>OX578144.1:122040450-122640450 GCA_951213105.1 Amaurobius ferox | reverse complement strand
GGCACGAATATACACTGCAAAAACCATGAAAACCCCAATCTCATAATATTAAGCATGTGTAAAGCAAGCATAAAAATACAGTTTCCATTAAACTAATATTTCAGGGTAAAATACGGGATTTCCTAATTTCAAAGCACGATATACAGTGATATACATTAAATAGTCGGATAATTCAACATTTTTTTATACAAACACTTTAACTGAGCTGACATTCAAAATATACATATTCAAACTAAACATCAACAAATATATACTGTAACTCTATTTAACCCATATCTACAAATCTAATTCTGCACATCAAAATCTGAAAATGTGACATGCAACAAATTCTATACTGACAAAACTCGCACACATATCAGGTCGCGAGAAGTATATCAAAGTATCACCTACCTGAATTTCTGAAGCTGAGAGTCCTGCTAACATTAAAAAAGTCTGATCCAGCGTACAGAACTGTCGATACATATTCTCAGGTGCAGCGTAGTGTACTCGTTTGGTTTATCACAGTATAGATACCTTGCAATGGCGGTGTAATAACTTTGCAACATCGAACTGCTTCCTGTAGTACGTAAGGAGATAACACTATACTTTCCGGGTAGCTCCTTTATGGTGGGGTGTAGCCCACCATATTACCGCGTATTCGCATAGTGCGACTATCTCGTAGAATGGCTTCTAAGAAAAGACAACAGTTACTAACTTAAACATTTCAGGTAATTTCAACCCAACAAAATAAATTTATATTAAGATAATACATGCGTGGCTGTTAAGGGCCGTGATTACAATGGCATATATAGCTCGACTGACCAGCAGCTTAAAATGCACTCGTAACTAGAGAGCAACTCGAAAAGTGCAACTTAAAGTTCTAAACTTGAGGCTGAAGTCATCAAGGTTCTTTAATATCAGGTTGGACACTTAACCCGGCAACCAATGAGAAGTTCTCAGATTGACGTAATGGGAATTAAGATTCGTCCAGGATCTAGAGTCAACTTTGAGAAGAATTGCCAAAACACAGGCATTATTGCAGTTAAAAATATATTGCTAATTTTGAAATGACAGCATACAGGCGTAAGCAATTTGCACAAAGATTTTAAATTGTGCTGTGCACATAGGATACAGTGAGGATCCAGCGACGTCCGAGGAATTTTAGTGACGTAGTGGAACAATTGCGGTCTCTCTTGAAAGTCCGAATGGGCGCGTTTTTGATCCCATGTCGTCATATTCTGCAGAGCGAGGTAAAAATAATTAAGTCAGTCATGCTACGGGATGACACTCCCCTAGAAGTAGTAGCGATTGCAGAACATTAAATCCTTTGCCACAGTCATGCGCATTAACTGCTATGACAAGTTAACCTTTTGCTTACTGGTAGGACAGCGTCTATATAATATATACTTGTTATTAGAACATAAAATTTGTATGGTTAAAAAAGGTCTTTGAAAAACTCTTGCGTAAAAAACACAAATTTTGTTAGAGAATAAAATAAGTATATACGCAGTCTTAAAATGGTTAATTATTTCGAGAAATATATTCGACTATTGATAGTACGAATTCTTTTCAAATTTTGTCTGAAAGAGAATTTTTTGTTCTTCCTGATGATTTTAAAATGGAAACTTTGCGTAGATATTTTTAATAGCTAATGTACGGATTTGTACAGAAATTGCGTAAAAGTTTTTTTAATGCTACTTTTTAATTAATACTAAAAAATGAATTTGAATTTTAAAAAAACTTGATGAGGAGGTTTTTCTTAGGAATCGAATTACTTTCCATGCAATACATGGTCATTTATAGGAAACGTATTGGAATCTTACCTAAAATCGCAACTTGAGTTTTCTATGGATCTAAACGTTTTGGAACCTCTAGAATACGAAAAAACTATTTTTAGCGTGACACCTGTGTGTATGTGTCTGTGTGTCTGTCTGTGGAAGATGTGTATCCACTCGAACTCAAAAACTAGTGGACCAAATTTCATAAAATTTGGTAAGTATATCCCGTGTGAGTGATCCTGGTACTAATTAGATTTTGGTACAATTCAGAATAAGGGAACGTGCGCTTTTTTTGCGAAATGGACAGCAAAAATTGCCTGTATCTAGTTTAGTTGAAAAACTAATAGATCAAATTTCACAAAATTTGGTAGATAAATTACTTGTGTGTTTCCCTGGTGCTGATTAGATTCTAGTACTATTCAGAGACAGATAACCTGCCATTTTTGCGAAATTGCCCTCAAAAATCGTCAAAATCTAAAATATAAAACTACATATACTCAAATATATGAAATAAATGTTTGTTTTATACGTAATTTTTAACGATTAAAAGAACGAGATCAACCCCATTACACCAGAACTTATCGTTTTCGAGATATTTCAGTTTCGCATTTTTGCTACGTCATCTTTGAAAATAAGTCCAGTTACCAAATGAAAACAAAAATTGAATTAAAAGTGTACATTCAGCCTAATTTTAAATAATTATAGGTGTTATTCTGTGTAATTAATCTCAATATAATGAATTATTGGAGAAATAAAGAGAACGCGAATATGAGTCTGCAGGGAAAATCATGTGCTGCCCTCATTAGATTTTTAAAATTGAAATGTACAAGAGTCATTCTGAGTTATCATTGGCATTTCATTTTAATTCATTTTGACCATATTTTCCTACAAAATCTCAGCTTCCACGAAGATATGAATAATTAGTTAAAGCCAAATTAAATCTTGAATCGAAGCTTGAGAATTGCGAATAATCAGCGGCAGCGTTATTCTCATTGCGTTAAAACTATGATATTCTCCTGTGGCCAATTAAAACATTAGTAGAACTACAGACGATAATAGTGTTTTAGTGAAAGAAACGAAAAAATAATCGCATATCGTTAAAATTAATATCTTTTGCAATTGGGTTTTCTTTCCAATGAAAAATTTATTTTTCAAAATGATAATTTAAAAGAATAACCTTAAAAGAAACATTTTTTCTAAAGTGATTAAATCTGATTGAGTAAAAAATTTTTAGTTTTACAAAAATTTTAATTTAGAGCATGAACAATTATTTCAGGATGATCAATTATTTCCGATCTCTACGTATTAAATGTATGAAGCAATACAGGGATCTTCCGTGAAAACACATTATTTTTAATTAAACGTAAATTTACAAGTTCTTGTCTTTAAAGTAAATTTCTTGAGGGCATTTAATAGCTTTGTTTAGTTTTCAACGGAAAACAAAATCATTTAACAGAATCAAAGCATAAAACTTAACAATAACAACATAGCATACAAACATTGTGTAAAATTTTGCCCACCCCTGGGCTAGTCATTAGGCAATGAATTTTTTGCGTTCCTTTAATCAACATTTCATGTCTTGGGCCTTGAGACTTATATAGGGTCATTATGGTGCATATTTCCCTAGGTTGGCGGTTACTTAATTGGTTTGATAGAATTTTACTTGCTGCTGAATGGTTAGTTGTCTTTTTACAGTATGTAGAAACTGCCATTTTTTACATTTCGGGAAAACTGTCACAAAAACAATGCGGTATCCGTACTGATGTACGTATTTATATAACTCTACCAAATTTCCAATACATAAGTTTTCATTATTTCGTATGTATTCACATTTACTTCATACTTACGATGTATAGATACAATAGCTTTCGATAGGTATCGTATAGACATTTTTCTGTAATTTGTGATCCTAATTTAAAATTAGTGAAACAGTACAGATTTATCACTACAGAAATACTAGGGAACTGTATGTTCTAGCTTCGACAGAAATGTCCTTGCATCTACTGTAGTTAGTTCTTCGTCTGATTTATCCTGTCAAAAAAGGCTCTTGTTTACCATTGAAACCAGAAGATCTATTCAATTGCTTATCCTGTTTCTACCGAAGTTTCATTATGATGCGCAGCAGAGCACCAACCAGGTTATGTTAATAATTTAACATTCAATATGCAACGTTGTGTTAAGGACTCTAGCGGACACCTATTATAAGACTCGCCAAGTAGACTTTTACTCGCGGTATCTCAGAAGCTAAAGGCTGACTTACTGATTTCTGATATGAATAATATCTATGGTTGGGGATTTCTCTGGTAGAAAAACGAAGTGTTAAGAAAAATGAAACATTCAATGCAACGCTGTTTTAAGGACTCTGGCGGACACCTATTATAAGACTCACAAAGTAGACTTTTACTCGCGGTATCTCAGAAGCTAAAGGCTAATTATGCTGATTTCTGGTGTGAAAAATATCTATGGTTGGGGATTTCTCTGGTAGAAAAACGAAGTATTACGAAAAATGTACGAGTAATAGATAAAAATGTCAAAAAATTTTTCCTATTTTTATCAGATATAGGATCCAGATTATGAATATATAAAAATAATTTAAATATTTTAATAGTCTGAGCTTTTGTTTTTTCAAAAAACTTTAAAAACGTAGTTCTTCGAAAGATTGCATTGGATATCAATTTGAAATTATATAGAGTTTTTAGTTTTAAAATTATTATACTTTTTGGCGACATTTTAAAATGCGGACCAAAGAAAAAAATACTTAGATTAATATAATTTCCTTATACATTAACGTGCATGTTAGGGAAGGAAAAAGGAGTAGAAAGTTTTGAAATTACTATAATCTCTTACTTATCTGCATACGAAGTCACTAATGAAAGTTTTTACGAGAGTGCTAAGCAAGCCTTGTATTACCCACCAGATCAACCGTGTAATAAACCTTTGATATATATGTCAGAATCGCTGTTTGCGATGGCTCTTAATAGTTGTGTTCGGTGTTCCAAAGTCGTGGGAATCACCCGAGAATAAGAACCCTTTGGTTCTTGTTAAAATTCATCTCTTGCTTTTCAGAAATGCGCGTTTGTTGAATCGGTGAGTGCGCTAAAAGAAATGACGCCAGGTTTTCAACAAAATCGGATACGGAGTTTGCGATCGTGCATATCTTTATTCTTCGCAATCATTCTACAATCTACCACGTTCATATGTCTGGAATGGCGAGAAGCATTTGAGTGCTCCTACTCTCAGTATCATCTCCTGCTCGCCTCGCGAGCTCCTATCAATGTAACTTCTCTGACGGTTGCCTCTTGTTGAATCTCTCGGAAGTGGAGTACTTTCATATATATCTTTCTATAGCCCACCCTGATAATTAGACCACCGAAGCCTATTCCTTCGAATTTTGTCCGAGAATTCAATGACGCATAGACCTCCACGCGAGCTCCATTTTTGGAATCTTAGTTCTCCCAGGGTTTGATGACAGGTCTAATGCCTTTCTTCTATCTCCCTGAGCAGATTCTGGTTGTGAGGAAAATCTTAACGGCTTTGTTTTCGAATTTTTATCTGGGATGCTGCTACATCGGAAGTCTATGACTGCACAAGAACCAAAACATATCTAAACGTGTTTTTCTGAGGTTAGTATGGGTTTCTCACAAGCAGTTTGTCTCGTTTATACTGGCTCTAACTTTCGAAAGCATAGTCCAATTAACACCAAACTTTGAATGTCGATTTATTTACACAGGATATCTGTCGTTGTTAATTTTCAAAATGATAGGCTAGGGGTGGGCCAGCCCAGTGGTGAGCGCGCTGGGGTTGCATTCGACCCGAGTTTGATTCCTTCTTTTTCCAAACTTCCTCCGTGTTCACACGGAGTACGGGCACGTAAAATATGTGGGTTCGCAAGTCTTTCCGCGAGGTTTGTGGTAGGGGAAGAAGGGTACGGTTCCTATGGATGCCACCGCCAACGCATTCCGGTTAGAATTGGGTGGCACTGTCCTAGTTGTACAGAAAGATACTTTACACCTTCAAGTAGGTCGACTGGTCTGAACCAAAAAAGAATAAGACGATTGGCTACAAAAATGCTGCATGTAATAGTGATGATTTCAGAAAATAGCGGGAAGCAGTTTTTTTCGTCATGTATTGGTGGTAAAATGATGCAAAACACATCAAACAAGCAACTATAGAATGCTACTAAGTACTAACCCTGGAGTCTTGCCAATGTTGTAACCATTTAAAAGTCACGGAGTATGACGCCGGAAGAAGCAGTTGATGTTTGAAATGATGAGTATGTGGTAAGATTATATGGCCCCAAACTACTATTAGGTTATTAAGACTCAAAACTCTCTCAGGGCTGATCTTTGAGCATCCTATTTTAGTTTAAAAAATGTTGAGTTTTATAGAGTCAAAATTGTTATTGCTACATTTAAGATGAAAGATTTCAAACGTTAGAATTTCAACTGATAATTGCTTATTTTGATACCTTAATTCAATTTTATAGACTGTTTAATATAATTATTTTGATCAGCTTTAATCTTTGTGTTATCATAATCTTTTCCATATCTTGCACATTCATTAGAGTGATCAAAATCTTTATTCTTGCTGGTTTTCTAGGAAGAAAGTGGTATTTTAGCCAATGGAAGAAAATAGCTATGTTGATATAGGCCGATTTTCAGACATGCAATTAATGGCTTCAAATTCCTGTTTATTGAATTTCCTTTTCATTATAGAGATCGAGGAAGAAACACTCTTTCCACATTGTAGAATGCAATCGCTGTTATTGTTTCCGTTTTTCTGTGAAAGTTACATTCGAAACATAATTTAATTCCCCCTCAGCAATGACTTCACCAGGACGACAGTTTAGGTGAAGGCCTATTTTATACATATTGAAATTACTGCCAGGTTTGTCAGGTAATCGTTTTTTTTTTCAAAATCTTGAACTAAAAGATAATAGTAAGAGTTAATCTCTTCACGGTTCATTGCTATACTACGCGCTATGGAGATTTCCCTTATGAATTTTAGAAACACAATATTTATTTCTAGTGATAAATATATTTTTTCTTTTAATGCAGAGGTTTTTTAAACATAAAGAAATATATTTATAGAAAGTTGAAAACTATGAACCATTTGTCAGATAGAAAACTGGTATGATAGCTTGCTCGCGACGTTATTTAGCAAAATGTTACATCCAAAGCAAAATGTGTGGTACCTAATTATATTTCAGTAGCAGCTTATTGTTCATCTAAATTAATTTGTATTAAATAGTGCATTTGCATTACATTTCTTTTTTATGCTATAATGCCCTTAGCTTTCGTAATTTTTTTTTAATTTCCGCAAGATAATCCATTAAAAAAATTTTTGTAACAAGAAACCCTGACAAAATGTAGATTCAGTTTATGGAGACTGGCATACGCATCATATATTATGAAAAATCCAAATAAAAAACGACTTTAAATTTATTTCTTAATGAAATGTCCCATTTATAACCTGAGATAGTCTAAGCACAACTTCAAAAATTATAGGCATATTTTCATGAGGATTATTTTAAAATATTCCGAAAAGTTTATATTTGCATATATATATTTTTGGAAAAGTTTTGTTTATTAAAGGTTTGATAGCCCTATGGCGTATTCAAATTATAACGAATCTACATTTATTATTCATACTTAAAAGAAACTTATAAAAACCTAAGAAAACAATTTACAAAGTATATTATCCAGCCACATACATACTCATACACTAAGCAATGCATAACTGAGCCCCCTCTACTCACTTATTAAAAATCTATATACACATTTACATACACTACGTAACAGTGAAAATAAGACACCAAGAAGGAGTGGGCAGAAAATATATGCAAATTGCAGGGTAGACGCAGCTCACAGACTTATGTAAATGATGTGAAATTCGCAGCTGTCCCGCGCACGTTGAGTGAGATATACGGAAAGGATCCTGCAAAATCGGCAATAGTCGCTCTGTCTGCCAGGGAAATCATTTTGCTATTTGTCTCAGAGGAAACGTGTAGTAGCAGAAAATGCCAGTCCGTCGTCAACCGAGGCAGTTCCAGCAGACAGGCTATTTCATGAGGGGAATGGTGATCAGACTCAGAAGTGCAGGTTGGTTCATACGTCAAATCTCAGCGGATAGCCACCTACACCCGTCCACGGTGCACCGGCTGTGGTGAAGATGGTTGGAACAAGGGAATGTGGTACGTTTGAGGGGTGCTGGTACGGACAGAGCGACGTCAGCCGGCGTGGACCGACGCATCCGCCGGCAAGTGTTGACGGCCTCGCAGACCGCATCCGTCACTCTTTTGCAGTGTGTGCAGGACACCCTTGATGCTCCCATATCGACCAGGACCATTATCTGCCGATTGGTCGCCAGAGACCTGCACTCATGGCGCCCGTTAAAAAGACTGCTATTGACCCAACTGCACAGACGCCTCTGTTTGCAAAGGTGACGGGATAGAGCCACGTGGACGGCGGAATACCACAGGGTCATGTTTTTAGATGACTCACATTTCTATTTGAACAATATCAATCGCCGAGTACAAGTCTGGCGCCGAATTCGTGACATGTCCAATCCGGCCACATCTGTAAAATGCTACACCGCACGACAACGTTGCTCAAGTCCTTGATGACGAGCCGGACGGTCTGGGTCTTCAACACCGCACGACAACGCGACATCATTGCTCGAGTCGCCATCTTCTACAATAGCAGGTCACCTCTGGTCAGTATTGAGGACACTATGACGGCCCAACGATACGTGGATGACGTGCTGAGGCCGGTGACACTACCCTTCCTTCAGAGGGTGTCCAATACCTATTTACTGGCAGGATAACGCCCGACCACACACGGCACGCATCAAACAACATAACCTGCAAGGTACCCAGGGGCTTCCCTGACCACCAGTCTCCTCCAATCGAACACGTCTGGAACGTGATTGGACTTTGCTTGCGTGCACTGCCACCGCGTGTATTTAGAAGATGAACTCTTACAAATGGTTGGCAGGGAATGGGCAACCATCCCTCAGGACACCATCCGCATGCTCACTGACACTGTACCTAGATGTGTTGCTGTCTGTAACGCCGCCCGCCGTGGTCCTACAACCTACTGTTCAGACGGTGCTATCGCTCAATGTATAAGTGTATTATGTTGCAAGAAACATCACTTACTGTTCGTTGCTGTCACTCTGTTTGCCGATTTTCATAACTTTCTGCCCACTCCTTCTAGGTGTCTCATTTTCATTGTCACTACGTGACAGTGAAAATGAGACACCTAGAATTGTATTTAGAATTCTTCCATATGTATATTTTTAATTATTTATAAAAGGTTAAACGTTGTATGATTGAATAAAACTAAACATGTTCTAGCAATGCGAATTTATTTTACGAATTCATAGTTATGTTTCATTTAAACGTAAGTTATTAAAGTTTTCTGAAATTGAGTTAATTCCTCTGATAAATTCCCTCACGTTTCTCAATAGCGGCAGGAACATTTTTATTCAAAGTTGTCAATTGCTTTATTGAATAAATATGCCTTTTATGTCAATTAATATTCTTCATAGTAAATTGGGATTCTTAAAGCATGCATCCGTTGGGAATTAATGCATATTGAGTTGATTTTCGAAACAAACTTTTCTCACTATGCTGTTGTTCATCGCAATGTATTTAAATAAAATAATACAATAGTTTGGGATGATTTAAACTCGTTAGACAGGGTGTTTCTAAAAGACTTGTTCAGGACCATAAAGTCTGACTCATTACTGCCAAAGACATATTTCTAGTTGGAAAATTGTTTTGTATCTTAAAAAGAAATATACTTATACTTCACACACGTTTGAAAATGTTTAAGTATAAAAAAAATCATTTTTTTCTGAAAGGTGATTCAAAAGTCTTTGTACAGACTTTCATGGAACATGGGGAACACTAAAACAAATATTTTTCGTTAATAAATGTATGTTCGCAGACGTCACCCGTTGATACCAGAGGGCGCTGGTGGTACATAAATGAAAGCCTTAAAATGTAAACAACATTTTCATTTTCAGCAGTTGTACAATTTTACAGTAAAGGCCGCCAACATGTGCAAATTTTTGATGATTTGACACATGTCTATTAGGGTACAGTTCACGACACAATCTTACAACAAGCAGCTTTTCCGAAAGCGATCTGCCGAAAACCGTGATTCTATAGAATCAAAAATAAAATCCGCCCGTTTGTCAAGTTGTCTTAGTACTGATCACTGAACCCGAAGATCTGATTGGTTTTTAGTTTACAGTGAAATCATACTTTACTGTAAATAAGGAAAATAATAATAAATACGTCAATATGACCTCACAAGCATTAATTTTTTGTGCAAGTGGGGAAGTTTGTTTTATTCACTACATTTTGAATTATACTTATATATACCAAACTAGCTAATCATCTCTCTAAAAGTTGGGTTTCAGTTTGTCAGTGCACCAAATGCAACCCCAAAGGTTGAGAAAACTCATGTATACAAATTCAACCATGTTCAATACAAAACTGATACCCGTTTTTGAAATTAACTCTTCGTTCTGGAGATATAACCTCTCAAATTTTGATCTTTTTTGCTATTTTCTTGTTTATAATCTCAGGTAGAAAACGTTACCATAACATAATGTGATTCCAATGTCATGAGACATTAAATGTCTGGAGAAATATGAGGTAAACGGTACTCAGCTCATGGAGTTTGAAGTAAGACCACCTCCATCATTCAGCTTATAAAAGGAGGGTTAATATTGAGAGGTCATCCCTGTTAAAAAATTCAGAATATGAATATTTAAACCATGGTGTTAGCTGCTTCATCTTCAAATTTACGTTTTAAACAATGCAATTAATGCAAACTTTATTCATAGATATTTTGGTGGGAGCTAAATTGTATGATCCATAAAGTTATCGGGAGTCAGTCCCTGGTCATAGTAAGATAATTCCGAAAAAATGTAAGGTAAAAAAATAGGGAAGAGAAAAGAGAACAACAGAAAGATTCAAAACACCTGCTCAGTAAGTACAATTACGAACTAAGTGCCATAGTACTGAAATTAGAAAAACAACCGGTTTCAGAAGATGAATGATTTATATCATCAACTAACTATTAAAAACAGTTGCATAAATTATTGCAAAAATAATTGTGAATAGAATATGAAGGAGGGGAATGATTCGAAGACTTTATGAGATACCTTCATTAAACATTAAAAATATGAAAAATATTAAAGGAAAACAATTGGTTTCAGAACATTATTGCAAAAAAATTCCTGACATAAATTGAAAAACTCAATCAACTTAAAATAAACGATATAAAGATACCAACGGATAACAGGCTACGAAATTAAGAAGAAAGTGACACAAAATATGAAGGAAGCAATAGGTTTTTAAAGCTAATTTCATTAACTTAATTCAGTAACATTCAATTAAAATGTTGGAATTACCAGTGAATAAAATACTGCTGTAATAAAAACTTAACAAAAATGGGGGGGGGGGGGAATAACCGGATTTAAATGAACTATCTTCATCAACTAAATGCAAATAACTTCTATTAAACATTTCAAAAAACAACCAATAAAAGGCTACGCAATAATGAAAATTGTCAAAAATCCGAATGATAACAGAAGATGAAGGGCAAATTGACACGATTCCACTTTGTTAACTAAAAAATCTCTCATAGATTTCTGATTCTACTCCCATAAATTTTATTTGTCTCAAATAAAGGAAAAGTATTTTTTTTTTAATTTTTATTTTTTTTTAAATAAATAAAAAATTACAAGAATTAAAAACCTAAATATAGCAACAACTTACTCTGATCTCCTCTATACGTACTAGTATTAAGTAGAAATGTGCCATAAAACAACATATCCATTAAGATTGCAAGAAGAGTTATACAGGGTACTGTTTATTACATAAAGCAAATGTACGTCCTAATGAATAGAATTAAAAATAATCAAATAATCCAAATACAATCACAAAACGCCTCCTTTATAAAATATTCATAAACTCATTTAATTTAAATGCAAAATGGCACATGGTTCTGAAAGAGAATCAAATCCCCCTGCTATCCCCTCCGCCATTCTCTTTCAACAGCTACACAGTTGGTTTTATGCTATGTTGACAAGTGCTTTTATTGCAGAAGCATTCCTTCATGTATATTAATATTCTTCAGGGTGGTTTTCTATGGGGAATACACACGCAGGGACTTTAGGCATATTAAACACATTTTGAAAAATAAGGTCTTGTGAAACTCTCTGTGTATTGTGAGTTTTAAGTGACTTATTGCTGTGTAGTGTTTCATAAGCTGATAGCTATTTAATTAGATAAGTTTAAATGTACTCTTTTGTAAATTAATTTAATATGATGATAGTGAAAATAGGCCATTGCCCTCAAAATTTATGTCTTGGCATTTCTACAGGGTGTTTCAAAACTCACCGTTCAAAATTTAATGGGAGATAAGGAAATAAACATTTTCCGTTAATGCATATACGTCCGCAAACGGCCCTCTTTGGCGCTAGAGGGTGCTGTTTTCCGGCGCGGCAACTAGCATCTTTTCGATATCGTCATTTGTAATTCAGATTTCGTATGTATAACATGGAGAATTTCTTTTATTCTAATGTGATCGACATGCATATATCATATGCCCATTGAAACAGAAGAGCTGATGTAAGATTATCAGTGTACTCTTACCGCAGATCTTCCGTTTAAATTGATAGTCCATGTGCTAAATGCTTGAAAGCCGTACTTCTCAAACCGTCCGCCCCACCCAAAGGTGTAAGGTTTTGTTTAGAAGGTCGGGAGAGTCACCCAATTTATACCGGAAGCAAATGGGGTGGCATTTAATATTCTCTTAATCTATCACATCTTGGATGGACTTTTTGGACCTATAGATTTATAGTGCCTCGTAAGCACTGCACGGATAGTTTCGAAAGGCGTCGAGGATAGAACAAGAGACTCATGTGCAACATGCTCGCCATAACCAATGCACTATTCCGGCCCAGTCTCATGTCAGAGATCTCAGCATTCGTGAAATGCTCCCTTTGATGCGTACGAAAGTCGCGTGACGAATGATGACGGTGATAACTAGCTAATTTCCGCGCCTTCCTACAGCGCCCTCTAGCCATGGGCGCCCATAGAGGAGATCAAGAAGGGCGCTTGTCTCTCATGGACGTTCAAGGTCACGAAAGTGGGCATCAAGCTAGTCAGTGCTGTACATTTTATTGAGTTTGCCCCACTGACGTCAGTGGCTTACCCCCTCTCCCTGTAAAATGTTCTATGAGCACCCATGCCTCTAGTAACAAAGGATGACTTCTGTAGATATACATTCACAAACGAAATATCCCTATTTTAGTGTTTCCAAATAAAGTGTAAACAGAGAGTTTCGAATCACCCTGTATAACTCTGAAAAGGTACATAATTCAAATTTTGTGCATTTTAGGACAGAAATGCCGAAACTGTAAGTTTATCATACTAAAATGGGAAAAGCATATTTTCATAATCCTCTAAGACCGCTTCCTCCAAAGACCTACATTGAATTATAATTATAGCATTTTGTTACAATAGTGCGAAGAAAAAATTAGCACAGTATTATATTAAAACTGACGAAATTAAATTCTTGTCGTACAATTCTTCTGAAACAAAACATGAAACAGATAATACAGGGTAAATAGGAAAGTTCTTAAGCACTCCAGTATCTGTATATGCATGAGTGCACACGTTAAGTTTATCTATAATAAAATGATCAAATAAATATATAGTAAAATGATCGAATAAAAGTGTTTACTACACCTCTATCAGAGAATTTAAAATGTTGGGATAACGAACTATGTAACAGAACGAGGTGGAGGAAACAAACCATTTACAAAGTTGTAGAGCATTGTCTAATTAGTAGAGCAACACCAGGAACGAAAAAAACGTGCACATATCAGATTCCAAATATCTTTCAAAATTTGTGTCATCAAGAACAGGTTAACACCTGCGATGTTTGTTACATTACGCGATAATATTTTTTATGGAATTCAAATATATGTTGTCTCTGACAGAAGACATTTTCAACAGACTTTGCCCTCGAATTCGGTTCATGTAAGTCTTCTGTTGATGTAAGTGTTCTGTTCATATAAGTGTTATGTTAATGTAAGTGTTCGGTAAATGCTCTGTTCATCTAAGTGTTATCTATGTGTTCTGTTCATCTAGGTGTCATGTATGTCTTCTGTTCACGTAAGATTATTTTAGCATTCCTTAATATGACATCAATTTCGTCAATAACCACATTGTGTTAAATAAATTATTTCTGTGACAGTTTTATTGTCGACTATCTCTACGACTTTATAATTAGTTTTTTTTTGTATATCTCACTTTCTTGCCGAGTTTGTTTTCATGACTTTTTTTAATTTTCCTTTAGAACAGTTGCAATCACAATTATTCCATCTGATATGTTTACTATAGATAGATCGAGCGTGTACGTCTATAGACATTTCCTTACAATGTTATTGAGGTATTTAAATTTTTTCTTAGGAACCAATAGCGCAAGTTATGTTGCAGGTATTGCAGATGTTGGCTATATCATGCTGACAAGATTGTAACCACAAAACCGAGCCATGTGTGTTGTGTAACGTAACCGTTTGGACGGCCGGACGGGAAAGCACCTGTGTAAAAATTACTGGTATGGGTTTTGTAATTTACATATCAAGCAAAAATAAATTGTTTAAGGTATTAATATATTCTAATGAAACCAAATAAAATAATGTAACTTTTACACAGCTTTGAAACAGGGCGCGGTAGCCCATTGGTTAGCGCGCTGGAGTTGCACTCGGTAGGCCCGGGTTCGATTCCAGCCACTGCCAAAACTGCCGCCGTGTTCATGCGGAGTACGATCACGTTAAACATGTGGGTCCGAAAGTCCTTCCGAGAGGTTGGTGGTAGGGGAAGGAGGGTACGGTCACTGTGGATGCCTCCCCCACTGGGTTCCGGTCTAAATTGGGTGGCACTTCCCGACTGTCCAAACAATTACCTTACACCTTTCTGGTAGGTCGGACGGTCTGGGTTTCAACAACAACAACAACAGCTTTGAAACAACATGAGCCAACGGCCGTACCGTGCTGAAAACACCGGTTCTCGTTAGATCACCGAAGTCAAGCAGCATCGGGCGCGGTTAGTACTTGGGTGGGTAACCACCTGGGAACACCGCGTGCTGTTGGCACATTTCGGGCGAAGTAGCCCGGTTGTTTGCGCGCTGGATTTTCACTCAGCCACAACTGCCGCCGTGTTCATGCGGAGAACGAACACGTTAAACAAGTGGGTCCGTAAGTCCTTCCGAGAGGTTGGTGGTAGGGGAAGGAGGGTACGGTCCCTGTGGATGCATCCCCCACTGGGTTCCGGTCTAAATTAGGTGGCACTTCCCGACCGTAAAAACAGTTATCTTACACCTTTCTGGTAGGTCGGACGGTTTGGGTCTCAACAACAACAACAGCTTTGCAACATTTCCGAGTCTTAAATGTATAAAACTGTACATGATCTTCTATTTAGAAAAAGACCGTTATCCGGCAGATCTTTAAACGCTAATCTGGTAAATTGTTAATACCAGTATAAATTTTACGGGAAAAATTCAATAGCTAATGACTATAACTACCTTTCTTAACTCAAGCAAGAGCGGAAGAATGAATGTGATTAAAAAAAAAACTTTACTTTTAGTTTAAAAAAAAGTGAATGTATATAAATAGCATATTTTTTTTACATGTGTTGTAGAACGTAGCATATAAATAAAAAAAAATTGATGTGGCCAACACATGACTTTCCTTAAATAATGGAATTAATTTACTACCTTTACAGATTAAAAAAATGTTATTCTTATAGTAGGTACTTATATTCTTTCCAAGATATTGAATTTTCTTCAATTAGTCGTCATTTTCATTGATTTAGCGTCATTTTTATCCATTTGGCGAGACTTTTGTTAATATGGCAACAATTAAAAATGTCACCAAGTTGGCGACATTCCGCCAAATTCGTCGCCAAAATCTCGCCAAGCGTTATGGACGGAGAAATAAGTTATTCTTACAGCAGATAAATGACTATTGGCATTCAAATACAAAAGTATTACTCAAAGTATCTTTTCTCGTGAATGGAAAGAGTTAGATCCACGATAATGATGTCACCCAATTTATCGCATGGTATTACATATGAAAAGTGAACATGTTTCTCAATAGGATTTTTTTTTTATTTTATATGATTTTTTGATAATTTTTTGGACAAATGTGCAATATCACGAGAACGGTTCATGTTAGCGTTCTAAACTTTATGTCGATAGTTCTCTAATGAAAAATTACATAAGAAATGTCTATTTGCTCAAATTTATTAACGGTTTTGATTTTTTGACGATTTTTTCAAAATTTCACTCGAAAATTTAGGGGATTCTGATCACTCAATTGCGTATAAAAACAATAGGCTTCCAGTGTTTACGGATTGTGATTTTTGTACCAAATTTCGTTCGTATCGGTCCATTCGTTCATTAGTTATCGTCTCCACAGGCTCACTGACACACACACACACACATACTTTAACACACACACATACTTTCACACACACACACAGACATAACCTCAAAAATGTTTGATTCGTGATCAGGGATGCTTGGAACGTGCTCTTCCGCCGAAAACTTGAATTCGAATTTTCAACCCCGTTACAATACTTTCCTTATACATTATGTATATAAGGAAAGTAAAAATACACTAAAACAAGACTGAAAACTTAAAATTAATTTTTGCCAGAGTTATACATATTTATGTCATTCTAAATCCAACGGCTAACTATTATTGGCATAACGCTGTGTATGGGTGTATATTTATCTGTGTTTGTGTGACTGTGCAACCAATGTCTCCACTCTAGTTTTGCCTGACTGTACTAAAATATGCACTTGATTTATTTTTTTGGCCACATGCTACTTAAATCTTGGGAAAAAAATCAAAATATAAGAGTATTTCTCCGAAAGAAGTTAATAAGAGCAAACATATACAAACATATATACTAAACTATACTATATAATAGCAAAAATAGTCGTACGTATTTTAATAGCGTAAATGAGGTTCTTCTTAAGCTGCCTAATTTTTATGTGTATTATATTAGAACCTTTATAATAAGCATATTGTTCTACTGCAGGAAAAGCCGGTGGAACATCAATCACATTTAATCGTTGCGATGGATCAGGCAGAAATCCTTCAAGATTTAATCCTATTGTAATTAATTATTCCATGAATTACCACAAATATAAATAGGGCTTTATCTGAACTACCCTTTCACCAGTTAGTAGATCTGTGATTGATGTATACGAAATATTATCGAACTTCATTTAAAGACAATCTTCCTTGCGAATTTCTTTGATAATAGAATGCTAATGCAGAATGTAGAAAATATTGCTAGATCTCATTATAAAAAATCTGATATGGGCAACACATGACGTCCCTTATATAATGCAAATAATTTACTACTTTTGTAGTTAAAAAATGGGTTTTTCTTATATTCTTCACAAGATATTGAATTTTCGACAATTAGTCGTGATTTTCATTGATTTAGCGTCATTTTTATCCATTTGGCGAGATTTTCGTTAATTTGACAACATTACAAAAGTCGCCAAGTTGGCGACATTCCGTCAAATTCGTCACCAAAATCTCGCCAAGCGTTATGGATGGAGAAATAACTTATTCTTATAGCGAATAAATGACTATTGGCGTTCAAATACAAAAGTATTACTCAAAGTATCTTTTCTCTTGAATGGAACGAGCTAGATCCACGAGAATGATGTCACCCAATTTATCGCATGATATTACATATAAAAAGTGAACATGTTTCTCAACAGTCAATATTTTTTTTAATTTATGGGATTTTTTTACAAATTTATTTGAAAAATATGCAATATCTCGAGAACAGTTCATGCTAGTGTTCTAAAGTTTATGTCAATCGTTTTTTAAGGAAAAATTACATAAGAAATGTCTATTTGCGTAACTTTTTTAAAGGTTTTGATTTTTTGATGATTTTTTCAAAATTTCACTCGAAAATTTTTGAGTTATGAACACTCGATTACGTTTAAAAACAATAGGCTTCCAGCATACATGGATTGTGATTTTTGTACCAAATTTCATTTGAATCGCACCATTCGTTCGTGAGATATCGTCCACACCGTCTCACTGACACACACACACTCACATACTTTCACACACATCATCTCAAAAATGTTTGATTCATGATCAGGGATGCTTGAAACGTGCTCTCCCGTCGAAAACTCGAATTCGAATTTTCGACCCCGTCACAATATTTTCTTTATGCATTATGTATATAAGGAAAGTTCATTGTATATAAGGTATGTTTGTATATAAGGAATGCAATTCATGTACATAAGGAATGTAATTCATGTATATAAGGAAAGTTTCATTCGAATCGTTCCATTCGTTCATGAGATATCGTGTCCACAGACTTGCTGACACACACACACTCACATACTTTCATACACATCATCTCAAAAATGTTTGATTCGTGATCAGAGATGCTTGAAACGTGCTCTCCCGTCGAAAACTCGAATTCGAATTTTCGACCCCGTCACAATACTTTCGTTATGCAATATGTATATAAGGAAAGGATTGTCTTCCAATTAAAAAAGATCATCTCTTATTTTACTAATGATTTTTTACTGTAGAGTTACCATTCTTTCACCAGAAGTGTTTTCCTCTATACTAACCTACATATAATTTTCCTCAAGGAAAGTTATTTTAAGAGTCATTTTAATTGGTTAGTTATTCCAAAACATAGAAAACCATACTGTGATTCGTGGACTTTTCATATTCTATTATAAGAGTTTCCTAACAGGTTTTCGTAGTCAATTTCGTAGTCATTTTACATGTTTGAGAAGCTTTAGCCAGAACCAGAAGGAGGAAACACTTTTACAGGTAGGCATTCGTGAATGTAGAGTTGCAATATCTGGACTATCGAAGCAGTGTTTCCAGATTTGGCAATTTATCGCCATCTGGGCGACATCTAGAATAAAACCGAACTTTCTCGAAATAACGGATATTCTTTGAGATGCAAGCCGCTTCGGGAAGCTTCTACGGAGAGTATATAAAATGAGACATCGCTCAGTTGGACATGATACGAAAACTGCATTTGAAGTACGCCAATGTTTTGAGAATAGTATCGGCTGTTTTGTGAATCTAATGAAGCATGTAATTGCTGTTTTACTGTACCTGACAGTTGTTTAGTGTAGTAAGATAGTGTAGTAAGATTTTTTATAGTAAAATAGTTATTACATTTTGTTACTATATATTGTTCGTCTTCATACTGTGTTTTAAATAAACGTGCTAGCTATCTAGAAATTTGGTATTTTTTCTTGTACCCTGAATGTACACCCACGGTTTTAGAGGATAATAATATGAAAAAGGTGATGATGTAGACTATGTTGAAAAATATTTGACGAACTACGTTATTGATACAAATGACATTAAAATATTCTACATTATTTTAAAGAAGTTAAATATAACCGCTTTATCGGTGCCACTGAGCTAAAACAAACTTTAAAAATTCCTTTTAAAGCATAAAAAAAAAGAAAATATTTTACTTGTGAACAACTGATTATAAAAAAAAATACATGTTTTTGAATATGTAATATGAATCAATAAGAAAAAATACACGTTGTGCGAAAAATAAGGTAAAACTAGAGCAACGTGAGTAGGCATAAAGAACATAATAATGCAGCATACGGATGTTTCGAGGATACGTTGGCTCCTCTTCGTCAGTGGAAGAGATCCACCAAACCAGAAGTCCAAAAGAGGTATGCATTCCTCTTTTGGACATCGGGTTTTTAGGTTCTTTTGCACTGATAAAGGAGGTATCCATCGCACCCCCCAAACATTCGTATGCTGCATTATTGTGTTGTTTGTGCTTATTTACGTAGCTCTAGCTTTTCTTTATGAAATATGAATGTTTAAGAATGGAGTATGCATAGTCCACGTTGACGATAAGATCTTGCAATTTCGTCTCAGTAGCTCAACGGTAGAGCATCGGCTGATCCAGGGTTCGATTTCTGGTTGGGACAGCAAGGCTCTTTACAAGGGCGCCCGAACAAATCAACCTTCTAGGTTATTGTCAAAATATCTAAGGTCTGAAAGTGACCCTAGTACTATTTGTACTGATTCAGTGGACTCTGGAAGATTGAACGCCGATTTCAAATTAAGAGGATAACGACCACACATGAAACTAACTTATGTAAAAATAGTAATAACAGGAGACTAAACTGAGGTAAAAATAGCAGGAGATGGTCAATCATATTTTCAGTTGCCCGCCAATCTTACATTAGAGGGTGGAGAATGCAGAGTCATCTTCGACGATAATAGCTTGCGATTTCGTTCCAATAACTCAACTGTAGAGAGTCAGCTGGCCACTTGGAAGAATCAGGGTTCGATTCCCGGTTAGGACAGCACGGTTCTTTATAAGTATGAATATGAAATATGAATATAAAATGCAACAACGAATCACTCAACATTGCCAGAGGCCTAAATAAATGTCCGGTACTTAAATAGTTCAGGCACATGTAACACTATACTTAATTTCCGAATCGCCTGTTTCCCACTAAAATCATTCTCATGATACAAATAAAATTTCCAAATCACGAAATGAGAATCACAATTGCCCATATGTTCCGCAAATAACGTCATTTTGATATTTCAACCCCCCCAATTTTGACAGCTTGTGAAAACGCGAAAGGAACTAAATACCTCCCACCCTTCGGCGATCTATGATCACACATCAAGGGGTTTCCTACCTCCGTAAAGCAGATAAATAATAAGAGAAGCAAAACCTGTATCTGAAAGTTCCTTCCTAATGCCGAGGCCCCACGTATTACACGCAACCCTCATAACCATCTTTAAAATGGATCTGATCCGGCAAAGAGGAACCTGCAATCTCCGTTGAAGTGCAGACGGTTGATTGCGAAGACTGAATGCGATCACTTGATAGATTACAAAAAATTAAAATTAGTTATGAAATCGAAAGAAAATATTTCTATTAGAATGCTGAAGTGTATGGGGAAATTTTAGGCAAATTATACAGTAATGCTAATCTTAGAGTTTCCGATGCGACGATATATATATATGATGTTTTCATCTTCAAATAACATTATAGATGGCGCCAGTTGCAATATTTAAAGCAGGCGAAAAAGTTGCAGAGTCTCACGATTGAATGTCAGGGTCGAATACGGCCAGAGGGATCGCTGGAGATTTCCCAGTGGGCCGCACCCGTTGGATTTAATATTTGTTCTTAAATGATAATTTGTACAATGTGTGGAAGTTGTAAAAGCCGATTATGCCCCCTTTTCAGCTGTACGTGAAATCCGAAAATAGTTTTAGTTTTAGCAACGGACAATAGATTGCGCTACCAAACAGAATTAGTCGGTATATTAAAATAAGACCGAATTTTGACTATTCAATTCTGAACTATAAAACTAATTCGAATTTAAAAACAAAATTCGCTGAGCGTTTCCTTTTGGGATTCAAAGTCCCTCTGTATAAAATCCAATGGTTGTGGGTCGCCTAGATTTTTCGCTACAGAAAACACAGACAGATATATACTTAAATTATATATTATAGATAGAGTATGAATATTTATGAATATAATATGAATACTGGATATGAATAGTTGAGAATGAATATCTAAGAGAAATATCACATCCAGGTTCTATTTAGATAATGACCTAATTTTAAGTAACCTTGTTGAGTATTATTTTTTGTAACATTTATTAAGTGAAATGTGACCGCTTTATAAATCTTCCAGGCAACAGAGTTCATTAAGCAAAAAATAAACTGAATTTTTTTCTTTTTTTAACACTTTACATCATATTTGAAAAGTGTTTATGACTTTGTTCATTCTGTCTGTCTGTCCGTTAGCACGACGATTGCCGTAAAAATGAATTTATCAAAATGAAATTTTAGTATGTTGTTCATACGGTCTATGGGACCTATGGGAATATAAGTAATATCACCCAATTAGTTTTGGATTGAACCCGGATTGAAAAAATGAAATACATTGAACCCTATGGGACCTAATTTCTCAAACATTTTTTAAACGAATTTAAAATTCACAAATTGCTTCTAAAGTATTAGGAAATATCCAAATTATCTCATAAAAAGTATAAAAAATTCAGCAAAATATATTCGGTAGTTTTAAAATAAAAATTAAAATAACAATTACTCCCATATCATGTGAAGAGATCATGTGACCCACTTCAAAAAAGTATGGCATCCATCTTAAGTCAAAATAGTGATTTTTAAAGTTCTTTTTAATTTATATTTAGTGTTGCATCCGCCCTAAAACCGCTTTATTTTTACTTAATTTCTGTGCATCTGTATTCTGAAACAACGCAATTAGAATATATTTGAGTTTAAATTATTATCAAACTTTGATTATTTACTCAACGAAGTTTAATTTTCACTTTCAGAGAATGTAAACATATCAAGCTTAAGATGAATTGTATAAGAATTGCTGAATTTCTTTAATGCAAAATTACTTAGCTCTGGAGTCTGCAATATAGCTGATATGAATGAAATATTCATTAATTTTACATAGAGATTCAGACGATTTTATAGCAGACTTTTTCGATGAAGTTTTAAGCATAAAGTTAAATTACTTTTACCGCTATTGCTTTCAGTTTTTAAGTAAAATAAATTACTGTAGTATTGTGATGAATGAAAGGAATAGAAAAAAGAATATGAATGAAATATTTACTGCTTTTTCATAGAGAGCCAGGCGATTTATATTTCAATGACGTCATTTGAATAAAGTTCATTTTTTAGATGAAGTTCTATGATTTCAAATATAATATATTATTGTAGTATTGTAATAATTTTTAAAATATTACGGCTGAATGTATCGCATTTTAGAGATGTCTAAATAGAATTGCATTACAGTTGGAAAGCGTTTCATAATCAATGCTTTATGCATGATTGATCTTTGTTTTCTTTTTTTCCCTTTTGTCTTCTTCTTTTGGCTGATATTATTAATTGTATGAAGTTAATTAATAAAGTTGCTAGTTTTAAAATGTTCATTACTTCACCCCCTTGGGGTGTTCTAAATGTATCGTTGTACTGTGGTAAAAAATACATAAACGAGATCTTTCAAAGCAAAGCGAAAAAAAATTATCGATAAATGAAGATAGAAATTTGGATAGCACGAATGTTTCTTAATTTGTTTTTATCACTTAAATTTAAATGTCCCAAAAGGGAATGCTAGCAGCATGATACTTTTCAAAATATAAAATTTTACTTCACTTTTATCTTAAAGTGTCCCCTGATCTTTGTATATATATATATATATATATATATATATATATATATATATATATATATATATATATATATATATATATATATATATACATATATATATATATATATACCTGCTTTTAAAATGGGTATGAGCATTATAAAGATTATTAAAGCCATTACAATAGTTTTAAAATGTCAGGATTGTCTACAACGAAGCCCAATTTTAATGAATGCATGTAAACAAGTGATTCTAAGATGAGCTGTATAAGAATTGCTGATTTTCTTTTAACTTAAAATTATTTAACGCTGGAGTCTGGAATAAAAGTATGAATGAAATATTCACTACTTTTACATGGAGAGCCAGACGATTTATATTTCGATGATGTCATTTGAATAACGTTCATATTTTTTAATGAAGTTTTAAGTTTTCGAGTAAAATAATTTATTGTAGTTCGGTGATAATTAAAAAACATAACCGCTGAATATATATCATTTTAGAGATGCTTAAATAAAATTGTTTTTCAGCTGGAAAGTATTTCAATTATCAATGCTTTATGCATGATTGATCTTTCTGGTTTTTCTATTTTAATTATTTACATTTCTCAATAACATGAAATCATGATTAAGTGCAGCAACCACAATAGTTGGAGTGACACCCCACTTTGAAGAGACCACCAACAACTCGCATTAAGAAAGTTAAATACATACTACAATTTTGATAACAACACTAAGACAATTGATTTTTGACAGCGATCCTGTTAGCTCTAATTCTTGCTTTCCATCTACTTAATATAAATATTTTTATTTGTAGGGGAATTTATGTGTTGGATATATCTGATGACTTATGTATAGAATGATAGAGTGATATTTTCTTTGCTTCAATGTACTACTTTGGACACGCAGAACACTTAGAGAAATAGAACTGGCGGCCAGGAAGTATGTATTAATTTCCGAAAACTTACAACTAAATTTATTAACATATGCAAACAAAGAACCAATGTGAAATTGTCAAAATTTATGTAAATAATAAAACAAATAAAGCCAAAAGACACAAATAGATAATAAAAACTAAAATATGACAGACAGAAATTAAATAAGACAATTACTAATTAAACCAAATAATAGACAAAATTAAAATTTAAATAACAACAAATAAACCAAACAAAATTAATTAATCCTTCTGGACCACTAAGGAAAGGCATGAAAAATGGCATGAAGAATATGCGGTAAATTTGTAAATACGTATGAAGACAGCAAAGAAAGGGCATAAAGAATATGCGGTAAGTTTGCAAACATGTATGAAGACCGCCAAGAAAAGGCCTGCAAAAATGGCATGAAGAATAAAATAGTGCGAAGAATATGTCTGCAATGGCATAGCGAATATTCCTCAATTTCCGAACCTTTATAAAATCCAACAAATAGGCTTGCTATGCATAGTAGCAACGCATTTCATAAAAGCTGAATTCACGTAGCACGAAGATACAGTAGTCAAGTTCATACTTACAGAACTCGCCTAAAGCGTTTCAAAAACTAAGATCACGTTTCCATTGCCGATACCATTTTGGTAAGACTGCATATAGGTTCGCAACATTGTGACTCAAAGCAAACGTTCTTTCTGCAATTATATTTTATTGTTGCCATTGACTATGCTGTATGAAGATCGGTAAAGAGGGCAACACCAAACCAAAAATGTTGAAATCTGCAGTTGCCACACTAACTGTTATTTTGTTTTATGAATCACATTTATTTTATTTATTTTATTTTATTTTATTCAATTTACGTGGCAACCACAGATGAAATCCAGTTACAGTAGCCACACAAGAAATTAAAAGTACAGAACATAGGATACAAGAATACTAAGTAGTAAACATGTCAAGCGCATTGAAACAGACTTTTTACTTTCCTTATATACATAATGTATAAGGAAAGTATTGTGACGGGGTCGAAAATTCGAATTCGAGTTTTCGACGGGAGAGCACGTTTCAAGCATCCCTGATCACGAATCAAACATTTTTGAAGTGATGTCTGTGTGTGTGTATGTGTGTGTGTGTGTGTGTGTGTGTGTGTGTGTGTGAAAGTATGTGTGTGTGTCAGTGAGTCTGTGGAGACGATAACTGACGAACGAATGGACCGATTCGAACCAAATTTGGTACAAAAATCACAATCCGTAAACACTGGAAGCCTATTGTTTTTATATGGAATCGAATGTTCAGAACGCGCCTAAATTTTCAAATGAAATTTTGAAAAAATCGTCAAAAAATCAAATCCGCTAATAAAGTTACGCAAATAGACATTTCTTATGTAATTTTTCATTAGGAAACGATTGGCATAAATTTTAGAACGCTAACATGGACCGTTCTCGAGATATTGTACATTTTTAAAAAAAATTATGAAAAAGTCGCATAAAAAAAAATCCTATTGAGAAACATGTTCACTTTTCATATGTAATACTATGCGATAAATTGAATGACATCATTCTCGTGGATCTAGCTCGTTCCATTCATGAAAAAATATTCTTTGAATAATACTTTTGTATTTGAACGCCAATAGTCATTTATCTGCTGTAAGAATAACTTTTTTCTTAGTGCATAACGCTTGGCGAGATTTTGGCGACGAATTTGGCGGAATGTCGCCAACTTGGCCACTTTTTTTAAATGTTGCCAAATTAATGAAAATCTCGCCAAATGGATAAAAATGACGCTAAATCAATGAAAATGACGACTAATTGTAGAAAATTCAATATCTTGGAAAGAATATTAGTATCTACTATAAGAAAAACCTATTTTTTTACTGTAAAAGTAGTAAATTCATTACATTATATAAGGAAAGTCATGTGTTGCCCACATCAGATTTTTTAAAACAGGCAGGAGTCAAGTTAAATATATCAATATCAGCACAATAGGTATTATATAGATCAACAAATTTATAGATAGAATAGCATTTAATGTAGTTGTGTTTAACAGTAGTATTGTGAAAAAGAGTTTTTTTCCTGGTATTATTGACAGGTATGTGAAAGTCCAGGCAAGAAAGTAAAATAGGGCAATCAATAGTATTATTTAAAACCTTATAAGAAAACAAGAGGCAGGACCAGCTTTTTCTTTTTTAAGAGACATTAAACTATATTTCTCTCTGAGTTCCCTTGTATGCATATCATACGGATAATAGCCAGTCAATCCGTAATCAATAGTACGTAATACTTTATTTTGCACGATTTCTATCCGTTGAGAATGCAGATTGTAAACAGGGTCCCAAAACATTGCACAATATACCAAAATTGGTTTAACAAGGGTATTATAAATACAAATAATCGTATCAGAACAGGCAAAAACACGAGATCGTCTTAAGGTGAAACCAAGTCTTTGGTAGGCTATTTTAATAATATTATCGATATGTCTCTGAAAGTTAAAAGTATCATAGAAAGTGACACCTAAATCAATAATATGAGTACATCGAGATAGAGATGAATTATTTAAAATATAATTGTAATTAAGAATATTATGGATTCTAGCAATGCTCATAACATAGCATTTAGAAATATTTAAATGGAGTTTATTTAGTACAGACCAGTTATACAGTTTATCTAGATCTCTCTGCATCAGTTCACAATCAGTTAATGAGTTGATTTTCATATAAAACTTCAAATCGTCTGCAAACATAAGACATTTAGCCGTTTTAAAAATCCGGGGAATTACATTAATAAAAATTAAAAAAAGGAGTGGACCCAGATTCAAACCCTGAGGAACACCAGAGGAATTACTGTATAGTCTAGAGTTTACACCACAGTACTTTACAGAATATAGTCTATCTGAAATATAAGAGTACAACCAAGTCGACAAATCAACACTAAAACCGCTAGTAATCAGTTTACGGGTTAATAACCCCAGATTGATGTGGTCAAAAGCTTTACTAAAGTCAGTGTAAATAATATCAAGTTGTCTCTTGGTTTTAATAGCATCAACAATATCACTGGTAAGACAAGCTAAATTAGTTACAGTTGATCGTCTTGGCATAAACCCATGCTGGTACGAAGAAATCCATTGCTTAATTTGGGAAAAGATCCTTTCATGCATAACACATTCAGAAACTTTTGAAAAAGGGGAAAGAATGGTAATAGGCCTGTAGTTCGAAATATTATGCTTGTTGTTCTTTTTATGTACAGGAATAACGTGACCATATTTCCAGACATTGGGAAAAGCCATAGTTTTAATCAAACTATTAAACAAAATAAGCAAAAGGCAAGTTAGAGAGTCAGCACAACCTTTGATTATGAAAGAAGAAACATCATCACAGATTAAAGACTGGCTGGATTTTAACTTCTTTAAGGCTTTGGCAACATCATTTTCAGTAATATATTTAACCTTAATTAAGTCAATGTTATTGAGTTCGCAATACTTGGTTAGCAGTTCAAAATCAACAGGTTGGCTACTTTGGATATAAACAGATTCAAAGAAATCAGCAAAGCAGTTTGCAATGTCATTAACAGTAGAATAATCAGTATTATTATAACTCATTGTTGAGCTCCCATGATTACCAGGCGAATCACCTTTACAAAAATTCCAGAAAGCCTTAGGGTTCTTATTGAGTTCTTGTTCCATGATAGCAACATGATTGGTAAAATCAGTTTTGATTCCATCTTTCACAGATTTGCGTAGTCTATGAAATTCCTGTAGATCACTTATATCACCACCTCTAATAGATTTTTTACGATATTTTTTTTAATTTAATATTATGGATAGTGCTAGAAGAATACCACGATTTATATCTCCGCTTAGTAGGAATATATTTTGGTATACATAAGTCAAATATCCCATAGACACACTCATAAAAACTCGATATAGCATCATTAACATTCGTATATGTATTTAGAAAGTTCCAGTCTGTATTATAAAAGTAGTCATATAGCATAGGATAATTGGCCTTTCTATAAAGTTATATTTCATATTATTATTAATTCGATGACTTCTGCTCACCTTCTTAATCAATATAGTTCCCTCCAGAGCAAGATGGTATATTACAAACAGTGTTTAATTGATCAAGATTTGGGAACTGCATAAAGTTAGAAATAGCATACTCAACTTGAGTGTGGCCAGTACCAGTATTGGAATGGTTGAAATTTACAGATGAAAGATAAAGTCTCCAAATATAAATATATGATCCGGCGAAGTACAGAATTTTTTTTCAGCGCTTTTAAAGAAACTTTCATATTTATTAACAGTAGTATTAGGCACAAAGTAAATGACACAAATATAGAACTTGGAGGTATGAGAAGCGCAGACACGAATCCATAAGCACTCATTTTCAAATGACACATCAGTTAGTTCAATAGAATCAAAGGCTTTTTTTACGGCAATAAGTACACCTCCGGCCCGATATAGCCCAATAGTAAGTATTTAAGAGCCTGTTATTAAGTAATTAAGTAGTATTAAGTAGTTAAGTTATTAAGTAATTAAGTTATTAAGTAGTATTTAAGAGCATGTCATTAGCTACTAGATATATCCATAATAAATTTTGAGAAAATACGATTGAAAATATTAGCAATATTGAAACAATTGTGTAGTCTATATAAATTTTGGTTATTATATCCCTCGGTTACGTTATAATTTATGTTTGACTTTATATTAACAAATTCTGACTGGTTCGGTTATGTATACCAAGTGCCGAGCCAAGTAACATTTTGCGGTTCTAAATAGCGACAGGATAAATTTCGGATCGTTGATGAGAGTATACAGTCGGATAAGAATCTAGCTGAAGTTCTGTCTGAGAAGAAGAGATCCAGATAAAGTCTAGATAAAGTTCTGATAAAAGGTCGGTTGAAATCTGGAAGTCGCTGGGAGTCGAGTCGATTTATGAGTAAGAAAGGTGGAAAGTACACGTCCGTTAGCAGGCACTAATATTGATACAACTATGATCATGAGGATATTTTATAACTAGTTGGCCAAAACAATATTTAGATGTCCTAAAATAAGTTGGATAAGCATCGACGATTTATAGCTATTCCACTGGTTACCTAAAGATCTGACAAAGGGTATTACGGAAATGTAATAAAATATGTTGCTACGAAATCTATTAATTTATTCCTGTAAATATTTTGTAGTGATGTATAATCTCCTTTATGAAATTATATTTAAACCATTTCTTTTTAATAAATTATTCATATGTTTGCTGATTTACTTGGATAG
Organism: Amaurobius ferox; assembly: GCA_951213105.1. Classification (NCBI taxonomy): domain Eukaryota; kingdom Metazoa; phylum Arthropoda; class Arachnida; order Araneae; family Amaurobiidae; genus Amaurobius; species Amaurobius ferox. Next base: position 122,611,232 of record OX578144.1, on the reverse strand, counting down.
AGACACATAACAAACGGATATGAAACGTTGCCCAGCAAGTCGTAATCAGTGCAACCCACAACTCTCTTTTTCAGAAGAAATAATTTCAGTAGAAATAGTATATTGCAGTAAAGGAAGAACTCATATTTCTATTATGTTCTGGCATTCCAAAAAATTTTTCGAGCAGTTGCGAAAGTTTGAAAACAAACTTTGTGTTCTTAGATATACTTACACATACACACTTTTTGCATATAGTTTTCTTCATATTTATCATCCGGTTATGCTGAGATTACGAAAGTTTAAATATAAAGTGCATGGATCTGATAAAGAATTGCAATATATTTAATAATTGAAATTCAGAAGGAATATTTTTCAAAAATATAGCTCAATTTGTGTTCCATTAGTTGGTAATACATTGAGAGGAAATTTATATATTTTTAGAAACAAGATAGGTGTAACGAATATAAATAGGAAAACTAATCAAATCAGACTTATGCAGGAAACATCATATCTGAGCCATCGGGGTTCTACGTGATTTCCTTTTTCCTCAAGACAAGTGATTTAAATTATGAAAAGCAGGACATTACTTGACGATTTTGATAACATGGACAACCCATCAGACTGTAGAAATTAAATGCCATAAAAGCTCATTAAATTGCAGATCATAGCAAATATTTTCGATGATAAAAGTGATTAAAGGTCAAGACCTTACTCTCATTACAACTAATATCTTATAGAGCATAAAATATTTATGTACCACAATGGAAAACCGCTATCGAAAACGACCAATTTAGTTTTTCCATGTAGCTGGTTTCAAAGTTCTTCAAAATTGTGTTCCGTTTACACGAGACAGCAAAGGCCAAACTAATATTTACAAGTTTGTAGCAATATTTATAGCAAGTTATCTTGATACCGGTATAGTTATGTATCAGGAACACGCTCCCATAGCAAATAAGAGCAAACACAGACCTTTTTCGAGCTTACTATGCGCACGCCAATAATGATGTGCAGTATAAGCTTGACCGTTTTAGTTCATGTAGCCAGAGCACAAATGCGAAGACATTTCACACACACCAGCTTCGTTGCCGTGTTCACGCGGAGTACGATCACGTTAAACATGTGGGTCCGTAAGCCCTTCCGAGAGGTTGGTGGTAGGGGAAGGAGGGTATGGTCCCTGTGGATGCCTCCCCACTGGGTTCCGGTCTAAACTGGGGGGCACTTCCCGGCCGTCCAAACAGTTACCTTACACCTTTCTGGTAGGTCGGACGGTCTGGGTCTCAACAACAACAACACACCAGCTTCGTAGATGGGACAGTATTTGTGGGTTCTCAAAGAAGTTTGCAAAACTGTAGCCCATAGACATACATAACCATATACAGACAATATTAAGGATTTAACGTTAGGAATATCCCAAATTATGTGACTACAGTTCACAACTTTTGTGAGATATAACAAGTGGAACCATATTTTTGAAACTGAAATCAGTAGCTTAGCTTAAACGTAGTTCAGGAATGAGATATACTCCTTGGAGAAGGTATGGATATTATTTTATTATTAACTCAAATTACAGGTTAGAAATGTTATTTTAGAGAAATATACTGGGAAATGTTTGATTCGGAGGAGGTAAGGGATGTTACCTTCCTGTTTTCTTCCCGAGTTATAATCTTTAAATTGGGTATTTCTGCCCAAATTAATACATGACATAAATGCATTGCATTATATCCAATTTACAAACTTAAGCAAGCATCTTTCATTTGTCGAGTTGGTACAGTTCTAAATAATGCCAACACTCCAAAATTGGAGAAAACAGATCATGAAAAGTGTTTTATGAGAGCGAATTGGATCAGGTTCCTTTATTTTTGTTGTATAAAATTAGGCATAAAACGGATAGCTATAAAGTATATGATAGAATAATATAGAATATTTATTCATATTTGTTTAGTGTTTATGGCGTTTGTTTGAAAAGATGGAGCAGTTATTTTTTCCGTATGATCATCGATATAGATAGCCATAAATTATTTTTCTACCAAATTTTAGGAAAATAAAGCGATTTTTATTTTTTGCAACTGTTTTTTCTTTTGCATACATCCGATGCCACACACTAGACTCTCTCGCACATAATTCGAGCTTACTGTGCTGCTCAAACAAAACGTAACTTTAAGTTGGATTCTAGACTTATCAAATTATTTAAAATTAACATGGCCGTAATATCGCAAAGTCCTGAAACCCATTGCGTTGTGCTGCTAATTAAACCCACCATATTATCTCCAGTGCGAGTTCCTGTAATAAAAGGTATTAACATACTACCACAATTAACCGCATCTTGTTTACTTTAAAAATAACATTATTTATTAAGAACATTCTCTTAATTATCAAATTAATTACAGCAATATATCACATATTATTTTGAGGAGGAGAGTGGACATGTGAGACTAGGTAAATTCTAAGTATCAAAATGGTCTATGATCTGCTACAATAAAGGATACGTACATACTTTCAATTTCTCTTGCAAATTTGACACACAGCTAGTTTCAAGCAATACGCAATTTGTCGTAAACAAAAGGACGAAGATATGTGATGGTTATTGTTGCACTTATTTCCATGCAGGTTGAGGCCTTGATACTCGTTAAAAATAATTGGATAATTCAATAAAATGCAATATATGTTATATGTAAGTGTATGTTTGTACATACATGCGTGTATGCTTGCGTACATGTGTGTGTATTTGTGCGTACCTAGTCCTTATATGTGACTGAGTATATGTATACGTACGCGCGCGTTTTTATATGTGCAGCCCGCGAACCTCTAACTGACTCAAATGTACCGCGGTACAAAAAACGTTGAAAACCACTGTTATAGAAGTTCACAAATAATGTGCCTTATAGCAAGTTTCTTGATGCCATTGTAGATATCGACTAGTCCATGTTGCTGAAACATAATAAGTGTAAAACCGGTCCATGGGGGATGATATCTGCAGTAAGGCTATATGTCAGACTCTTCACTATTATTATAAGTATAATAACTCAACCATTTTCTAGGTTTTGGTGTCGTAAACATTCTACTTTACAGAAGTGTTTTTAATTTGTTCTTATTATTATTTATTAAAAATATATTTTCGCATGATCTGATTAAATGTAGCACGTAATGTAGGCATAATTTTATTTATGAATTAGCGGAAATTATTACTGTTGTTTACATTTTGATATAAATGAACTTACTAAAAATGTTAGTAAAATGGTATTTGCTTTGCTTTAAATACACAGAATTGTTTTCGCAACAATTCTAGGTGTTCTTTTAATTTTTCTATTTTTGGAATATAAATTATTTTATATCCGGTGTCGCGTGTGCAAATATTGAGATTCCGTAGATAACCTTCTTTGTCTCTACTGGTGTAAATACTGAGTATTTTTTGTTCTAAAATGTTAAATTCGTTTTCCTTCCTAATCGGTATTATAATTTTTGCTCTTATGCTTCTTTTAATACAGATTTATTTTCGCATGATTTGATTAAATGCCATGTGTAATGTAGGCGAAGTTTCTGTCCACTTTTGAATTTGTTAGGATTGTTTCTTAAGTTTGAATTCTAAATCAAATAAATTTATTAGAAAAAAATACTCGTTAAATAAGTTTTACTTTGCTGTAAGTACATACAACAATTTCACTCGCCAAGTCACGTTCGAAAGAAACAGCTCAAGAAAAGTAATTAACTTGTATAAAGGAAAATAATTAACTCTTTTATGTGGTCCGTACGTCTTGTTTTTCTTCACTTACAAGTTTCTTGCGGGCACTTCTTGACTTGCAGTTTTGAGGGAATATATTTTAGTAATTTAATTTTCTGTTTGGGAAATTTTGAAGAAATGTTTTTAAAGTTTTTCTATTCAAACTCAGTCATGATTTAATTTTGTTGATGATTATAAATTTTGCTTTTTATATAAAAACATTTTATATATTATTTTTCTTCTACTGAAATTCTACATTTTGAAAGAAATATATAAATTGTATTTTATTTTGGAAGCCTGTAGATAGTACAAAACTTTGCATACACTACAATATTTGAACTCAGTTGTCTCTAAGATGTCGAAATTCAGCTGTTCTGTATGAAGTAAAAAAATTACGTGTTGCGTAATGAATTTTTTTGAAAAAAATCTCTTTAATCGAAGTTTTCATCTTTCTAATAACTTGATTATATTATTTTGGCGTTTTCGTGTTTTCTTATGCACACTTTATACTTTAACATAAACTATAGTTTAAATTCGATTCAAAACCATTAAAAGTATATGCACGTTGTTACAAAAAATGTATGCAGACATAAGAAATTGAGCTGCAGGCACAAAACTCTGCATGTATGTATCGTTTGAGGAGATATGCAAATGATTAGCATTTGAGTGCAAAAAAACAAACACTTTTAATAAATGATGGAAACAGGAACATGACATTTTATTAAAAGTTAAATCCTCCCCTGGCAGCTATACAAGTCGATATTCGATGATACTCGTATATAAAATCAATTATGTTGCTTATGATACTCTGCGAAAGATTCCGCCACAAATGTTGCAACTGGTGAGCTAATTCAGTAGCATTCGAAGAAGGCTGCAATTGGCGTCGCATCTTGTCCTAAGCGTGCTCTATTGGTGATAAGTCTCGAGACCTGTATGATCATGTAAGGGTATTAAATCCTCAAATACATTGTTGAAAAAGTCATGCAGTATGTGGCCTAGCGTTATCTTCTAAGTAAATGGAATCTTGGCGACTTGACAGCATTGGCAAAACAATCGGCTGCAAAATATAGTCGACGCAAATACGAGTCGCCATATTGATTTACAGCCCAACTAGACGAACTTGGCTGTCCCACAAGATGATTCCCCAGACTGCCACACTACATGTGATGGTCGTGTGCCACTCAATAACAAATGCAATATCGGAACGCTGGACAGTCCTCCTCAACTCACGTATGCGGTGGCCATCAGCACTAAGAGAGAAGCGGGATTTGTCACTAAAGACAACATGCCTCCAATTGGAGACTGTCCTGGCTAACAGAACTCGGCACCAAACGAGGTTTGCTTCAGAGTTCGGTCAGTCTACCACAGCCCCTATGTTGAGGGATCAGTGGTAGGCGCTTTAATATACGTCGATACCTAATCCCAACTTCTGCCACTCGTCTCCAAATAGTATTCCTTGATACAGGATAGGTGGATGATGGCAAATCCTTCGAAAGACTGATAGCCACCCCATTTGTGTGGAGGTGGCTTCCTCTCGGGAAATTGTCTAACTGGGGTGGCCTGAGCCTCTACGACTATTACATGTGCCTTCTCTGATCCACTGTTGCCAACACCGGGGAATACCATGTTCCTCAAATCAACTTATTAAATTGATTAAAATTTTATTCGTAATTGGAGCCTGATAATGTTAGGGGCTTGTCGATTTTGCAGGGCTCTTGAATCAAAGAAACGATTTCAATGATTTAAACAAGAATTCTTTAAACTCGAAAAAACCTGATAAAGATAACTCTGCTAAAATATTTTAAAAATATCCGTTTTATATACAATAGTCTTACACTAGACTTCAGCGCGTAGCATTCACCGTACTGGATGAATTGCAAATTTTTAATCAAAAATCTAAAAAATATCTAAAATTATTTTCATTATTATTAAATCAGGGAATGATTTGTAAATAATTTAATTAAAAAATAAGTGGTCTTTGTTTTTGTAGTTATCATGACCCGTTTTCGAAATATCAAGAACTTAAACTGTTCTACATAGGAAAACTTACACTATTTAAATCTTACACTTGTTCTACAGGAAGCACCATATCTCTCGACATAATCAAAGGAAATTGCATTAAATTTGACATTTTAATCCATGACGTGATATCAAAAAATAATCTTTATTTAAGTGAGAAGTATTCATCACAAAACTCTAAAAAGAAAGCTTTAATAAGAAAGCTCTAATTTGTGTTTTCGTTTTCCGAACATACCAAGTTTTTATTCGTGAGAAAAGTCACGTGTGGAGCATATTATATTTATACAGTAGTATTTTATGTATAGTTACATTTAGACATATGATATTTATACAGTACCTTATCCGTGGCGATAAGCTCCAAGATCCCCAGTGGATACCTTATACTGGGGATAGTATCGAACCATATATATGTCAAAGGAATAATAATCTGCTTCGGGTGATCCTGGATTTTAGAGTTGAATGTAGCAGACTATATCAATGGGTGGGAATCCTCGATAGTTGAAGGTTTACATGCCGAAATATTTTCGAAGAGCATTGTTATCGAAAGTTGTTATCTATTTATAACTTGTTGAAGTATTGCTTCAAAGTTTGTAATCATTGTACTAAATGCTTCTTTCCATCCGAAGATCGCAATCCATAATTTTGTACTTTAATGTCTGTGTAATCATTGGACTTAATACTTCTTTCCGTTCGAAGATTGCAATCCATAATTTTGTACCTTAATGTCTGCGTAATCGTTGGACTTAATGCTTCAATTCATCCGAAGGTCGCAATCAATAATTGCGTACTTTACTGCCTGTGTAATCATTGGATATAATGCTTCTTTCCATCCGAAGAACGCAGTCCATAATTTTGTACTTTAATGTCTGTGCAATCATTGCACTTAATGCTTCTATCCATCCGAAGATCGTAATCCAGAATTTTGTACTTTAATATCTGTGTATTTCAAAACACGTTTACAAATTTTGGTACTGTCCACATTGCTAGTTCTACTTCAGTTTTTTCATCTTTCGCTTCTTTTATAGTTGACGTAACAAGTTCTATTAATTTCTTGTAAGCGGTCAAGGGCAGGCGTTTCATTGTGGTCGCTTGGTTGCCAGGTTGTGGGTTCGAGTCCCACCTGCGGGCATGGATGTTGTGATGTTAGGCGCTGTGTGTTTCGACCCCCCCCCCCTGATACGCTTGGGCAACGTCATGTGACGGCTAACAGGTTCACGGCTCTGGCCATTGTTAACACTTATTTATGACTTTAGATGTGCTCTTTGACTTCTTCATCATGTGTGTCGGCAAATTCTTCTGCACCAACGTGTCTTGCTATGTAAATGATTTTCGGCAAGGGAGAACTACTGTAATACGGAAGTAGCTATACCATATTTACAAATGTCATGTCATTCATACACACTTCGTTCATTGCTGTGTAAATGATTTTCGAAAAGGAAGGACTACAGTAATACGAAATAGCTATACCATTTTTACAAATGTTATTCATACACACTTCATTCACTGCTGTGGGGGTATTTACTTCTTTATACTTGGCGTTAGTAGGATTATAAATGATTAAATAAACATCAACCCAGTGGTCTCTAATTAAACTGAATGGGATATCATTTACCCCAAACCATATTAGGCCATTAATTAAATCAAGTAGGAACTAAGGCAATTATTAGAATCGCAAATGTGTCTGTCCTATAATACAGCAAACTCAATTATCCGTGTTTCATCATTTTGGATATGTTCCAATCGCATTAAAGTTCTATTGAGATGCATTTAAAAGATTAAGGAAAATTGACTTTTTATTTCAAGTTTACTCTCCTACATACGTCATATAATGATGGGAAAAGCAAGGGATCAAAAATTCAAATTTGAGTTTTAAAAAGAAAAGCATCCCTTTTAAGCATCCCTGAACTCGAATCAAATGTGTCTGAGGTGATCTCTCTCTCTCTTTCTCGTTCGCTCCATGTGTGTTCGTATATATGTATGATAATGTGTGTGTGTACTAGTGTCTGTATCTGATCAGTGGACGTGTTGTTTCAACAACACATGAAGCGTTTCAAATGTAATTTAGTACAATTATTACTACCAGGAAACACTGGGATTCTGTTTATTTGAAACGTAATTGAATTTTCGAACGACCCCACCACATCCCTCCTCAATTTGAATTCTGATAAAAAATATAAAAAATTAGGATGTTTATCAATAATAAATAGACAATCTTTTCGCAAGTAATTCTTCATTAGAAAAAGGGATGACACCTATTTTAGAAAGTTAGAGCAAACCGTTCTCGATGTATTACACAAGTTTCAAAAGAATTTAACGAAAAATATTACATAAAATAAAAAAATAGTAAGTGCGAGTATCATTCAATAAGTTCGTTTTCCACATGCAATTTTAACTCCAACGAATCGGTAAACATCATTACCCTGTTTCTAAATTTTTCCATTCACGAGAGAAAATACATCATGTACTCATTTTGCATTTTGACGCCTAAGAATTCGCCAATAATCATCTATTTCACGAGATATTCATTACGATGAGAATTTTGCACGTGGGCTTGAATAAGTCACCTAGATTGCACTTATAAGGCCAAAAGCACGCAATTTTAATTCACGCAGTGTTAATTGAATACCAAATTCATTATGCTTTGTATCCTGAACACAATTTCGCTGTAAAAGAAGTAATGTCATTGCATTATACTGAGAAAGCAATTTTCTGTCCACATTAGATTTAAAATTGAAATTGTATTATTAGTATCGGAAACATATTCGACGTAGCATGGGAAATTTAAAATCAATGCAATAAAATATGTCGCATAGGCAATAGTAGAATATCAGGTATGTTTCTGCCTTGGACTTCCCTGACCACTTATATGAGGTTCATTTATTACAGAACCAGTTGGAATCCTTACATTTTTGCTTTATGTTGCTATGATTTTTAGCGGCATTTAGTAATGAGAAACCTCTCATTCGTGTTTATCATTTCAAACATATCAAATTACTGAAGATAGTTGTGTTGGATACTTCAGAGTTTTTCTTTGTTTTATAATAAGTTAAAAAAATACACTGCAAGATATTATATATACAAACTTAAAATCTTTCAATTTTACTAAAACTTTTCACATGCATAGATGGAACTTGCTAAATAAAAAAAAATACTAAAAGGCATTTTTCTAAGGTGTAAATCAGTGTAAGTCATTTTAATGGTGTAATTACATATATTTATCTGGATTTGAAATTTTTGGACTCATTTTGTATACAAAAGAATCACATTAAAAACTAATTGTTCTATCATAGTAGAAATAATGAAGGCAAATTAATAATCTGTAAATGCAATACAGGATGTCCTGATAAAGTGGATCCAAATTAATAAAATTATATCTGGGAAAGTATTATTTTTAGACATTTCTAATTTGCATTATTTTGAAGGAAAACTGTCAAATTTGTTCTCACTATAAATATCTTAACCAATTTCAATGTTAGCACACTTGGTGGTACCATAAATATACAGACGATATATTCATATTCAAAATAAGCTCAAGGTCATCTATTTTGTCTTAATTTAAGTAATCAATACCTCTAAAGAAGTATTATCTTATAACATTTTTTCTACTTCCATATCCAGTGCTTTAAATGTGTTATTGAGCAAAACACTCGTTTTTAACACTTTACAACAAAGTTGAAAAGTGCTTATGACTTTGTTCATTCTGTCTATCTGTCTGACCGTTAGCACGATAACTGCCGTAAAATGACTTAATCAAAATGAAATTTTAGTGTGTTGTTCAGACGGTCTGTAGGCCCTATGGGAATATAAATGAATAATACCACCCAATTAGTTTTGGATTGAACCCGTTTTGAAAAAATGAAACACAATGAACCGTAAGGGACCTAATTTTTCAAACATTTTTAAGCGGATTTAAAATTCACAAATTACTTCGAAAATGTTAGGTAATATTCAAATTATTCCATAAAATATATAAAAAAAATGTCAGCAAAATATATTCAGTAGTTTTTTAAATAAAAATTAAAATAATAATTACACCTCTTATATAAAGCGATCGCGTGACCATGATATGAAAAGATCACGTGACCCACTTCAAAATAAATATGGCATCCATCTTGTCTCAAAATCGTGATTTTTAAAGTTCTTTTTAATTCATATTGAGTGTTGTATTCGTCCTAAAACCGCTTTATTTTTGTTTAAATTCTGTGCATCTACTTACTGAAGCAACGCAATGACGATATATTTGAGTTTAAATGCTCATCCAAATTTAATTATTTCTACAACGAAGCCTATTTCTCACTTATGTCAAATATAAACAGCAAAATATGTAGGTTGAGTTGTATAAAAATTGCTGTATTTCTTTAACGCAAAAGTATTTAGCTCATGGAGTCTGCATAGCTGATATGAATGAAATATTCATTGATTTTACATAGAGAAGGGCGATTTCTCTCGATGAAGTTCTAAGAATAGAGTTCAGTTACTTGTAGCTCCATGGTCTTAAGTTTTTAAATAAAATAAATTATGTCAGTACTGTGATGAATGAAATGCTGCTTTTATAGAGAGAACCAGGCGTGCTATTGTTTCTATGACGTCATTGGAATGAATGTCAGTTGTTTTCAATGAAGTTTTCAAATATAATAAATTATTGTAGTATTATGATGATTTTAAAAATATTACCGAAGAATGTATCGCATTTTAGAGATGTTTAAACCAGGCAATTTATATTTCAATGCCGGCATTTGAATGAAATCCATTTTTTTCGATGAAGGTTTAAGTTTTCAAACATAATAAATTATGTTGTATTGTGATAAGTTTTAAAATATTACTCAGGAATGTATTGCATTTTAGAGATGTTTAAATAAAATTGCATTGAAGTTGGAAAGTGTTTCATAATCAATGCTTTAAGCATGATTGATCTTTCTTGTTATTATTTCACTAGCTAAATAGTGCTAGAAGTTCAATTGGAACGGCATTTTACCATTTTTCTGATCAGAAAGGTGTGGGAGGTGTAACGGCGTAGGATGTGCAGGTGGGTGCAAGATGGCAAGAAAGGTCCAGGAAATGCAAGATGAATGCTCAAAATAAACAAAAAACGCAATTTGAGATAAATTCGGTTAAAAATCAAAACTAAGCAAACAAACAATGGATTGTTTCACTTTTTAACACTTTACAACATAGTTGAAAGTGTTTATGACTTTGTTCATGCTGTCTGTCTGTCTGTCCGTTAGCACGATAACTGCCGTAAAAATGGCTTTATCAAAATGAAATTTTAGTATGTTTTTCAAACGGTCTGTAGGACCTATGGTAATATAAATGAATAATAACTCCCAATTAGTTTTTTTAATTAAACCCGGATTGAAAAAATGAAATATATTGAATCCTATGGGACCTAATGTTTCAAACATTTTTTAAGCAAATTTAAAATTCACAAATTGCTTCGAAAATTTTAGGAAATATTCAAAGTATCCCATAAAATATATAAAAAAATTTTCAATAAAATATGTTTGGTAGTTTTTAAACTTAAAAATTATTTAATATAGGGAGAAAAACAAATTCAATTAAATTCTGATTCTCGTTATACCCTCCAGAAAGAAAAAAAGATATATTATATAATAAATATTTTTCCAAGAGTTTAATTATTTTCTATATGAGAAAGGTTTCACATTTTAAAATAAATATGGTAGTTAAGAATTTTTCAAATTTTCATTGTAATGAATGAAACGATTGGAAAAAGATTGTGAATGAAATGCTGCTTTTATATAAAGGCGATTTATATTTCGATGACGACATTTGAATAAAGTTCATTTGTTTTCGTTGAAGTTTTCAAATATAATAAATTATTGTAATATTATGATAATTTTAAAAATATTACCGAACAATGTATAGCATTTTAGAGATGTTTAGGCCAGACAATTTATATTTCAATGCCGCCGTTTGAATGAAGTTCATTTTTTTCGATGAAGTTTTAAGTTTGAAAATTTAATAAATTAATGTATTATTGTGATAATTTTAAAACTATTACCGAGGAATGTATCGCATTTTATAGATGTTTATATATAATTGCATTGCAGTTTTGAAAGTGTTTCATAATCAATGTTTTATGCATGATTGATCTTTCTTGTTTAAATATTTCACGATGGCATGAAATACAATACAGTAATTGATATCAATCTTTTAGAATGTATTAGGCTACAAAATGGTGTCAACATTATAAAGTACGTTATTTCAAAATTTTAAAGATGTAAAGCAAAAGTCACTTTCACATGTAATAGTCATCGATGAAAATAATGCACACAATTGATTCATATTCAAAGTATGTGCAATTCAAAATCTAATAATAACCAGATACAAAAATTTGTAATCATACAACCGTGCTCCTATTGTGGTAATCGGCAACGTGGACGCAGGGCCACCCTTAGGGAAAGGATGTAAAAGGGTGCATTGCATAGGTGCCCAGGAGGCTTGGGATTCCGGACTATATAAACAGCCTATGAATAAAGATCAATAACTAGTGAAATAAAATGCAGTAAGGATACAGCACATTTGCTACATAGGAATACTGCGGGCCCTGATTGCTAGCATCGATATTGATTATTCAATAACTACACAAGTAGCAAGAAAAATTGTACAGTTTTACTGAATTATACAGAAGATACACGTTTTACCGTTTTTTTTCTTACGAAATGGCATGATCGAGCTAAATGACCCGTTTTAGAGCAGATTTCGCAAATATAATTTTCATATTTACATTTGTGTGCTAATTGATTCAATTCGGTAGCAATGACGCCTAAGTGTTTCAACAGAACCGGTCTCTTTGATTTTTGCACTTTACTTACTGCGGAACTCACTAACTGAAAATGTTCGTTGCATTTCATCCCGGTTCACTGCTTCTAATCTTTAAAGCAGTGAATTCCGCTTACTCAAAAGTCAGATTTTGGATTATGAGTAGTTTCTTTTAGATTGTCTCGTCTGTAAGACCCATTACTATAACTACTTCTATAGTTACTTCTTAACATAACAAATAAGTTAGTATCGAAATTACAGTTTCTAGAAAAACCATATTATATAATTTCTTCTTAACATAACAAATCAGTTAATACAGAAATTACAGTTTCTAGAAAGATTATGTAATTCAGAGATGTATTTTGAAATGGACCCACCTTCTAACAGGTTATGTTTGTAGAATATGCAGCATTCTGTCATCTCAAGTAGAGACGGATTTAAATGGTCGGTGAGCAATCTCAAGACTTTTTCATATTTTAGATCAAAATGTTTCCTCGGTGTGGCAAGATTCTTCAGTATTTTATACGTAGGGGCTTCCATAGAACTTAGCAGCGCTGGCATTTAATTCTTCTTTAACTTCCTTTACCCGGAACGACACTTCCATCCTTTCAACGAACGAAGGACATCTTTATCTACGGCACAATAAGTATCGAACTGGCCAGTGGCCATCCTCGCCGTCACTGTTGTGTTCTTACACCGAGGAAAAAGAACAACACGTTACCTGGAACTCAACCACTTTTATTCACACACCTTACTTATAGTTGCAGCTTATTTATAGCAGCTTCAGATATAGAGTTGAGTCCCGCATACTAGACTGACGTCATTTCGGTGACATACTAGATTTGCCTATGCCACACAGTTTAAAGAGACATATTTTTGGGGATGAAAATCGTGATGTTTTTTATTGATTATAGTTACTACTTTTATTTAATATAGGATGTTTGATGTTTAGATATTTACATTGTTAAAATGTAATGAATATTATTATGTTATATTTCAAAGTTCAATTTATTGCTATGAATCACTATGTTCATGTCTTTTTTAAATAGACAGAAACATAGTTGAAGGCCCAGGCCATACGACCAGCCCTAGGACTTATGGCAATTTAATGTGTGGCAGGAGACAGGAACATAGTGATTTATTGCTATGAATCACTATGTTCCTGTCTCCGGCCACACATTAAATTGCCATAAGCCCTAGGGCTGGTCGTGTGGTCTGGGCCTTCAACTATGTCACTGGCTATTTAAAAATAACTGTAATGTGGAGATCTTCGATGAGTATGATATCAGATATTAAAAACGAAGATGGATATTGGACTTATTTTCAACTTATTTACAATAACAGAGAATTCTGGAGCTTTACGTTGCGCATAACATCAGATACTGAAAACAAAACCAAAACCGGATATTGGATTCATTTAAAATTTATTTACAACAATGGATATTATAAAACGCTATTTTGTGTTGTGGATGTCAGAAACGCCCTAGAAATTTACCCAACTTCACACGTTTCAATATGTACAAAAATAATTACAACTGCTTTTCAGGAACCAGAAACTTTACTTCAAAACTTAACATTCCTACAGCCAACGTCAACTCGTAAACAAAACCGCTCGTTTCTCTGACCACGTCTACAGAAACCCAAGAGTGTTGCCATAGCATTATTACAAAACTAAAATAAACAAATTCACAAGAAATGCAAATTTAAATATAAAACTTGAATAACGAAATCAATGTGTGTTACTTAACATTCTCCCACCTTTTGATTTAAACATTATAATCAAAACTTACAATAAATTAAAGATAAATTAACATTTAAATGGAAATTAAACTTTTCTACATTTATCTAAACCTAGATGGGAGTCTAATTGTTCTGCCACTTCTAGTAACAACAGTCTTTCGTTGAGCAGAGGGTGAAGTGTCCACAACCCTTTTCTCACTAGCTACAGTATCAGTTTCTGGTTCTCGGGATGGACATTCAATTTCAAGAGGGAAAATTCTCTGAACTGGTCGAATTGGTTCCCCCGTTGCTGTCTTTAATTTCACAACTCTGTTGCTGCCATCTTTTTCGGGATAAACTTCAGTTATTTTTGCCATTGGCCAGAAAGTTCTTTTCTTATTCTCGCATTCAATGAGAACTATATCTCCAATTTTGACATTCAGCATTTTCATTTTTCCCCTATGTTGCACTAATTGGCCAAGATACTCTACTCTAAATCTTTTCCTTAGTTGATCCTTTAATGTCTGCTGATATCTCAGTCTTTTTGTGAGATCCACTTTGTCCAAAAGGTCCAAGTCTGGCACTCCCACCGTCTGCATGTCCTGCAAAAACATAGCCGGAGTCAAAGGAGTTAGGTTTTCAGGATCTTCGGAAATGTAAGTCAGTGGTCTGGCATTAATTATTGCTTCGCAATCGCAGAGAATGCTCATCATTTCTTCATAGTCTAAAGAAGCTGTTCCCAAGACCCGTCTCAACAGTCTCTTAACCATCTGCACAAGACGTTCCCAAAACCCTCCCCACCAAGCAGCGGAGGGTGGATTGAACTTCCAAGTAATTCTTTTGACTGCTGTTTCTATTTCAATGGTTTTCCAATCAATTTTTTGTAGAAGATTATCAGCTCCGACAAAATTACTTCCATTATCACTATAGATGGTATTAGGTCTTCCACGACGTGCTATGAACCGTCTGAAACTGAGCAGAAAAGCTTTAGTAGATAATGATGTTATGAGCTCCAAATGAATAGCCCTATAAACAGCACACGTATAAAGAACAACCCAACTTTTCACACCTCCCCTCAATATGAGGGGTCCAGCCAGATCTACTCCAGTAATTTCAAAAACTGACGCTTGTCTCACTCTGTCTTCTGGAAGAGGAACTGGAGTTGTTTGTATACATTTTGCATTGTGTCTCCTGCATCTAATGCATTTCGAAATTACACGGCGTACTGTTCTCCTTCCATTAAGTATCCAGAATTTTTCACGCAAATCTGACAATAAGGAATGTAATCCGGCATGAAGTTTGGTTGCATGGTGTTCTTGGATGATAAATTCTACCAATTTATGTTCGCTTGGCAGTAGTATTGGGTATTTGAAATTGTCTTCATCTTTACGTTCTGTCAACTTTGTTTCCACTCGAATTAAACCATCACGGTCTTTCAACAGACACAAGGATTTCAAACTATTTAACCGTTCCTTGGTAAAGGTGTCTCTTTGAACAGTTTTGATAATTGCCTTTTCAGCTTTATTCAACTCATCAGCAGATAATTCTCCAGTGTTTCGATCATGAATGTTCTTTCGAGCATTCTGAAGAAATCTCAAAATCCATCCTACCATTCTTATAATTTTTGTATACTTTGAAAAATATGATAGAAACCATGTCTCCTTAAACGTTTTACTCAACAGAACCGCAGAGATATTTTTTCTTTCTTGCAGCACGTCTATTTCATTAACCGTGCATTCAGAGCGTGGCCAATCCTTTTCATTCTGTTTCAGCCATGGAGGTCCCTCCCACCATCGGGATTCAATTAATTTCTTCACTGAGCATCCTCTGGAGGGCAGATCAGCAGGATTATTTTGGCTATTAACATGTCTCCAATTTTCAATATTAGATAATTTCTGGATTTCATTTACTCTATTTTTGACAAATACTCCCCACTGCTCATTTCTTTTAATCCAGTGTAGGGCAGTAGAAGAATCCGTCCAGAAATATTCGCTAACAGAATCAAATTTCAAGCTTCTCTTCACAAAGTCTGCTAGACGTGCACCAATACAACAAGCTAAAAGTTCTAGTCTTGGAATAGAAATGGGTTTTAATGGTGCAACTCTTGATTTTGCCATGAGTAGCTGCACGGAAATATTAGTATAGGTTTCACATCGCACATATACAACAGCTGCATATGAAATCCCAGATGCATCACAAAACACATGTAGACTCAATGTTGAGTTATCATTGATAAAAGCATGTCTAGGAATCCTCACGACATTAAGCATTTGTAGTTCAGCGATCCATTTCAAAAAGTTATGTGAAACATCTTTCGGTACTTCAGCATCCCAACTCAATTTAGATTTCCAACTATTTTGTAATAACAACTTAGGATACAATGTAACTGGACAAGTGAAACCTATGGGGTCAAATAGTCTTTGTGCAATAGATAAAATAGTTCTTCTACTAATGGTCCCTTCAGGTTTGCTTATCGCTGCGATGTCACAGAATAATACATCTTGTTTGTCCCATAACAATCCCAAGACGGTTGACGGATTAGATTTGACACAAGTATCCGTTATTTCGGTATGTTCCCAGTCTCTTAATTCAAATTTTCCTTCCGCCATCACTTCTGTGGATATTTGAACAAATTCTTGCAATTCCACTTCAGAGTCTACAGAACACACACAATTATCAACATAAAATGCTGATTTAAGTTTCTGTGTTACCTTATGTTGAGCTGAAGATGAATATTTGTCCAAATGGTGTTGTATCACTGCTCCAAGAAGAAAAGGACTACAGTTTAATCCAAAGACTACTCTGCAATGTTGAAAAATCTTTATAGCATTCTGGCTTTCACCTTGCCACCAAAGAAATTTTAAAAATTCTTGATCACTTTTAACAACAGATATTTGCAAGAAAGCCTTCTTTATGTCCGAAATAACGCCGATTTTTTTCTCTCGAAACTTCAAAAGTATTGTGGGAATCAGTTCCAATAGATTTGGTCCCTTTGCCAAACATTCATTTAAGGAATAAGATCCTTTCTGTTTACAGGATGCATCAAAGACAGGTCTAACATTAGTCGATGAATTGCATTTAAATACTCCTCGATGAGGTAAAAAATGACCACTATTCTCTGAACTTTCTGTGATTATTCCTTCTTGACACCACTCATGGAAAACAGCATTGTAGCTTTCAAACTTTCCTTCTTTCATGAGTTTAGATGTTGTGGAATTCAATCTCTTCTCAGCTATTTCTCTATTCGTTGGTAATTCTCCTTGAGTATGCATCCAAGGAAGACTAACTTGATATCTTCCGTCTTCATTAATTCTAACTGTTTTCTTGAAATGATCCGAAACAGCTGTTTCTACTTCGTCTTTGCTTTGATGCTCACATGGTTCAGTGATTCCAATAGCTTCTAACTTCCATAAATCAGGAACATTGTTACTATGAATCGAAAGTGAAGTTAAAACCGAACCATAATTGCTATACTTTGAATCCTCTTGCGACTTTCCCATTACAACCCATCCTAGATGAGTTTGCACAGCGACCAGTCCACACTTGAGCTGATGAACGCGTCCTGTGTAAAGTTGACCAGCGAAATCGGCTCCAATAAGTATTTCAATAGGTGGCTGATTGCTTCCTATATCCGTGAGCTGGATTCCCTTTTGTCTCATTTCTTCCAACCATAATCCAGTCTTGAGTCTTGGTATTGAACCACATATAACAGGTTGGTCTAACACTTTAATTTCACAGCAATAGTTATTAACTGAACTATTTAAAATTACATTGTAGCACTTGTGCTCTCTCCTAGAGGTGATTCCTCCAAACACGACTTGTGTTAATATATCAGTATTCACAGGATTAAATCCCATCTGCCTTGCAGTACTTTCTAGAATATAAGAACGCTGAGAACCTGTATCAATCAGTGCCCTAACTTTTCGGTCTTTTCCGTGAGCTTTAAGAACCACAAGCAGTGTTTGCAATAGTACTTCAGAGTGGCCTTGGCTGGATAAAGTAATATTCTGATCCCCACCGTCTTTGAACTCTGTAACTAAAGCCCTCTTATTATTGGTTAGTTCAGGACACATAACTACCCAGTGCCTTTTGGAACAAATTATACACCGAACATGTGATTTGCACTGTTTAGAACGATGTCCAATCCGTAAACAAGTGAAGCATCCCTTCTTTCTTTTTAAAATATTGTGCTTCTCTTCTAACGAAAGTTTTTGAGCTTTGAAGCATTCTTTACTTTCATGAAATTTTCCGCAAAATACACAAATGGACTTTTCACATGAATTTATCCCTAAAAATAAATCAGTAGCAGTCGGTAAATTCATACCCGTTTCCTTACAAACTTCCTTTCGACTACTTTTCTCATTTTGCTTAAAACCAGCTTTAGCAAGCGAGATACGCTCTTCACCTTCTACTTCAGTTCTTAGGAACAATAACAGGTTTTTCAACTTATCAATGTAAGTATCACTTTCTTCACCTTTAGCCGCCACCGGATTTCTTAACCAGACTCGTAGTATTTCTTCCGGTATGCAAGATTCAACAAGGGGAAAAAGCATTGCTGCGTATTTGTCAGAAGTCATACCAATTGATTCAAGAGACCTTAAATGCGATTCTAACTTATCATACAATTGAGCTGTATTTGCTTTGGATTTTGAAGACACTGCATTTTTAATCACCAGTCCAAGCAATTCCCTGACATAGAACTCTATGAGTAGCTCTTCCCTTCCAAATCTATTTTTAAGGCTTTCAACAGCTTTTGAATAATTTTCTGCAGTAGGAGGGAAGCTGTCTACTATTTCTTTTGCTCTTGTGCCAACGATCATAGACTGAATTAAATATTGAAATTTATCTTCTTCTTCCATCAATTTATCTTCATGGATTCTCTTGAATTGACTCCAAAATGCTAGCCAATCTTTTATTTCACCCCCAAATTTCACAAATTCAATTTTAGGAAGCTTCAGTTTCGTTTTTTCTTGAACATGGGAAAAACTCGCACTTCGTTTGGTTGCGGTTTTATTTAAATGCATTTCGACGCCAACCCTAGCAGTAACCATTTTTCCGCGATATTCTTCTATTACCCCATATTCAGTTTCATATTCTTCCACTTTTGACTCATCGGCAAGCAAAGCGTTACAGATTTCGTCGTCGATCTCTGCTAAATTCATCATTAATCTGTCCATATTTGCCAAATGTGTTTGAATAATTTTATCATCTGGTTCCTCATCAATTAAAGCCGTTGTCAAAATGTTATACGACTTTGTAAAAGACGCTCGAATCGGCTTTCGCTTTCTTATGAGCAGTTCCATTATGAAATGTGACAGCGACAGGCTTAGTTAAAACAAAATTCCAAACGAAACTAACCTTTCTATCTTCACGGTCACGTCCGGGTCACCAAATGTCAGAAACGCCCTAGAAATTTACCCAACTTCACACGTTTCAATATGTACAAAAATAATTACAACTGCTTTTCAGGAACCAGAAACTTTACTTCAAAACTTAACATTCCTACAGCCAACGTCAACTCGTAAACAAAACCGCTCGTTTCTCTGACCACGTCTACAGAAACCCAAGAGTGTTGCCATAGCATTATTACAAAACTAAAATAAACAAATTCACAAGAAATGCAAATTTAAATATAAAACTTGAATAACGAAATCAATGTGTGTTACTTAACAGTGGATACACAGACAGTTATTGAGTATCGACTTTTATTACAATAAATATTCCATGAATTTCCTAATTATTTACGTGCAGAATATCAGCGGACCTCTCTAGTTTACTTAATTTTGACTCATTGAGTTTTTAAGTTTAGAGTTTTATTAATATATTTGTAATAAAAAGTGTGATATTTTATATTGCTGAGTCAGTAGTTTAGTTTTGTATGTGGTGTTTAGATAATTACATTGCTAAATGTAATAACTCGTATACTATATATATATATATATATATATATATATATATATATATATATATATATATATATATATATATATATACGAGTATTACTATTTATTATTAAGAGTCTGTTCCTTTTATATTTTTAATAAAGATTTAGTCTTTTTCTAGGTATCTACCTTTTATATCTAATTTAAAACGTAATGTTTGTGAGGGTAGGCGGCAAATTATATCAATGTACAGGCGACAAAATCCTAAATCTGCCTCTGACTATGTATGGAAAGTAAATAAAAACAGTTAACAAGAGTCTGAAAAAAAAATACATGGATTTAACATATGAAAGACTGTGAGACCAACATATCTATCTCGACTGCTGTCTATGAAAATACATATAAACAAGAAAGATCAATCATGCTTAAAGCATTGATTATGAAACACTTTCCAACTTCAATGCAATTTTATTTAAACATGTCTAAAATGCAATACATTCCTCGGTAATATTTTAAAACTTATCACAATACTACATTAATTTATTATATTTGAAACCTTAAACCTTCATCGAAAAAAATTAACTTCATTCAAATGACGGCATTAAAGTATAAATTGCCTGGTTTAAACATCTCTTAAATGTTATACATTCCTCGGTAATAATTTTAGAATTATCATAATACTACGATAATTTATTATATTTGAAAACTTCATCGAAAACAACTGAAATCCATTCAAATGACGTCATAAAAAATAACACGCCTGGCTCTCTCTATAAAAGCAACATTTCATTCATAAATAATTCCCCCATTCATGTCATTCATCACAATACTATAATAATTTATTTTATTTAAAAATTAAGACCATTGAGCTACAAGTAAGTAAACTCAATGCGTAAAACTTCATCGAAAAATATCGTCCTTCTCTTTCTACAATCAATGAATACTTCATTCATATCAGCTAAGCAGACTCCATGGACTAAATGATTTTGTGTTAAAGAATTACAGCGATTCTAATACAACTCATTCTACATATTTTGCTGTTTACATTTTACATAGGTGAAAAATAGGCTTAATAGTAGAAATAATCAAATTTGGAAGAGCATTTAAACTGAAATATATTGTCATTGCGTTGTTTCAGTATGTAGATGCACAGAATTTAGGCAAAAATAAAGTAATTTTAGGACGGATACAACACTCAATATGAATTAAAAAGAACTTTAAAAATCACGATTTTGACACAAGATGGATGCCATATATCATTTTGAAGTGGGTCATGTGATCGTTTCATATCATGGACACGTGATCGCTTAATATAAGAGGTGTTATTATTATTTTAATTTTTATTTAAAAAACAACTGAATATATTTCGCTGAATTTTTTTTTATATATTTTATGGAACAATTTGAATATTGCCTAAAATTTTCGAAGCAATTTGTGAATTTTAAATCCGCTTAAAAAATGCTTGAAAAATTAGGTCCCATAGGGCTCAATGTATTCCATTTTTTCAACCCGGGTTCAATCCAAAACTAATTGGGTGATATTATTCATTTATATTCCCATAGGTCCTATAGACCGTCTGAACAACATACTAAAATTTCATTTTGATTAAGTCATTTTTACGGCAGTTATCGTGCTAACGGACAGACAGACAGACAGACAGACAGAATGAACAAAGTCATAAACACTTTTCAACTTTGTTGTAAAGTGTTAAAAAGTAATACTCTATGCATTACAATTGGGTAACTCTGTTTTGAAACACCTTCTCAGCAGAAGGTTGTGACATATGCATTCTTTGAAATATTGTAGGGGTCCGAAGAAAAAGATAAACTTTAAATATGGCTTCTTTAGAATTTGTTGAGATAAATGTGCAAAATTTTTACATAAACCTCATAGAAAAGTAGTGCTTAGCACTTTATTCTATAAATAAACGGAGGAATCTATTAATATCAAGACAGTATTGTAAGAAAAGATGGGTGAGATTAAAAATAGTGTGTGTGTGAAAATATGATGAAGGATAAAACCTAGATATATCTGCGACTTGTAACAAGCGGAGAAAATTACACTCATTTTCACAACTTGTAAAGAATATTGCAGCCCCCAGCCGGGACTCGGACCACACATATTTGTACTGGCCAGACGACTTTCACAATTGAGATATTGAGACGTAATTGCAAAGTATTTTCGTTGAAGTGGACTATGAAAAAAAAAATAATATTAAACATATAAGCATTCTTCTACCTTTAATGTCAGATTGACGTGCAACTTGACAATCTGATTGACAACTTCCTGCTACACTTACCTCAGGTATACTAAGGTATACCTCAGGTATACTCTTGATACTGTTTTTATCCGTGATAGTATCCTGTGGGATCGTTGGACTCTCGATTTTGGAATCGGATTTCGAAATGCAAGAATCCACTGAATCCGTACTAGTTGTACTAGCGTCATATTTAGAAGCCAGCATCTATGCACCTATTTGCGTGTTTGATTTGTTCGGTAAGTTGTACTTATATAAACTATGAAGGATGAGGAGAGTGTAGACTGCACTTATCAATAGAAAAAAATACTGCCTTACCAATAGCTCACTGGATAGAGGATCAACATGCGAATACCCATATTTTAGATCATCGTAAAGAACTTGTGTATGGTCGTGACACGAATTCAGTGGTACAGGTATGGTATCTAATATATAAAAGAAAAAATTCAAATCGATTTGCTTTACTTGAAATATCTCTTGAAGTGTGAGATGGAATTGAAATACATATTTCTCTGGCAGCACGGAATATCCTGATATAAGTTTTATATCCCTAGAACAAAGTGTGATTAAACAGGAAATGAAAACCTCTTTCTGTCTACCTGTCATCCTTATGATAGCTTATAATCATGAACGTCTCAACGGATTTTCATAGTTTGCCCCTGATTTGTTAAACTTGCTTAGGAGCAGGTTTATGGTTATAAATATTTCTGAATTTTTAAGGTATTTATAAATGAAAATGGGAATTCAAAATTCGCTTTCAAGTTAAATATCTTCATAAATGTGCAGAACTATTTCAATGAAAAATTTCCAGCAATATGATTCACGTCAGTATTCGATATAAATTTTATCTCCTTCATTTAAATAACAACAGGGTTTAAAACACCAGTGTTTGTTTGTGTGTAATAACCACTAATAGCCTAAAAATGCTTTAACCGATGTATACTCGTATGCTTTCCCCACTGATTTGATAAGAAAGCAGGTTTATAGATACACATATTTATGATTTTATATTGCGTTAATTTATAACAGTAAAAATTCGTAAATACGTTAGCTTATTTATAATATAAAAGGCAAAATTCGAATAGATAATTTTACGTGGAATATATCTTAAAGTTTGCCGTGGATTTGAATAAAATTTGTTTACAGACAATGAGACTGAGTCCATGGAAGAAACTGATATAAGATTTATTTTTATACAGTGAAACGCAAAATATAAAAACCTAATTCTATCTGTTAGTTTATCATGGTCGTTCATAACTCGTTAACGACTCAAAGGTTGCATAGTTTATTTACTGATTTCTAAAACTAAATTACAATCGCGTTTACAGCTAAAAGTATGTTCAATTCTGCACCATGTCAGTATATAAAATAGATATTCAAAATGTCCTTTCAATTTAAAAATTTCCTAAAATATGCAATCTATTCCAAAGATGCGTTTTCCAAGGCAATAAAACTCATTACAGGCAATAAAACACACGCAAGAAAACACAATAAAACTCATACCAAATGCTCTAAAGAGTATTTGGTATACATTTTGTTAACCTACATCTACCCTTGAAACAATAGAGATTTAAATAGCAGATTTTGATTTTGTATAAACCACTCTTAATTTGAAAACGCTTAACCCATTCAATATATCTTTATGACTGCTTTTTAACACTTTGCAACAAAGTTGAAAAGTGTTTATGACTTTGTTCATTCAGTCTGTCTGTCTGTCCGTTAGCACGATAACTGCCGTAAAAATGACTTGATCAAAATGAAATTTTAGTATGTTGTTCAGACGGTCTGTAGGACCTATGGGAATATAAATGAATAATATCACCCAAAAAGTTTTGGATTGAATCCGGATTGAAAAAATGAAATACATTGATCCCTATGGGACCTAATTTTACAAACATTTTTTTAATCGGATTCCAAATTCACAAATTGCTTCAAAAATTTTAGGTATTATTCAAATTCTTCCATAAAATATACAAAAAAAATTCAGCGAAATATATTCAGTACTTTTTTAAATAAAAATTGAAATAATAATAATAACACCTCTTATATGAAGCGATCACGCGACCATGATATGAAAATATCACGTGACCCACTTCAAAATGATATATGGCATCCATCTTGCCTCAAAATCGTGATTTTTGAAGTTCTTTTTAATTCATATTGAGTGTTGTATCCGTCCTAAAACTACTTTAATTTTCCTTAAATTCTGTGCATCTACATACTGAAACAAAGCAATTACAATATATTTGAGTTTAAATGCTCATCCAAATTTGATTATTTCTAGAAAGAAGCCTATTTTTCACCTATGTAAAATGTAAACAGCAAAATATGTAGAATGAGTTGTATTAGAATTACTGTATTTCTTTAACACAAAATCATTTAGTTCATGGAGTCTGCGTAGCTGATATAAATGAAATATTCATTAATTTTACAAAGAGAAGGACGATTTTTTTCGATGAAGTTTTACGCATAGAGTTTAATTACTTGTAGCTCCAGGGTCTTAATTTTTAAATAAAATAAATTAATATAGTATTGTGATGAATGAGATGAATGGGAAATTATTTATGAATGAAATGCTGCTTTTATAGAGAGAGCCAGGCGTGTTATTTTTTTGTATGACGTCATTTGAATGAATTTCAGTTGTTTTCGATGAAGTTTTCAAATATAATAAATTATCGTAGTATTATGATAATTCTAAAATTATTTCCGAGGAATGTATCACATTTTAGAGATGTTTAAACCAGGCAATTTATATTTCAATGCCGCCCTTTGAATGCCGTTCATTTTTTTCGATGAAGGTTTAAGTTTTCAAATATAATAAATTAATGTAGTACTGTGATAAGTTTTTAAATATTACCGAGGAATGTATTGCATTTTAGAGATATTTAAATAAAATTGCATTGAAGTTGGAAAGTGTTTCATAATCAATGCTTTAAGCATGATTGATCTTTCTTGTTTAATCTTACAGGGGAGCAACCGAGTAATCAGGTTTGTGGATGAAAATATTTGCGATATTATTCCTTATAAAAATATAATCCTTATAAAAATATATATCCTTATAAAAATAAAAATTCAAAACTACAGTAATGTTAAAAATGTACATTATCTCGAAAAAGATAGTATTTCTAAAATAAATATTTAATTTAGAATAACAAACCAGAGTGTCGCATCTTATTTTTAGTGCATTGACCCTTATAGGAAAATTTAGTTTCAAGTGACATAATGATGTTTACAATTCTACGAGTCCACTTTGACAATAGGAAATTGCAATTATATTCCAATAGCTCAATAGTAGAGCGCAGTACGAACATAAGTGGTTCAATTCCCGGTTGGGGTAGCAAGATATTTACAATGGTGCCCTAACAAATCATCTCTGTAGGTTAGTGTCAAGATGTCGTACTTTTAAACGTGACTCTAGTACGACTAGCACGAATTCAGTGGAATTATGGAACATTGCGGGATTTTATATCGGGAGGTTACCAACCACGCAGAAAGTTAACCTGAAGGATAAAAGTGTCAACAGGTGGCTAACTTGATGTAAAAATAGTAGGAGGCGGTCATTGAAATTGTCAGTTGCACGCCAATCTGAAATTAGGGGGTGAAGAATGCAGAGTTCAATTCAACAATACGAGCTTGCAATTCAGTCCCAGTAGCTCGACGGTAGAGTCAGCGTTTCTTTTATGTATACATACGGGAGTGGGGCAAAGCACTACCCCCCATCCCGGAGACGATTATTCGCCCGGAGACATATTTTATATTTGCATTTTATGTGACGGAGATATTTTATATTTACTTAGTTTCTATTTATATGACAGGATTTAGAAACTTTTATACAGGTCAAAT
Organism: Amaurobius ferox; assembly: GCA_951213105.1. Classification (NCBI taxonomy): domain Eukaryota; kingdom Metazoa; phylum Arthropoda; class Arachnida; order Araneae; family Amaurobiidae; genus Amaurobius; species Amaurobius ferox. The sequence goes on along the minus strand of OX578144.1, from coordinate 122,585,035 downwards.
AGAAAACTTGCATCTCTCTAAAGTTTCATTCGCCCCCCCCCCCCCCCCCTCGCCCAAAAAGTCCTAAAAGACTGCCTGGATAGAGAGCCGGCTGGCGAATACGAAAATCCATGTTTCGATTCCAGGTTGGGGTATTGGTTTTTCAAAAGAGACATAATGAGTTTTTACAATTTTACATCATTGTTATTTTTCCATATTTCTTGACACCATGGCAAAGGTATTTTAAATCTATACAAATTATCCTAAAGCATTTCGATTGCAAACTTTTATTTTTCTAATACTTACTGAAAACAATTTATCCATCTTCAATCGCATAAACAATCTGGGATTGGAAGTTTAGAATGCTAATTAATTCTTTGATTCACAATTTCAAGAGTGTTAGTTTAAGAGCTTTAGAATTAGAAGAATTGAATGCGGTAATAAATGGAAGGATTATCAGAATTTATTCCACAAAAGATATTCATCAGGGGGCATGCTATTTTAGAGAGAGAGATGGAGAGAGAGCTTTAATTAACACAAGGGATTAATTTAATTTGGAAATTCGAGAAATTGTAAATTCTTATTCATGAGTTTCGAACATTTGTGAAGCACTAGAGAATATGAAGATGTTGCGCTTGAGTTTATTGGTTTCAAGTTTTTTGTTTTAGTTTGTATTTAGAAAACAGGGTAGAGAGGAAAATAATGATTTAAACCAATTTTTTTTAATTATTGCCAAATATTAAATATTAGCATTTACTAGCAAACGATAAAATTCAATGACAGAAGATTTTAATAATCGGTCAGCCTATGAAAATCTGTAAATAATTTTAATCTTAAAAGAAGAGAAAAATTAATAAAAATGGATGAAAATGAAAAGATTTAGAATATTAAAGTGCGGAATTAATTTTAAAGATGGGCGAATCTGAAATTTGTAGAATGCAAGGAATTAGAATTTAAAGAAAAATCGCAATTAATTAATTATTTCTTGACTGAAGAACATAAGATTATTATTAAGGGAAAGGAAATAAAACGGATAATAAAGATAATTACAATAAATCTAATTCAAATAAATTTAAATTTCTAAAACAGAGAGGGGACGAACTTCCGCCATTTTTGACTCACTGCAACTATGGAATGCAATATTCAACAGAAAACTATTAGCAAATAAATGAAAAATCAGTAAATATAAGTAAGAAATAAGATCATTAATATGTAACTAAGCCTTTGGAACTCATCCAGTTACATAATACATTTTCTAAAATTGCTAAACATAAACGCAACCCAACATCTCTTAAACAAAATTTTAAATAAATCTATAAAAAAGTACTTCATGAACAACAGCATAAAAACTTATTAAAAGTACCAACCGATTTCAAAGATAAGAAAAACATTTTTATCCTGTTAGAGATTCAGACCAACCACACCGGTTTACCTATTTCTGGTGCTGCAGCTCTGTCTCTCTATCATGACAAATAATACTTTATTTGCTTTTGAAATCAGTTGATACATTTTACCAACTTTCATGCTGTTGTCAACAAAGAACATTTTTTGCAGATTAATATATTTGTAATTAGTGGTATATAGCATATTTACTACCCATAAAGTTAATTACAGAAACGCCAAAATTAATTCTGTCCTTCTATCTCATGAATTTCGGCTGCTACTACTCTTTGTCTTTCTACCTCAAGGTCATTTACTGCGATCTAACCTGCAGCAGTCCCACCGTCTGCGAAAGCTATATGAAACTGATTCAGGCCTCTTTGGAATTAGGCTCAAATTTTTTTTTCTTTAGAAAAAAGAACCATTGTGTGTTTGTTTTATGAGAAAATTTATTCCATATAATTTATTTGCATAAAACATTTTATTTAGGGCATGCCAGGTTCACAAGTCTTTTCACTCTAATAAATTTCTCTTACGTCCTTCACAAGAAAATACATCCCTTACAATAATGGTGATATCTTTAAGTGCAAGGCAATTTTACCTTTTGTTGATATTCAGTGTTCAAGTCTTGGCGCACCCTAATTAAAAACCTAAAGAATTATGCTTGTTTAGCACACTTTTATGAATTTAAAATGCGCAAAGTTTTTCTACTGTTTATTTTCTTTAATATTTATGTATATGCTCCTCAATACTTAAAGTAAGAAAATCGAACACTCTCACATCCCTGCATCATGATCAATATAAACGAAATTGCATTGGGAGCATCAATCTTCAAGCTGTAACAACAATCCCAATGGGGATTATCTCCCCCTACCAAACACTTAAGAAAAGTAAGAATAATTCCCCCAAGAAGTTCCCTTTCTTATTCCCTCCCTCCATATCAAAAAGGGACGTTTGAGTACGGTGTGTTTCATCTGAACTATTGTCTATTATTGGTAAGGTTGGGAACTAATTTTCGCCATTTCACCTCTATCAGCATATAAAGTTGGAATAAAGTAAAAAGATGTGTATATCTAAAATGCTGCTATTTAAGTTTTATGCACGAACTAGAGAATGTGCTCGGCGTTGATTTAAAGTGCAAACCACTGACTAAAATTGTATAGGAACATACAGTGAATTTTCGAAAACCAAACAACGATTTTACGATACGTCCGCTTATAGCAAAAGATAACTTATTGCACATATAGTATGTAACCGGCCGTCCAAATAGCTGCTCTTAGTCCCCTGGACGAGTCGGACGGTCTGGGTCTTCTACATATAGTATGTAAGTAATCATGCAATCGAGTGCACGGCCTTTGTTGACCCATGATAAAAGTGTAGTATTTAAAACTAATCTCTGGCATAATTAGAAGCTGAGATTTATTTTATGCTGCTGCTCATACTGTGAAAACACAAAAACGTTATAATTAATTCAGAATACAAAATGAAAAAAAAAACGCTCCTTTACCCGAAAAGCGAAACTAAAAATATTATATGCTATCTGGGTGAGAATTCATCCAATTTATATCATTTTTAGTATAATACTAATAATGATAATGTAATAACAATTTTTAAAAAATTAGAATAAAACCTTTTGAATTCTCAAAATTAGAATTTTCAATATTAAACCCTAGTAACTGTGGATACAGCTGTCTGGAGGTCGCATAGAAGATTCGTTTGCAGCTACAATGAAAATATTTGACAAAATGGCGCAAAATGGTCAATTTTTGGCTTTAAAACTTAATAATCTAATCCATAAACTATAACCTAATTCGAATTTTAAAAGATCTTTCCGAATAACATTATATGGGGACCTGAAGTACATTTGTACCAAATTACACTGCTGCCCAAAGCTTCGATTTTTTTTTTGCTACAGGCTACACGGATGAGGATATAGCCATATTTTTATATATTTGTAAGATATAATGTATAGTAGATATACTGCAAATATGTATATAGTAGATACATACTTTTTAATGTGATAGAAACCAAGAAAATGGACTTTTTTTAACACTTTACAACAAAGTTGAAAAGTGTTTATGACTTTGTTCATTCTGTCTGTCTGTCCGTTAGCACGATAACTGCCGTAAAAATGAGTTTATCAAAATGAAATTTTAGTATGTTGTTCAGACGGTCTGTAGGACCTATGGGAATATAAATAAATAATATCACCCAATTAGTTTTTTATTGAACCCGGGTTGAAAAAATGAAATACATTGAACCCTATGGGACCTAATTTTTCAAACATTTTTTAAGTAAATTTAAAATTCACGAATTGCTTCGAAATTTTTAGGAAATATTCACATTATCCCATAGAATATATAAAAAAAAATTCAGTAAAATATGTTAAGTAGTTTTTTAATTAAAAAAATTATTTAATATAGGGAAAAAAACAAATTCAATTAAATTCTGACTTTGGGATATCTTCCAGAAAGAAAAGAGAGAGATATTATATAATAAATATCTCTTCCTTTGTTTAAACGTTTTGCATATGGGAGTGGCTTCATATTTTAAAATAAATTTGGTAGATAACAATTTTTCATTTTTTTTAAATTTTATATAACTCTTCTTGATAAATTTAATTGATGGCATTTTAAATGCACTTTCCTACGTCCTAGAAAGTTAAAATTTGGTACACAGCTTAAATTTGTTGAACATTTTATTCGACAAAAATTTGATGGATCTTTAAATATAGATCATACATTTTTTTCGAAATGGCCTGAAAATAATCCCCGTTCACTTCTATAAATCATTGGTGTAATATTGTTAAAAATTCTGATGTGGACAGCACATGTCTTTCTCTGCAGACTCATATTCGTTCTCTTTATTTATTTAATGATAATTTGAGTTTATCTGCACAACATAAGTATTTTAAATGACATTGAATTTACACGTTAAACTTAAATTTGGTTCTCATTTGATAGCTGGACTTATTGTCAAAGGTGGCGTAGCGAAAACGCGAAAAAACTAGAATATCTCAAGAACGGCTAGTCCTAGAGTAATGGGGTTAGTCTTATTCTTTTTGTTGTCAAAAATCACATATAAAATAGGAATTTAATTGATGTAATTGAGCACACGTAGTCTTTTATTTTTATATATAACGATTTTTGCTGGCCATTTCGCAAAAATAGCCCGTTCCTTTTTCCCGAATCGTAGTAGAATAACCTACAAATGATTTATATACAAAATTTTGTTAAATTTGGTATATAAATCACTTGTAGGTTATTGAAATATTATACTCCAAATTTTGTTAAATTTGGTTCATTAGTTTTTAGCTAGAGTGGATAAAGGCAATTTCTGCGGCCATTTCGCAAAGAAGGCAGATTCTTTTATTACGAATCGTACTATAATCTAATGAACATCAGGATTTCCCATAAAAAACATACCTACCAAATTGTATGAAATTCGGTCCATTAGTTTTTCAATTAGAGTGGATGTAATATCCACACAGACACACAGAAACATACACAGATACAACCTTACACACACAGACGTCTTCCTAAAAGTAGTTTTTTCGTGTTCTAGAAGTCCCAAAACGTGTAGATCCTTTGAAAATTCGAGTTCCGATCTTCGGCACGATTCCAATACTTTGAGTATATATACATACACATATATATTATCTGTGTATTATCTGTGTATCTAAATTCCGTGCCTATGCAATTACAATAGTTGTGATTTTAAATGATCCCTAAACTTTTATTATTTCTTCAAGGAAGCCTAATTTTAACATATGCAGAATGCAAATATCTCAAGGGATTGTAAGATGAATTACATAAGAATTGCTGAATTTTTTTCACACAAAATTATTTAGCTCTGGAGTCTGGAATACAAGTTATATGAATGAAATATTCATTGATTTTGCATAAAGAATCAGATGATTTATATTTCGATACAGTTTTAAATATTTAAGTATAATAAATTACTGTAGTACTGTGATAATGTAAAAGATATTACCACTGAATGAATCACATTTTAGAAATTTTTAAATGAAATTACATTTCAGTTGGAAAGTGTTTCATAATCAATGCTTATGCATGATTGATCTTTCTTGTTAATATATGCTACACTTTCGTACAAGGCGTAATGCATTGTTGTTGAAACCCAGACTGTCCGACCTACCAGAAAGGTGTAAGGTAACAGGCGTAATGCATTGTGTAATATTTAAAGCATTTTAAATTATAAAGATGCATTCATTGTTTGTGAATAAAGATGGTACATATAGAATATCAAGGAAAGTCGTGGACCAGACCAAGAATTCGAAAAATATTAGGGTTAACTTATCTTTTTATGCAGGTGTATAGTGAACCACAAGGGCGTTACACGATGAAACAATATTCGAAGAGCTGACCCTCTTCTTTTAGTGGGGTAAGGGGGCTATCTTACATCCTGCTAAAAGGAGAAAAGTTAATTACAAAGTTGTGGAGCGTCGCAAAATTAGTTCAAAACATTTTTGTCTCTCCAGAAAAGTCTAACTCCCTGCCCTCCGAAAATGGAACATTTAGACAATGCAGCCGAATAAAAGTCACTTTATTATACACAAAATACAAAATGTTCACCCTCAGCAACGATGCATGCTTGCACTTGTACCATAAGATATCCGCATTTTTTTCAATGTCTCTACGTTTACACTGGGTATATATTTTATGCTGATCAATAAAATTGTATTTTATTAAATCGTTATTTAGATAGTTATTGTCCATCTTTTGTGAGGCAGGTGGGTGAGCAAAAATGCACAGTACTAATTTTGCAATGTTCTACAACTTTGAACTGACTTATCCCCCTATCTCTTCCCCGAACTCCATTAATAAAGAGGGCCAACCCCTGAAAGTTATATCATTGTGTAGCGCCATATGTCTGTCCAATACACCTACATAAAAACACATGATAACTCTCGATAAGATAACCCTAATACTCTCTAAACATTCGATAACATACGATAACCCTAATACTCTTTGAGCTTATTATTCTCTGAACTGCCGACGCGGTGGTCGAGCGGTCAGGAGGCACGCGTTTCCTTGTGCTCGCTCGATTGCCGGGTTGTGTGTTCGAGTCCCACCTGCAAGCATGGGTGTTGTGATGTCGAGGTTAAGTCAGTCCTCTGCCCTAGTGGATCCTCGTTCAAAGTGAAGCTGCATACTACCCTTCGCCATGGCCCAGGGGTCTTTGAACTTGGTGTAGGCTTTTCTGCACCATGGGGATTTGTAACAACAACAACAACTCTCTAACTTCCCTGGTTCAATACACCCTGTATATACTCATATAAAGATGTCCCTAATTACTTCGCATTCACATGAAAGATGTATTCAGAAAAATATATTCAATCATTGTATTTTTTTATAAATAATTTAAACTGACATTATTTTTCAATAATTAGTTTTATGTTTCTTTCAACAGTATAAAGCAATAAAGATAGAAGAACAATATTCGCTATCAACTACAGACACAGCCGCACACAATTTGGAGTAAAGTGTCTGTGTCCGCCCTGCTAATCAATTGAGTCTAAATTGGATAAGTCTAACTCTCGGAACTCTGCTTTTACAACTTCTATTCTGGAGGCACTTTTACCTAATATATCGCTGCCCTAGTAATCCTGGGGGATGCTGAAGAGGGGAAAGAAGATCTCGTTCGAAAAGAAGGGGAGGGCGTCACTGGTTGACTAACAAGCATTTCTTCTAGTTTATGTGGAATTTACCATTGATATAATATCCCTAGTAGCATTTAATATTTGCAAAATGTTAGACCAATATTGTATATATTGGCATTGCATTGGAAATATTTCAAACGTAATCCCAATATTAGGGAATATTGAGGTTACATTGGCTTCCAATATTGGCTAATAATTTCATTACAATATTACGCCAATGTGTTATATTGGAAATATTGTCCCAACATTTTAAGCCAATATTGGAACCAATAAAAAGTCAATGTTGGATTGATACTAGGGATGGCTATCAATCTATATAAATAAAAATGAAAATCTGTCTGTCTGTCTGTCTGTCTGTCTGTCTGTCTGTCTGTTTGTCACACCATCACGGGAGAACGGCTGAACCGAATTTGACGAAATTTTGTGGGTAGCCCAGAAATAGCCCCACTTAAAATTATATCCGTGTTTTGAGTTTCTACGACCAGTGGTTCTCGAGATATTAGTAAAAAACGAAATTTTCGTTTGTCTCATCATCACGGAAAAACGGCTGAACCGAATTTAATGAAATTTGGTGAATAGCCTTGAAATATCCCCCCATAAATTTTGTCCAACTTTCGAGTTTCTAAGACCTGGGGTTGTCGAGATATTAATGAAAAACCGAACTTTTTCCTAGGAGTTCTACTCCCTAACTCCGTGGTTTATCCAAACGAAAAGCTTGAAAATCGTTTGAAAGTGAATTAAAATTTAATCTCTGAGTTTGATGGGAGATTTTTTGCGTTAATTAGTCACTTTCTGAAAACATGAATTGTTTGAAACATGATTTAAAGGGGAAATCTATCTCCATGGTTCATGGTTTATTTAAAACACGCTTTTACGGAACAATGAGAAGTATAGAGAAATCAAAATCTTTATTTAATTTCGCAGTTTATGTTATAAGACATGACATATTTAACATGTTATAAGATTCTATCTTATATCATGTTACTCAGAAACGCAATTAAATTAAATCTGTCTGTTAATTTTAATAATTATTTTTTCGATTTGAATAATAAATAAATGGATATAAAAATATATTTTAGAAAAGAACGATTTGATTTTTCTTATAGCATTTTTGACTGGATAATATCAATTACGGTCTTCAGGTTTAAAAATTATTATTATTTATATTTTCGGGGATTATTGATTCAAGGGTTATTGATATTTTCAAGTTATTATGCAATTATTTTATTATGACAAAAATTGTTTAAACTCATATATTGTATGTTGTACGAATCTTCTACAAATACACGTGTATATCTTTTAATCTACGAGAATATATGTAGTACAGGTATATTGACATATGTTTTGATATATATTGGCATATATTGGAATCAATTACGACCTTCTGGTATAAAGAGTACGGATATTATTGATGTTTTCAATTTATTACGTCATCTCTTTTATTTTGGCAAATATTTTTGAGACGCATATTGTAATACGGGTGATCTTCTACTAATACATTGGCATATTTTCTGATCTGCGACAATATAATTAGTACGGGGTTGCATATATTCATTCAATTCCTATTTTTTCTTCTGTAAATTTGCTTACAAAAGGGGGCAGGATTTTTTATTCTTCAGATCTGATCGTGAAGATAATTTTGCATAGTGAGAACATATATTCTTAAACTTCTCTTTAGGAGCAATAAATTTAATATTTTAACAGAATTTGCACATGATTGCGAACTTTAAGTTTCTTTAAATTATACACTCCGTACGAATAACGGGTGTGCTGTTAGTGGTTAATAAATTTTAACATTTTAGGAGGATATATCATGTTGCTCGGCATCGCAATTAAATTAAATGTGTTTGTTAATGTTTTAATTTTTTTTTTCGATTTAAATAATAAATAAATGGATAAATGGATATAAAAGTATATCTTATGAATGGACGGTTTGATTTTTCTTTTAATTATATTAATTGCTGACTGCGTACATCAATTTCATTTATTTTGGCAAAGAGTTTTCAAGCTTATATCGTATTTAGCTACTAAACTCATATATTGTGTTTAGCCAATAAATTCATATAGCCGATTGTTGAAACAGAAAAAGAGTAGAGCGGGTATATCTTCTAATACAATTGTAGTGTTTTCATTTAGTATATTGAAACGGGATAAGAATGTTTCATTCAGATCTGCAAATTCAAAGCTACGAATTTGGAGGGATATCGCTAATTTGACAACTTTTCTTAAACTTTGCCAAATTGACGGAAATGTCGCCAAATTGATATAAACGACACACAAACAGCTGCCGACAAACAGCTGCCGGGCTGCTTTCCCGGCCACACACTTAGCTGCAGTAAACCTTCGGGTCTGTCGTGTGGTCTGGGTTTTCAACACTTCAACACAAACAGCTGCCATAAACCTTCGGGTTGGTCGTGTGGCTTGGGTCTTCTACATATCAATGAATTTTTTTTTTGTTTTGTTAGAAGAGAGTACTGAAATGATGTTTGGTTAGCATTTCTCTGTCAGACCAACCATCCTACTTAGTAATACATTTAGCGAATTTTTAAAATGTCACCAAATTGATAAAAATGTTTTCAAATCTATAAAAATATCTTGAAATTGATAAAATTGCGCTACATAAATGATATTAATAGTTTTTTGTTAGGGGATAGTATTGTGATGATATTTCGCCAATTTGTCGCAAAGTGGAACTGTCAGTTCTACAGTCCCACTTGGCGATAAATTTGGCGATTTTTTAAAATGTCGCTAATTTGACGAAACTGTCGCCAAATGTTCCATAGAAATATAACTATTTAGACGATATTTTTTCTACCAATTTATTTGAAGCAAATGATATCATGTCGCTTAGCAACGGATTTAAATCCAATGTGTTTATGCGGCAGACGATTTTTATTAAATCCTTTCCGATTTGAATAATGAAGATATGTATATAAAATAAATTTCATTGCCATTTCATTTTGGACTGGATAATATCAATTATACTCTTCAGGTTTAAACACTATTATTATTGATATTTTCCGGAATTATTGATTCAGGGATTATTGATATTTTTAAGTTATTACGCCATTGTTTTATTGCGGCAAAAATTGCTGACACACGCATATTGTACGTTGTACGAGTAATCTTCTAGGAATGCACGGGTATATCTTCTAACCTACGAGAATATAAGTAGTACAGGTATATTGGCATATATTTTGACATATATTGGCATATATATTGGAATCAAGTATAGTCTTCTGGTATGAAGATTAAGGGGATTAATTATATATTCAATTTATTACGTCGTCTGTTGTATTTTACCAAAAAACATTTGTGACTCATATTGCAAAACGGGTAATCTTCTACTAATAATCGGACATTATAAGTAGTACGTGTATATCTTCCCATATAATTTTAGCACTTTAATTTTGACATATATTGGAATAAATGACTATCTTCAGATTTAAAGATTACGGGTTTATTGGTATTTTCAATTTATACATGTAATCTACTATTACAGGTTATATTTTCTAATATTCGCGTATATAATTAGTACGGGTCCCATACAATTTTAACGCTTTTATTTTGCATATATTGATTCAATTCCATATTTTTTTTATATTTGCTTACATAAGGGGTCCAAGATGTTTTATTCTTCAGATATGTCCATGAAGATAATTTTATATAGCGAGAACAGAGATTCTTAAACTTCTTTTTAGGAGCATTATATTAAATATTTTAACAGAATATTTTGATTAAACATGTCATTCAGTATACTATAAGAATTTGGGCATGATTATGAATTTCAAGTTTCTTTATATTATATACTCCGTACGAAGAACGGGTATGCTGCTATTCTATATAAATAAAAATGAAAATCTGTCTGTCTGTCTGTCTGTCTGTCTGTCTGTCTGTTTGTCACACCATCACGGGAGAATGGCTGAACCGAATTTGATGAAATTTTGTGGGTAGCCCAGAAATAGCCCCACTTAAAATTATATCCGTGTTTTGAGTTTCTACGACCAGTGGTTCTCGAGATATTAGTAAAAAACGAAATTTTCGTTTGTCTCATCATCACGGAAAAATGGCTGAACCGAATTTAATGAAATTTGGTGAATAGCCTTGAAATATCCCCCCATAACTTTTGTCCAAGTTTCGAGTTTCTAAGACCTGGGGTTGTCGAGATATTAATGAAAAACGGAACTTTTTCCTAGGAGTTCTACTCCCTAACTCCGTGGTTTATCCAAACGAAAAGCTTGAAAATCGTTTGAAAGTGAATTAAAATTTAATCTCTGAGTTTGATGGGAGATTTTTTGCGTTAATTAGTCACTTTCTGAAAACATGAATTGTTTGAAACATGATTTAAAGGGGAAATCTATCTCCATGGTTCATGGTTTATTTAAAACAAGCTTTTACGGAACAATGAGAAGTATAGAGAAATCAAAATCGTTATTTAATTTCGCAGTTTATGTTATAAGACATGACATATTTAACATGTTATAAGATTCTATCTTATATCATGTTACTCAGAAACGCAATTAAATTAAATCTGTCTGTTAATTTTAATAATTATTTTTTCGATTTGAATAATAAATAAATGGATATAAAAATATATTTTAGAAAAGAACGATTGGATTTTTCTTATAGCATTTTTGACTGGATGATATCAATTACGGTCTTCAGGTTTAAAAAGTATTATTATTTATATTTTCGGGGATTATTGATTCAAGGATTATTGATATTTTCAAGTTATTATGCAAATATTTTATTATGACAAAAATTGTTTAAACTCATATATTGTATGTTGTACGAATCTTCTACAAATACACGTGTATATCTTTTAATCTACGAGAATATATGTAGTACAGGTATATTGACATATGTTTTGATATATATTGGCATATATTGGAATCAATTACGACCTTCTGGTATAAAGAGTACGGATATTATTGATGTTTTCAATTTATTACGTCATCTCTTTTATTTTGGCAAATATTTTTGAGACGCATATTGTAATACGGGTGATCTTCTACTAATACATTGGCATATTTTCTGATCTGCGACAATATAATTAGTACGGGGTTGCATATATTCATTCAATTCCTATTTTTTCTTCTGTAAATTTGCTTACAAAAGGGGGCAGGATTTTTTATTCTTCAGATCTGATCGTGAAGATAATTTTGCATAGTGAGAACATATATTCTTAAACTTCTCTTTAGGAGCAATAAATTTAATATTTTAACAGAATTTGCACATGATTGCGAACTTTAAGTTTCTTTAAATTATACACTGCGTACGAATAACGGGTGTGCTGTTAGTGGTTAATAAATTTTAACATTTTAGGAAGATATATCATGTTGTTCGGCATCGCAATTAAATTAAATGTGTTTGTTAATGTTTTTATTTTTTTTTTTTCGATTTAAATAATAAATAAATGGATAAATGGATATAAAAGTATATCTTATAAATAGACGGTTTGATTTTTCTTTTAATTATATTAATTGCTGACTGCGTACATCAATTTCATTTATTTTGGCAAAGAGTTTTCAAGCTTATATCGTATTTAGCTACTAAACTCATATATTGTGTTTAGCCAATAAATTCATATAGCCGATTGTTGAAACAGAAAAAGAGTAGAGCGGGTATATCTTCTAATACAATTGTAGTGTTTTCATTTAGTATTGTGGCATCGAAATCTGCGATGCATATTTCTGTTTAAAATGCTCCTTTTCATGTCATGTAAATGTAGAATGCCTCAGCCGATTTTCTGTGGAAATAGAGCAAATTGTGAAGTGCTCGTGCCCTTGAGCCGGCGCGCCAGTCAGCTGAGAGAGAAAAAGAAAACCGTTGAGTGTTAATTTGGTTTTGTTGATTATTTTCCAATGTTCTGTTTGGTACGTGTGCTATATGTATATAGGTGTTGTGACGTCAGGGCAGTAAATGTAGAGGGACGCGCTGGAAAGAAAGAGGAGAGCTTACCATGGACGAGAGGGCTGTCGGTCGCATATAGATTTTGTTCCGGTGTAAAAATGAATCTATTTTAAATTTTAATTTAACTTTACTAAATTTGCTCTCAAGATGTTTTCGACCGACAGAGCCCCTCCGAACCGAAATATAGGTTCGTATTTATTTTTCTTTAATTGGGAGATTGTAAAATTGTATTGCTGGTATTATGTCTATTGAAATTTTAATCTAAAAGCCAGCTTAAAAGTAATAGATCTGTATCAATCTCCTTGGCATATACTATTATAGTGAAAAGGCTATTGAATTTGAATAGTGTCTATGCTAAAAGATTTTCAAGCTAGATATATTGTTTTGAAACAAATCTAGAAAACCTAACTCATGATTAAAGGAGTTAGAATTGCCATTTTTGGAAAAATGTATTTAAGTTACAAATAATGTCTTATCTGTGCTTCATAAAGAAAATTAAAGAATGTTCCTTTACTATAATGAAATATATAGAGTCTTCTTTTCAAGTGTTATTTTTCCTTGCCATTTATTACTTCCAGCCATTGAGTTGTAGTTTCGTTTCTCACCAGGGAAACGGATTGAATTCTGGAGTTAAGTACTTACCACTAGTATATTATTGTGTTATACATGTTTTATGAAATATCAACTAACTTTATACATTTGAATGTGAAAGCATAAACGCTTTTACATGTTTGGTGCCGCGCCCTTTTGTCTCCCTGAGTGCTGGAACGCTTTCGATTTCAAAAAGATATTTGTGTTATTTTCGGTTTCAAAAAAATGATTTTGAAATGGCAAGAGTTTTATTGAAATAAAAATACATTTGATATATTTGTGAAAAGAAAGTGTATAATGTGTATAGATGCAGATATGAATGTGGTCTTTGATACCACCGAAGTAAGTCAGTATCTATTATGGTATATTTGCAAATGAAATTCATTTATGAAATTGCTGCATATTTTTAGTATAAACATTTTTCACAACAAGAACACTTTTTACACGACACATTTTCGACTTGATTAAAATAAACATTTGTTAAAATTTGAGAACAAAAATTAAAAATGTCAGGCAGACAAAGTAGAAGGAAAAGAAATGTGAGAAGTAACTCACAAGTTCAAAGAAACGCTAATAATGTCTGACAAGCTTCACTTTCACCGGTACGCTCACCTCCTCAGCGTCGGTCACTTTCTGTGAGCACCACTGGGGCTGCTAAATCAAATATCGGGAAGACTCAATTTTGGAACTCGGTTCCAGAGTTCTCCGGAGCGGAGGATAGTTCACTTCAATCATTTTTAGATAGATTGGAATTAATTTCAGAGAATGCGGGATGGACGTCTCAAGAGAAAATTTTTTGTTTGAAAATGAAACTGTCTGGTCCAGCGAGTCGGCTAGTAAACGGCATTCCGAATTTAAAGAATTCGAAGAATTATGATGAATTAGTTTCGGCTCTTAGGGATAATTTTGAAAATACACAAGATATGGCAAAGCGTATCGCGGAACTGGTTAACATAAGACAGAAATCGGGAGAAACAGTACGCCAGTTCGCTGTTCGAATTGAATCAGCTTCGTACGTAGCAGTACCGGAAGAGTTAGAAAAGAACAATAATTACTCCATAAGAAAAGCGCTTTTGAAAAATGCATTTATAAGGGGATTAAATCCTGATTTTAGAAGATTAGTCTTAGCGCAGAATCCGAAAACATTTGAATCAGCTAAAGAGTTAGCGGTGCTGGAAGAGCAGTGTAAAAACGAAAATGAAGAATATCTAGAAGTAAATTCGGTTGAAAAGAAAAATTTAGAAGATGAGAAAATAACAAAATTAGAAAAACTACTTAAAATTCAAAGTAATCAATTAGATGAACTTAAGAATGAATTAGAAAAAAGGGACAGACAGGAAGAAAATTGGGAAGATGAAGAAGAAATATGGGAAGAAAATGAAGTAACACAGAAATCCCCTAGAACACCAAAATTAAGAAATTTTCGATCAAATATGAAGACGTACATATCCCCGGGAAGCAGAAATAGAGGAAAATTTGAAAGAAGAATTCCGGTTACCCCGAAGAGAGAAGAAAGCAGAAATAACTACTTGAGAGAAGTAAATCAACAGAGAGGATTTCGTAGTTACAGGAAACCTGGTGAAAGAAATAATTTTATTCCGGCTACACCAAGAGCTAGAGGAAATAACAATAATAGAAGAAATACTTTTGACACTTACAAAAGTCCAAATTTTAGGAGAAATAATAGTAATAATACAAATTTCGGCTACAAAAACAATTTTAATGGAAGAAATTTTAGAAAAGACAGATCAGCCAATCAAGTACATTTTGGTAATTTGAACCAAAATTCAAGAAAGAGCTTTGGAAATTTTGGTAACACTTATGAAATTAGTACAATTGTACAAAATGCATCTCAAAATGCAACAAACTTGGGTACAGATTGGATATAAAGAATTTGGATTTTTCAACTTTTTTTCACGAGCCAATTGTGGCGCCAAATGGCCAAATGTGGCGCGCCTGCTTTGCGCAACATTTTGCTTTTTCTGGAAATTCTGGCAACCCCACCCCTTTTAGCTTTCTGATGCAGTCGGCTGCGGCCATTTTATTTTTGTTTTGTTGTTGGTGTGTGTGTAAAAACGTGTCTGAGTGTAACGTAATATCATACAGGAACAAATCAAACGTAAATATCATATTTATCGTAATTACGTAAATATGATATCGTAATTAACGTAAATTTACATTTATCAAACGTAAATATTATACAGGAATTAAAGATAGCACATGTTATTAGATGAAATAATGTAGAAGCAGAAAATTTACATAGAAATAATGAGAGTTTTTTTATGACCGCAATGTGGAAACAATTATTTGTGCAATTTGGATATTTACACGTGTTTTTCTTTGAAAAGTTTTGGATTTCATTAAACCAGGTACTGTGTTTTTATTTTGTTGTCCACGTAAAGTATCGTTTCTTTTAAATTTCTTTAAAGTACAAACTTTTTTCTAAGTATTGTTTTTTTCTTACATTTCTTTAAAGTACAAACTTTTTTCTAAGTATTGTTTTTTCTTAAATTTAGTTAAAGTACAAACTTTTTTCTAAGTATCGTTTTTTCTTAAATTTTGTTAAAGTACAAACTTTTTTCTAAGTATTGTTTTTTCTTAAATTTAGTTAAAGTACAAACTTTTTTCTAAGTATCGTTTTTTCTTAAATTTAGTTAAAGTACAAACTTTTTTCTAAGTATCGTTTTTTCTTAAATTTAGTTAAAGTACAAACTTTTTTCTAAGTATCGTTTTTTCTTAAATTTAGTTAAAGTACAAACTTTTTCGAAGTATCGTTTTTTCTTAAATTTAGTTAAAGTACAAACTTTTTTCTAAGTATTGTTTTTTCTTAAATTTAGTTAAAGTACAAACTTTTTTCTAAGTATCGTTTTTTCTTAAATTTAAATAATAATTAACAAATCTTTTCTTAAAAGTATTGTTAATTATCGGCATTTTTTCTAAGTATCGTTTCTCGTAAATTTAGTAATTTCGTATTTTTAATAAGTATTGTTAATTATCGGCATTTTTATGCATTTTTAATTAGCTATGTTTAGATTTCTTAAGCGTAAAGTTCAAGATGGCGTCCGTTAAGAATTTATAAACACCGTACGCGTTGGCGCCAGTCTTGGCGACAAAAAAAAAATGACGGATTTAGCCAAATTCTTTATATCCAATCTGTTCCCAAACTTGCCAGTCATTTCTGCTAAGCTTGCAGGAAATTCCACAAATATGCTAATTGGTCCAGCATAAATATCACATATGAAGAAATTTTAAATTTATTCGATAAACAGTATACAGTGCATAGAAAACCGGCTGTACTGCGTGGATTTAACGGAGGAGATACAATTGTGAATTATAAAATTTCAATAAAATTAACCATACAGGACGAAAATTTTATTCTTGAGTTCTGGGTTTTGAATTCTCCTGCACCATCAAATTACAAAGCTATTATAGGAAACTCCTTTTTAACAGAAAATAAAGCTGTAATTGATTTTGAAAACAATAACATGATCATGTGTGGACAAAATATTCCATTTAAAAGCAGAGAAAATTTTTCCAGTCAGGAATTTTCTCAAGCAAATGTGTGTAGCTTACAAGAAGATAATATTTTGGAAAGACGAAGTTTATTTAGAAATTTTGATCAGAATTTTGGAAATAGAAATGAAAAAGTACATGACAGACAGTCATTCACAAATGTAAACAATGCAAATCGGAAGGAAATTCCTTACTTTCTGACCAGCCCGAATAACGCAGTTTTGGGACCACCTTTGTACAAAAACACTTATAATGAAAAGGAAGAAAGAATCAATAATATTAATGAAATTAAAGAAAATAAATTTATTGTAGCAACTGTATTTAAGAAAAGTAAGCTTAATCCACTTACTGAATCTTTTGTAAAAATAAGAGTAAATCATAAATTTCAAGAAAATGATACTATTTTGATTGAACCGCTTGAGGGAGAAAAAGAATTTTTTGTGGCAAGAGCAGTGTACAAGACACCTCAGAAAGATTATTTATATGTGAAAATTGCAAATCCTTCTGAAAATGTAATTAATTTGAACAAGAAAATGAAAATTGCAAAATTGCAAAGTATTAAAGAAGTACAAGCATTACCAGTAAATACAGTAACTGACCACACACCCATTGAAAATAATGAAAAATTTGAAGCATGGGGTGGTGACTTTGACTTAAGTCACTTATATGGAGAGAAGAAGAGGAAGTTATTGGAACTTCTTAAAAAGCATCGTAGAGTTTTTGCAAAGTCGGTTTCAGAAATTGAGGGTTGTGATACAATTTTCCATACAATAAATTTAAGAACTAACATACCAATTAAAAAGAAAAATTACAGAGTGCCTCATCACCTTCAAGAAGAATTTAATAAACAAGTGACTGAACTACTTGGTGCGGGTATTATTAGGCCCAGTACTTCGCCTTATAATACGCCTGTCCTTTTTGTCAAGAAAGCAGATGGGTCATATCGTTTGGTCTGTGATTTTAGGCAGTTAAATGAAGTCATGATTGATGAACCATATCCGATACCTAATATTAGTGAACTCATCGATAATTTGGCTGGAGCAACATATTTTTCCACTCTAGACCTTACTTCTGGGTTTTACCAACTTTGTTTGGACCCGAACGACTGTGAAAAGCCAGCTTTTTCCACCAACAAAGGCCATTTTGAGTAGTGCCGCACTCTCTTTGGGCTCAAAAATGCCCCTGCATCTTTCCAGAGATTGATGTCATTGGTTTTGGCAGGTGTTTCGAATGTTTACATTGATGATATTATTGTGGCTTCAAAATCCTTTGAAGAACATGTACAAAAATTGGAAGAAGTATTTTTAAAATTACAAGAACATCATCTAAAACTGAAACCTTCTAAATGCTATTTCTTTCAAAGAACAATTAAATATCTGGGATTTTTGGTCTCAGATGGGAAAGTGCAGCCTGATCCACATAATTTAGAAACCATTCAGAAATTTAAGACGCCAAAGTCCATAAAGAATGTGAGGCAGTTCCTGGGTCTCACAGGATTTTATAGAAAATTTGTGAAGAATTTTGCAGATGTTGCTTTACCCCTCACACAACTTTTAAAAACAAAACAAGGTGAAAAATTTAGGTGGAATGAAGCAGCACAAGAATCTTTTGACATCTTGAGGAAAGAACTTTTGAAAGAACCAATTTTGATTTTACCTGATTTTAAAAAGAAATTCATATTGCACACAGATGCATCTAAATATGCACTTGGAGAATATATTTCACAGCAAGATGAAAATGGTTTTTTACACCCTATTTCATATGCCAGCAGGAAGCTAAATGATGCTGAAACCAGATACAGTGTTGTTGAGCGTGAAGCTTTGGCTGTAGTCTGGGCGACAAATTTTTTCAAACACTATTTAATTGGAGCTCACTTCACAATTTATTGTGATCAGCACTCCCTTTCATTTATTTTCAAATTCAAGGATCCAACCTCCAGACTTTCACGTTGGATAGCTTCTCTTTCCCAGTTCGACTATGAGATCATTCATAAGCCAGGAAAGGCGAATGTTGTGGCGGATTACTTATCAAGATGTGTCGGTGACAAAGAAAATCCATTATCAAAGAATTCTGCAAATACTAAAAATTCGGCTAATTCCCAAAAACCAAAGAAAGTCAATAATGCACAAAATCAGAAATCTTCAAAGAGTTCAGAAATTCAACAGGTGAATGCAATTAACACAAACCTAAATGATGAAGAAAATGTTCAGAGTGAAAATTTAGAGCAATTAACAGTGGAACCAACTTTGTTTACTAGAATAGTTAACGCTCAAAAATCTGATAGCAGATGTAACAAAATTAAGAATTTCCTAGAAAAAAATGTGGCTCCATATCCACAGAGATTAACCTTTTTTGAGAAAGAAAATGCATTATGGTGCACTCACAAGCACCCCAAAAGAAGACACGAATTTAATGAAAGATTGGTAGTACCTCAGTCCTTGGTATCTGAAATTTTGTGGTTGCATCATGACTGTCCTGCATTTGCTCACTGTGGTTTTCGCAGAACTTTGTCTAGTATCAGTAGAAAGTATTATTGGCAAGACATGTACACCCAAACACAGAATTATGTCAGTTCTTGTGATGTTTGTGTCATGAACCATGGGTTCAGAAATTTTAAAGCACCAGTACAGAAATTTGATATATCTGATTTTCTCTTCCAAAGAGTGGCGATGGATTGTATAGGCCCTTTTCCAGTTTCAAATTCTGGGAAAAGGTACATTTTAGTCATAACAGACTATTTCACAAGATGGGCAGAAGCTTACATTGTCATCTATTACTTCAGAAAGAATTTTGGAATGTTTTGAGAAATTCATATCGTCTCACGGTATTCCCCACCACCTAGTTACTGACAAAGGGTCGAATTTCATTTCAAAAGCTGCTCAGAGCCTATACAAGAAGTTGGGAATCATCAAACAGAGTACCAGTAGCTATCATCCCCAATCTGATGGCCTCTGCGAGAGAGCAAATAAATCTTTACTCAGAAGTTTGAAGAATCTTGCATATAAAGAGAGAGACGACTGGGATCGTTCAGTTAGTTCCTTTTGCCCTTCTGGCCCACAGAAATGCTGTTCATGCATCAACTGGAGAAACTCCTGCATACCTCATGTATGGCAGAGATTTAACAGTACCAAATACCCTTTTAACAGGATTTAAAAGCACAAAATATGATTCTGTGCATGATTATGGTCAAGATTTGGAATATAGATTGAAAAAAATATATGAAATTGTAAAAGTCAATTTGGATAAAGCACAACAGAGTCAAATGCAACAACAACATAAAGGTGCAAAACAACCTGTGATTAAAGAAAATGACCACGTGTATCTTTACACACCATATTTACCACGCGACCAGTCCAAGAAACTTTCTTCATATAACAGAGGTCCATTTAAGGTAATCAAGAAAATCTCTCCAGTCAACTTTATAATACAACATGTTCTAAATCCGAAGAACGAGCAGAGGGTCCATGTCAACAGACTTACATTACTACCACCTAGAAGAGTTGAGCTTCAAACTCTTCCAAAAGATAGTGCACTTGGTCGTGATAAACAAACTGTGTCCTCATCAACCTCAAATGCTTTCCAGCGGCAAAATTCCAGTGCTCCAATTTCCAGTTCCCAAAGCAGTGCAAACAAACAACCTGTTTCCAGTGCTCAAAATTCCAGTGTTCGGAATTCCAGTGCTCCAATTTCCAGGGATCCAAATAGTGTAAACAAACAACTTTCTTCTTCCAGTCACACAAACTGTGATAACCGTCATACCAGAGTGGTCTACAATAGAGCTTTAAACCAGCAGCGTCCTAGAGTGAACAATCGATACTCTCTCAGACAATTTAATTAATCCAGTTTTTCATCTGTGCACAACAATGTTCAAAATCTTCTTCTTCTGTGATGAAAAATTCCAGTGTTTACAAAATTTGTTTAAGAAAGAGTGATACAGTAATTGTTAATGCAGTTTGTTAATTTTTTTGAAATTTAAGCTTAATTGATTGTTGTGTATAATTTTTCTGAAAGTATTGAATCTGATTATTGAAAGTTATTATTGTTTATTCTAAATATTTTTTATTTACACACATCTCTGCTCAATTGTAATGGAAGATTATTTCATCTGTGAAACATGCTTCATCTGTGAAAATACAAAATTATTTTTATTGATTTTACTGTTGTGAATTTACATGCAATTTTAATCTTGTGATTTGTGTGATATCGACTGAAACTTTTCACCCTACAAAAATTTTTGATTATCTTTTGATAAACTTTTTGAATCTGGAGTTGGAAACTTTTCGTAATTTTGAACTGTGAGTTTTTGTGATTTGTTTTGGAGTTCTTCGAAAAACTTTTCTGTTTGAGGATGTGACTGTGTTTGATCAAGTTCATCTGTTTGAGGTTGTGATGGAACCTCTTCTGCAATAAATTTTAATAATTGATAATAATGACAAGTAATTTAATATCATGTAGTGATGGGGAATTGAAAATGCTAAAAGTACCTAGACGTCTTGGCCAATATTTTTGAGTATTCCAGAGCGGAATACCAACTGGTTTCTCCTTCCATTTTAATTGCTGAATACTGTTGGCTGATATTTTAGAGTAGCCAAGAGCAGAGTGCTAATTGGTTTCTCTTCCTCTTCTTATTTAAATGCTTAATATTATTAGTATATGTTACAACCATGTTGAAAAAGTTAATTTGAATGTGCAGAATTGTCTTGACTTGATTTTGACAGAATTTTTTTTAATATTTCTGTTTTAAAAATTTATCTCATATATCTTTTTTTTGTTCCTGCTGTACACATATATTTTTATTTTTATTTGATCTGCAATTCAATGTTTACATTTTTACAAGTTCACTTCCCTACTGGTACAAAGAGTACAGTAGTTTCGTCAGTCACCATTGTCCCTTGAGTTCAATGTTGCAAATGTTTTTTCTTTTGAGTGAATTGCAGGTGTTTACACAAACAAGCTACACCCTGTGTTTCGAGAGGGATGTGAATGAAGCAATTTAAAATCCCGGCTTTTTGCTACACCTGGTCGAGGCTGGACAGATCTCGCCGTCGTTTCCAGAGCGGAGGCGAGAAGCGTATCTTCTGGAACCCCTGTGTGTTGGAGGAGTGATGTCGTGATGGAGGACTCATCGCTTCGGAGTTGGGTTTCTCATCTTTGCTGAATTGACTTGTGCTTTGGACCGTGGCTGTCCTGTTTTCGTCTGGATGCACCAGAAGCCCTGCACGCGGGATATATTTTTTTTTTCATTTTCTACACACCCTTTTTCTTGTGATGGCAGCCCGTATAGTTCCCCGCTGATTTTACACCTTTAAGGAACACATTTTCTGTACAGTCACACAGCAGGAATCTTTAGTGTATTTTATAAGTGTATTTTGTTTTAAGAATTTGAGAAAGTTTGATAAGAGCATATTAAGTGTATTTCAGTGTATTTGCATATGTTTTAACTGTGTGTTTTCTTTTGAAAGGATCCTGTAGCAGTTTTTGGACAGCATTGTGTCCTCTCTTTTGGCCATGTTTTGATGTTTTGACTCTTGGACAACGGGGACCCTGCGCAAGTCTCTGGACTCCTTGAGTGTGGTGGTAGTGTAGACGTACATTGCTCACCCTCAAAATTCTTGTGCAAAATTGCCTGCGGCAGTTGCTGCTTTGGCGTTCGCCCTGCTGGAGGTGATGCTTCTACAGGATTCTCTTGGAGAAAATTTTCCTGCCCTGCGGTTGAAAATTTTTTTGCCGGGGGGGGGGGGGGGAAGATACTTGTGGCATCGAAATCTGCGATGCATATTTCTGTTTAAAATGCTCCTTTTCATGTCATGTAAATGTAGAATGCCTCAGCCGATTTTCTGTGGAAATAGAGCAAATTGTGAAGTGCTCGTGCCCTTGAGCCGGCGCGCCAGTCAGCTGAGAGAGAAAAAGAAAACCGTTGAGTGTTAATTTGGTTTTGTTGATTATTTTCCAATGTTCTGTTTGGTACGTGTGCTATATGTATATAGGTGTTGTGACGTCAGGGCAGTAAATGTAGAGGGACGCGCTGGAAAGAAAGAGGAGAGCTTACCATGGATGAGAGGGCTGTCGGTCGCATATAGATTTTGTTCCGGTGTAAAAATGAATCTATTTTAAATTTTAATTTAACTTTACTAAATTTGCTCTCAAGATGTTTTCGACCGACAGAGCCCCTCCGAACCGAAATATAGGTTCGTATTTATTTTCCTTTAATTGGGAGATTGTAAAATTGTATTGCTGGTTATATGTCTATTGAAATTTTAATCTAAAAGCCAGCTTAAAAGTAATAGATCTGTATCAATCTCCTTGGCATATACTATTATAGTGAAAAGGCTATTGAATTTGAATAGTGTCTATGCTAAAAGATTTTCAAGCTAGATATATTGTTTTGAAACAAATCTAGAAAACCTAACTCATGATTAAAGGAGTTAGAATTGCCATTTTTGGAAAAATGTATTTAAGTTACAAATAATGTCTTATCTGTGCTTCATAAAGAAAATTAAAGAATGTTCCTTTACTATAATGAAATATATTGAGTCTTCTTTTCAAGTGTTATTTTTCCTTGCCATTTATTACTTCCAGCCATTGAGTTGTAGTTTCGCTTCTCACCAGGGAAACGGATTGAATTCTGGAGTTAAGTACTTACCACTAGTATATTATTGTGTTATACATGTTTTATGAAATATCAACTAACTTTATACATTTGAATGTGAAAGCATAAACGCTTTTACAGTATATTGAAACGGGATAAGAATGTTTCATTCAGATCTGCAAATTCAAAGCTACGAATTTGGAGGGATATCGCTAATTTGACAACTTTTCTTAAACTTTGCCAAATTGACGGAAATGTCGCCAAATTGATATAAACGACACACAAACAGCTGCCATAAACCTTCGGGTTGGTCGTGTGGCTTGGGTCTTCTACATATCAATGAAATTTTTTTTTGTTTTGTTAGAAGAGAGTACTGAAATGATGTTTGATTAGCATTTATCTGTCAGACCAACCATCCATCCTACTTAGTAATACATTTAGCGAATTTTTAAAATGTCACCAAATTGATAAAAATGTTTTCAAATCTATAAAAATATCTTGAAATTGATAAAATTGCGCTACATAAATGATATTAATTGTTTTTTGTTAGGGGATAGTATTGTGATGATATTTCGTCAATTTGTCGCAAAGTGGAACTGTCAGTTCTACAGTCGCACTTGGCGATAAATTTGGCGATTTTTTAAAATGTCGCTAATTTGACGAAACTGTCGCCAAATGTTCCATAGAAATATAACTATTTAGACGATATTTTTTCTACCAATTTATTTGAAGCAAATGATATCATGTCGCTTAGCAACGGATTTAAGTCCAATGTGTTTATGCGGCAGACGATTTTTATTAAATCCTTTCCGATTTGAATAATGAAGATATGTATATAAAATAAATTTCATTGCCATTTCATTTTGGACTGGATAATATCAATTATACTCTTCAGGATTAAACATTATTATTATTGATA
Organism: Amaurobius ferox; assembly: GCA_951213105.1. Lineage (NCBI taxonomy): Eukaryota > Metazoa > Arthropoda > Arachnida > Araneae > Amaurobiidae > Amaurobius > Amaurobius ferox. The sequence continues at coordinate 122,560,468 of OX578144.1, read as the reverse complement.
TTTTCCGGAATTATTGATTCAGGGATTATTGATATTTTTAAGTTATTACGCCATTGTTTTATTGCGGCAGAAATTGCTGACACACGCATATTGTACGTTGTACAAGTAATCTTCTAGGAATGCACGGGTATATCTTCTAACCTACGAGAATATAAGTAGTACAGGTATATTGGCATATATTTTGACATATATTGGCATATATATTGGAATCAAGTACAGTCTTCTGGTATGAAGATTAAGGGGTATAATTATATATTCAATTTATTACGTCGTCTGTTGTATTTTACCAAAAAACATTTGTGACTCATATTGCAAAACGGGTAATCTTCTACTAATAATCGGACATTATAAGTAGTACGTGTATATCTTCCCATATAATTTTAGCACTTTAATTTTGACATATATTGGAATAAATGACTGTCTTCAGATTTAAAGATTACGGGTTTATTGGTATTTTCAATTTATACATGTAATCTACTAATACAGGTTATATTGTCTAATATTCGCGTATAGTATAATTAGTACGGGTCCCATACAATTTTAACGCTTTTATTTTGCATATATTGATTCAATTCCATATTTTTTTTATATTTGCTTACATAAGGGGTCCAAGATGTTTTATTCTTCAGATATGTCCATGAAGATAATTTTGTATTGCGAGAACAGAGATTCTTAAACTTCTTTTTGGGAGCATTATATTAAATATTTTAACAGATTATTTTGATTAAACATGTCATTTAGTATACTATAAGAATTTGGGCATGATTATGAATTTCAAGTTTCTTTATATTACATACTCCGTACGAAGAACGGGTATGCTGCTAGTACATAGTAAAAATGTATACAATAAATAGTAATGTATACAATACATGGTAATGTATAGGGAAAGTATTGGAATTATGCCGAAAATGGCAACTCGAGTTTTCGACGGATCTACACATTTTGGGACTTTTAGAAAACGAAAAAATAATTTTTTGCTTGACGTGTGTGTGTCTGTCAGTATCCACTCTAACTCAACATCTAATTGAACAAATTTCAGAAAATTTGGTAGATAAGTCACATGTGTGGGTTACTCTAATGCTGTTTAGAGTTTGGTACGATTCCGGATAAAAGAACCTGTCTTTTTTGTGAAATGGCCCGCCGAAATAACATGTATCCACTCTAGCTAAAAAACTAATAAACCAAATTTCACAAAATGTGGTAGTTAAGTCACTTGTGGGCTACCCTGGTGCTGATTAGATTTTAGCACGATTCGGAAAAAAAATCTGCTTTTCTGCGAAATGGCCCGCAAAAATCGTCAAAATTTAAAATAAAAGACTACGCATGATCAAATATATCGATTAAATGCTTGTTTCATACGTAATTTTTGCGATAAAAAGAATAAGATCAACCCCATTACTCTAGGACTAGCCGTTCTCGAGATATTTTAATTTTTTCTCATTTTCGCTACGCCACGTTTGAAAATAAGTAAAGATAACAAATGAAAATGAAAATGGAATTAAAAGTGCAAATTCAGTGCATCAGCAAATTCAGTTATTTTGTGCCTCTAAACTGAATTTTATGAATTATTGAAGAAATAAAGAGAACGTGAATATGAGTCTGCAATGAAAGTCATGTGCAGCAACCCACATCAAATTTCTTTCATTACTTTGTTATTATTTTAGATTAATGAATGCAATTTATCTCTCTAGTGCGAGAAATTTCTCACTGGACGGAGATACACTAAGACGTACGGGCCTCAGGCCACAAGGTACTTTAAACATCAGCTCAGGCCATCAAGGATCACGCGACTTTTCGGTGTGTGTGGGACGTTTTATTGCCCACACATAAATTTATTTGAGGTATGTGTCAATCACTGGCAACCGTCCGACAGAGTCCATTGTTTTGCTAGTTCAAAATTTATTGCCAACTTCTAGTTCTTGTGTTGCTATGCGTCATAAAAATGTCTTATAACCTGCAACCATTCAAAATGCAAAACCGCGCATTTCTGTCATCACAAAGCTTTCATTTAAACAGTTAAAAAATAACAAACATGTCTGAAATGTAAACATATGATTTATTTAACAGCAAATAAGAGATTTGTTAAAAATAAAATTCATTTAAAAATATTAAAATCATTTAAGTATTTAAAATGAACCAAATATATTTTAATTTTTAACATCTATAATTTTTATATAAAAAAAACCATTTTAATTTCAACAAGACTATTAGATCTAAAATCTAGAAATCGCGTTTGCTAATCATCTTCTTTTACTGAATTCTAATCGATTTTCTTCTTTAAAACCTTAATGTGTTAGGAGAAGATTCATTTTCGTTATGCGCCTTCAGACATTTTTAAGACATTTGTAAAAATCCTTGCTTCTAACTGGGAATCGAACCACAGATCTTTACACTGGCCTGCCGACGAACTACCGTTGAGCTACTGGGGCCGAATTGCAAGCTCTTATCGTCGAAGCGGACTCTACATTCTCCATTGCCTAATGTCAAATTGACATGCAACTGACAATCTGATTGACCATCTCCTACTATTTTTACATCAGGTCAGCCGCCTGCTGCCATTTTGTGTCCTCTAGGTTACCTTCCTGTGTGGTCGTTGACCTCCCGAATTGAAATCGGCACTCAATATGCCAGAGTCCATTGAATCCGTGCTAGTTGCACTAGGGTTACTTTTAGGTCTCCAACATCTTTGCACTAATCTAGAGTTGATTTGCTCCATTGCCATTGTAAAGAATCTTGCTGCCCCAACCTGGAATAGAACCCTGGATATGAACAAGAGATGGCTAACTACTGTGACTGAATTGCAAACACTTTATCGTCGAAGTGGATTCTGTATATTGGTTCGCTTGTGAGATTATCTCATAAGCTTTAATTTTGCTTGCTTGAGAGATTATCTCATAGACTATAATTTCGCTGGACTGCGCTTCTTGTTGATCCGGAAGAAAAATGCTGTTATTCGCATTTGAAAATAGCAGACCAGTTTATTTTTGTATTTATGTTGTATTTATGAAGTTTTTATTTAGTTTTTTAGAGCAGCTTTTGAACAATTATTTGGTAGACCTAACGGATGCCCATGTACGTTGGTTGCTTTACACAGTTATTGGGGGTGGTAAAGGGCATTACCATCATCCCTGCATACAGATTTAACCTTTTCCTTACGGGTGGGACAGCATCAATCGCAAACGAAGAACCTCTCAAAAAGACAGGTATTTGACATACCCCATCCCAAACAGTTCGATCCCCCTTTGCAGGCATTGGTGTCCATACAGATTTAATAGTTAAAAGTTATATTTCCATAAACAACCCTTAATAATTATTATTATGAAATTATATTTGTATTTTATGTTGTAATATATTCTACCTCCTTATACTTGCCTCACAAAGAACAAAATATTTTCTGAACTTATTATTCAACGTAATCTCGTCCTATATATTCGAGTAACTCAATGCATCTCAAAATGCACTTCCTTTGCTGCTAAGCTCTTCTGAATCCCCTCAAGCAATTTCAAAACCAATATACTTCCCTGTCTTAATTACATAATTGCTACTTTATGACGACGAAAAGCGTCATAATCACAGAATGGGGAAAGTGGTCCATAATAGTCTGTGCATAGACTCCATGGGAGGAATAATCCTATTTTATAGGTATGATAAATTATGATTAGCAATTACTTTAGAGCTTGGTGCGACTAATATCTATTAAGGCGTGAATGCTAGGAAACGTGCAGATTTGGTCAGAAGTGTTGATATTAATTTGGTAATTTAGAGAAAAGATATTCGGTTATAAATTGAGTTTGTTATTATAAAGCAAATTCACATAGTATTCACATCAAAAATTTATTATTGCCGCGATTTTTATTTACAGCAATGTCCAGTGTTATGCAGATGAGGCTCTAACTGTTAATGCAAACTGGATATAATATTTTCTCTGTAGGCTGAATTCCAAGTCGAAATTAAGTTAATTAAATAAAATATATCGAGGTTATTTAAATATGACAAATTTACTAATTTTCAATGCCCTAGTTACAAAAATCATACATATAACATGTTAGGTGACAATGTATAATATAGAACAGCAATAATTAGCACATTTCATCAAAATTCCATGGACTGTTAAGAGTTATATGTCGATGAGACAGAACAGTATGGCCACCTTCTTAATAAGCTATTATTCGTGTACAGATAAAATTTGTTTGAACTGCCGATGTATTAACGCTACAATACCTCTGAAGTTGCTCTTTGATATCTCCTATTAAGTCGTTGTTAACAGGTCCTTTAACCAAAATAAGTATCAAAGTGGATCAGTTGTAGATCAAAACTTATTAACATGCTCGTTTGGATAGATGTCTAGGGGAATTTTGGGGCTAAGACATCACCTAAAACTATTCATCGTATTCATCCAACTGTTTTCGAACAATCTGTACAGTGTAACAAGGTACATCAATCTGCTGAAAGAAAACACTTTTTTTGCATAATTCCGTTGCAACGCAAAGTTGTGCCTGGTCCACTACGATGTTCAGGTTGGTTGTAGATGTAGCTCTCAAATTATGGCCACATTATGATTCCAAGTCATCCCCAGTCTTCATTCAATCAAAAAATTTATTGATGTTCTAAAATAATTTTTGCAGGAGGTACCAAAAGATAATTTTTTACGAGATAGTGTTGAATGGATGTTTGTTGAATACTAATGTTTTTAATTGAAAACTTATTAAATAGATAATTTGTCATCGTAATCTTTCCCTTGCTATAATTTTTATTTCTCCATATAACATTTGAGATTGTATTACTCCCGTATATTCTTAGATTGCCCTCTAAGATTACCGATGTCCATTCTTTGAATACCCATGCAATTGTAATTGCTGCATGAATAGAAAATAGCAGAAATAACTATAACGAGTTATCATATAGTTAAGTAAGCGGCAATTATATGGTGAAAAGTTTATTTAAAGAAAACAACTTTTACTAAAGATCAAAAACAAATAAATTTTACTTCTAATTTTCTATAATACGTGATATGTGTAAAATGAAAGTACTCAAATATATGACTCTCATACTTTGATGGATTTACACGTTAGAGCATAGCTGAATACAAATAAACTACTTTTCAATGATGTTTTTGCATCTTTTAATCTGTGGCTAGAATGTCTATTGGACAAAGTGATTTGGTAAAAATTCGAAATTCATGAAAATATAGACGTTTCTAAACTCAATATGCGTGACATTCATTTTATTATCTTCAATATTGAGTCAGCCCCGGTTTGACAAATATATCTTTCTTCCTTTCGACCCAGACCGGCTGACCTATCCAAAGATGTGAGGTATCTATGTGGATGGCCGGAGCAGTGCCACCCAATTTAGATCGTAACTCAGTGGAGACCGTAACCCACGGGGACGCACTATCTTTATACTTCCACTAGACTTTCTGCAGGACTTTCGGACTCACAGATTTAACGTGCCCGTACTCCACTTAAACACGGGGATATTTGGGGCAGAGCCATGAATTGAACTCGGATGTTCCGAGTAAGATCCTTGTGCCTTAACCACTGGGCTATCCCGCCCCTGTTATATATATCTGGTGAATATTGCTAAAATGGTACAATAATTATATCTAGTATAATCGTGACGTGACACATGGATAATACCATAGAAAATTGGGTGCTGCCATTTTGAGTTTTTGAAAATAATATAAAACTAAGCATAAAAACAATCGTTTAAGCAAATTAAATACGCATTTATTCATATTGCACTTTATTATGAGTGTGGTGTTTCTCTAGATTTGAACGCAAGACCCATTGGGCAGGTGTTAGGAGGAAAATTGATATTCTAGCGCTAGCCTACAGGCCACACGATATATTTGTCAAGCAATAGATAATCACCAAGTCTCCAGTTGAACAAAAGCGCAGACAAGCTGAAGAAGAAATCTAAATACGCTAGGCATTATTATGGTGGAAGTCTCTAAATTTATGATTTGGGTGGAAAAACAAGGTAGTAAGGCAGTTGTGTCTCCAAAATTCCGTAGAAGAAATCAACGGCACCCGCATCGAATGAAAGGTAAAGTAGCCCAGCTAACCAGTGTCTGACAGCAAGTAACTGATTACCAATGACAAGCGAGGAGCAATGAAATCCCGCGCTTCAAAAGTTTTCCTGAAGGTAATATTCCGGTTCATAAGGCATTTGATGGTTAACGACTAGCATAGAAATATCAACGACGTGCAATTGTTTTTTTTTTATGTCTTTATGACTAAATTAAAGTAATAAGACTAGCCACCAACCAGCCGCTAAGTCTTTCTACAATAGCTGCAGATGAACAAAACAATTGTCAATTATGTTTATAAAACGTTATGAGAGAAATTTTAATATTGGTTTTATTGATCCAATGGTGATGAATTAAGTGATGTAATTAAACTAAAAGTGCAATTTGCCATTATGGATATTAATTTAGGATATCGCCGATCCGGTGGTCGAACAGTCAGGGGCAGCCGTTTCCGTCTGATCTCTGGATTGCCGGGTTGTGGGTTCGAATCCCGCCAGTGCGCATGGATGTTGTGTTGTCGAGGCAAAGTAAGACTTCCGCCCTTGTGGAGCCTCAATAAAAGGTGAAGATGCAAATTTCTCCCCTTCGCCATTAATCGTAGGGATACCTTTCAAAGTTTATTTTAATCACAAATTTCTCATATTTCTGATGGTGTCAAGAGGGAAGCTCTTCAATAATATTTTCGATCGCTAAGGAATCGATTTATCTGAATATCTTCAAAATTCGTTGTAAATCGGGCTAATATATATATATATATATATATATATATATATATATATATATATATATATATATATATATATATATATATATATATATATATATATATTTCTAATGGCAGAGAATAAGACATACATTATACAAACAGAACAAATATCCCGTACATATAACACGCACAATCAATATCTCAAACAAAGGCCAGAGCCGTGAACCTGTTAGCTGTCATATGACGTTGCCCCAGCGCACCAGTGGGTGGTCGAAACTCACCGCTATCAACATCACAACATCCATGTCCGCAGGTGGGACTCGAACCCACAACACGGCAACCGAGCGATCACTAGGAAACGCCTGCCTTGACCGCTCGACCACCGCGTCGACAGGGCTAAAATATAATATGACTAAAAATCTAATTTAAAAATTAAAAAAAGAATAAATAAATAAAGCCGATATGCATATTTCCGTCCGGATTCTGAAATACCTGTGCACCAAATTTGATGACCGTGCGACACTTGGATTTTTCGTTGCAGACCACACAGACACACACAATTATTTTCGTTTATTATGTAAGAAGTATTACAACTAGACAATTTAAACAGAAATGACATAAACTTTTATAGCAGAGACCCTTGGCGATTCGTTTTACGGATATGTATTAGTGTATATTCTTCGTTGACAAACCATTTTCTTCCCGGAAATCAATATGCCCTCCAGGAAACAACAATGATCAATGAATAACATCAATAAATCTATAAAGCAATAATCTCTGGAGATAGGGTATCCATTGAAACATATTATCGTCGAATCTATGCGGTAAATGATATTCCTTTGTTATTGTTCGTAGACTCACAATACATGTAACAATTGTTAGAAATGAGTTGCTTCCATCAAAACATTCAAAGCAATAAACCAAACATTATATTGCATGATATTAAGGAAGTTGTTTCGCAATAATTTTATCTACCAGATATTCTCATTTATAAATATTCCAAATTGTTCTGCAGCATCTTTAGAATTTTTTCGAGATGCGGTTTGAATATTTATTTGTTTTTAATCAACGATGTTTGACCAGAATTATTATTTAAATTTTAAGTTTAAAAATAAAACTAATTTATTATTTTCATAGTATTTAATCTTCCAAAGAAATATCAGTTTTGCGTCATATATTAACATTAACATAAAAATATGAATGTTATTCATTAATCTCGTATAATATATCATTTTACCAAAACTATCATACTTGATTAAATATGATCATCATATTTTATTTCAAAAAGTGCTAACATATGAGGGATTGTAACACGGTGAAACCGTATGCGGTAATATTCTTTCTCGAATTCAAATATCCGTTGTTGCTCACGAAGGGTACATTGAACAGGCATATCGAAATCATATTCTGACTTGTAAGCTGTTCTGAATAATAAAGGCCTACACGAAATTAAAATGGTTACACTTATACTGAAGAGTGGTTGTAAAGGCGACAACTACGGCAATTGATTCCTGTTCTAAGTGTTCTTAACAAATTCTACACTGAATAATTATTTAAAATGTTTCAAACGCAAATTATTTCTTTTTTTTTCAGATACAAATCTTATAAAAATGTAGAGGACATGCTTTATATCCTGAAACCACTCTAAATACTAAAAATATCGCATTTCACCTGTGAAGTTCCTTTTTCCTTTTAAGATTAAAAAAATTCAATACTTTGTTTTCTGAAGATGCAAATATTTCTGAAAATTAGTGGGTGTGCTTAATATCCTGATACCACGCTTGATACTGAAAACTTGAACAATGCATTTAGAATCCTGTCCCACCATGAGCAACACATTAGAATTCTCTACAACCTTGAGCAACATATTAGATTCCTATGAAATCTTGAGCAACACATTAGAATGAGCAATACAGAATCTTGAGCAATACAGAATCCTGGGCAACGCTGAGCAACATATTAGAATCTTGTGTATGTAAGTGTTATTTATTTTGGCATTCCTGAATGAAACAGCAATTTGCCAATAAACATATGTATCAAATAAATACCTTCTATATTAGATTTATTACCAATGCCTAGTTATTCGAGTTAGGCAATATTCTATAACTCTAATTGACTTTTCAGTATATCTGACTTTCACGCCCAGGTCGTTATCCTAACATTTTAAATTGTCCCCTATTGATGCTGAAATCACTTTCATTCCAATGAACATGGTCACTTTACATCGGGGATTTTATTAAGCGAGGACCCCCATTTCAGTCTCTTAGAGGCTCGCGGGCCACATATACAAACACGCAAGCATACGCAGACATATACACAAGCAGAATCTCCGCAATCAAACGCAAGCATATCACATAATTGAATCAAGCAATGTTTTCCCATATGCTTTTCTTGTGAAATTAACAATCAGGTTTCATGAATTTCTTCAAATAATGTGAAATAAAAAGAGCAATACAAGAAAACTGACAACACACATTAATATAGTGTAAAGATATTTAAATTGGTGTGCTGTCTATCCGCTATTTAGCACATGCATTAAATGTTAAGTGCTACCAATCTGTATGGATTTAACAAAATCGACAGGAATCTAGTAACGGGTGCTACGCTCACGCTGGTTTGCACGCTACGAACGCTGAATTAAGCAGCGAAATCAACTGACCAATGGGAAAATACGGCACTCGAAAATTCTCTTGGAATTAAAAAAAAATCCATCTTTTTTTAACACTTTACAACATAGTTGAAAAGTGTTTATGACTTTGTTCATTCTGTCTGTCTGTCTGTCTGTCTGTCCGTTAGCACGATAACTGCTATAAAATAACTTTATCAAAATGAAATTTTAGTATGTTTTTCAGACGGCCAGTGGGACCTATGGGAATATAAATAAATAATATCACCCAATTAGTTTTGGATTGAACCCGGGTTGAAAAAACGAAATACATTGAACCCTATGGGACCTAATTTTTCAAACATTTTTTAAGCAAAGTTAAAATTCACAAATTGCTTCGAAATTTTTAGAAAATATTCACATTATCCCAGAAAATGTATAAAAAAAAATCAGTAAAATATGTTAAGTAGTTTTTTAATTAAAAATTATTTAATATAGGAAAAAACAAATTCAATTAAATTCTGACTATTGCGATATCCTCCAGAAAGAAAAAAGAGATATATTATATAAGAAATATCTTTCCAAGAGTTTAACTGTTTTGTATATGAGAGAGGCTTCACATTTTAAAATAAATTTGGTAGATAACAACATTTCAAATTTTTTTTAACATTTCATATTACTCTTCATGATATGCTTATTTGATGGCGTTTTTAATGCACTTTCCTACGTTCTAGAGAGTTAAAATTTGGTACACAGCTTAAATTTGTAGAACATTTTATTCTACAATAATTTGGTGGATCTTTGAATATAGATCCTTCATTTTTTTTCGAAATGGCCTGCAAATAATCCACGTTCACTTCTATAAATCATTGTTGTAATATTGTTAAAAATTCTGATGTGGACAACGCATGTCTTTCCCTGCAGACTCATATTCACGTTCTCTTTATTTCTTCAATAATAATTTGAGTCTATCTGCACAAAATAACAGCCATAAGTATTTTAAATCAGATTAAATTTGCACGTTAAACTTAAATTTGGTTCTCATTTGATAGATGGACTTATTGTCAAAGGTGGCGTAGCGAAAACGCAAAAAACATTAAATTTCTCAAGAACGGCTAGTCCTAGAGTAATGGGGTTAGTCTTATTTTTTTGTTGTCAAGAATCACGTATAAAAATAGGAATTTTTTTTATATAATTGAGCACACTTAGTCTTTTATTTTTATATTTAACGATTTTTGCGGGCCATTTTGCAAAAACAGCCGGTTCCTTTTTCCCGAATAGTACTAGAATAACCTACAAGTGATTTATATACCAAATATTGTTAAATTTGGTAAATAAATCGCTTGGAGGTTATTGAAATATTATACATCAAATTTTGTTAAATTTGGTCCTTTAGTTTTTAGCTAGAGTGGATAAAGGCAATTCGCAAATAAGGCAGATTCTTTTATCACGAATCGTACTATAATCTAATGAACATTCAGGGTTTCGTACAAAAAACTTACCTACCAAATTTTATGAAATTCGGTCCATTAGTTTTTCAGTTAGAGTGGATGCAATATCCTCACAGACACACAGAAACGCTCACAGATACACCCTTACACACACAGACGTCTGCCTAAAAATAGCTTTTTCGTGTTCTAGAAGTCCCAAAATGTGTAGATCCTTCGAAAATTCGAATTCCGATCTTCGGCACGATTCCAATACTTTGAATACATACACACACGCACACACACATATATTATCTGTGTATCATCTGTGTATCTAAATTCCGTGCTACGCAATTACAATAGTTGTGATTTTAAATGATCCCTAAACTTTTATTATTTCTTCAACGAAGCCTAATTTTAACTTATGCAGAATGCAAATATCTCAAGCGATTGTAAGGTGGTTATATAAGAATTGCTTAATTTTTTTCAAACAAATTTATTTCGCTCTGGAGTCTGGAATACAAGTTATATGAATGAGATATTCATTGATTTTGCATAGAGAATCAGATGATTTATATTTCGATACAGTTTTAAATATTTAAGTATAATAATTTACTGTAATACTGTGATAATGTAAAAGATATCACCACTGAATGTGTCACATTTTAGAGATTTTTAAATGAGATTGCATTTCAGTTGGAAAGTGTTTCATAATCAATGCTTATGCATGATTGATCTTTCTTGTTATCACGTGTTTTCTTCTTTTTGGCTTGTCGATCTTGGATTTCGACGCTCGTTGCGTCTAGCTAATAAAAACAAGACATCTCCGTTTTCATGTAAACATATAATATGGTCTATTTATCCACCATAAATAATTATATAGGATATCTTTAAAGTAATAAATATTATTTTAATCCTTAGAAGATGGTAGTTTTCAAATATGCTCTGGCTAGTAAACTGCTGTAAATAACGGGGGCTCATAGGAAATCAAAATGGTTACATATATACGAAAATTGGTGGCAGAGAAGACAACGATTGCAATTGATTCATCATCCTAAGTGGGTCTAAAAAAAATCTACACTGAATAATTATTTAAATTATTTCAAAAGCAAATTATTTCAAATTTTCAAGTACAAATAAAAATGTAAAATATGTGCTTTATATCCTCCAACTACTCTAAAAAATTTTTTTCAAAGACTAAAAATATCACATTTCATCTATGAATTTCATTTTTCTATTTTCAAGTAAAAAAAATCCAATACTTTATTTTTTTTTCCTAAATATGCAAATCTATCTGAAAATTAGCCGGCGTCGTTAATAACCTGAAACCACGCCTCAGATTGAAAACTTGAGCAAAGTGAAAGAACTTGAGCTAACATAAAATAAAAATTCAGCGTATATCTGATTCGAGGATACGTTATTTTCCCTAATAAGAAAATCATCACATATATTTTCATAATTAAAACTTTTGTAATTAATATATAATCACAAATTGAAGGAAACCATTGATACAATATTTCGAAACCTATTTTATCCATATATACCGGGTGGTCAGAATTAAAACACCCCTACTCTGAGCTCTCTATACATCGAACTACTCCGTGTAAAGGCTCCAAAATTGTTGAACCTACTATTCAAGACATGGGGAAAGGGATTACGCAAAAAAAAAAATTAGTTCCAGAAACACCGATAGGTAGAGTTGTACAACAGAAAATATGCTGAAAAGACACAAAATACACATTTGTAACACATTTTATTCGAACGTACCAAACATTCATACCACAAGGACCTTATCGATGCAGGGAATGCTGCTCAATATGGTTCCCTTCTTCAAGATGTAAAATCTGCAGTATGTGGACAGCTTGTTCAACTGCGGATCGTAATTGGTCGATTGAGATGCTTCTCACATGCAAAGTGATACTGTCTTTCAAATCTGCCAAGGTTACCAGACGTCCTCGATAAACAAGACTTTTTAAGTATCCCCACAGCCAAAAATCACAGGAATTAAGATCTGGAGAACGAGATGGCCAGGTTGTCGGAAACGCACGACTAATTACTCTACCATTAGTAAAATGTTGCCGAGGAAACTGCTGTACACAGAGTCCAATGTGTGGAGGCGCTCCATCTTGCAGATAAAGGTAATTGAATGAGGACATTGGTGCTGTTGCAGTTGGGTTACAACAAAATTTTCGATCATGTTTTTGTACCTCCAGGCCGTCACGGTGCATGTCACAGAGCCATTGGGAGTAGCCTATTCGAAAAAGAAAGGTCCAAGAATGAATGTGGCTGTGAATCCACACCAGACTGTAACTTTCGGTGAGTGAAGTAGAATCTCTTGGAAGATACGAGGGTTTTCCGTGTCCCCAATGCAACAGTTATGGGTGTTGACTGTTCCACTTAGATGGAAATGCGCTTCACCGCTCCAAAGAATCTGCCATGGCCACGATGCATCCACTTCAACTCTAGCCAGAACTGTCAATACAAAAGTCAGTCGCTTTTCCCTGTCGATGGTCAGCAAGTGGTGATTGTGACTAATTTTGTACGGGGAAAAATGCACTATGTTTCTCAGTACGTTCCGCACTGTGCTGTAGGGAACACCCAAGTGTCGTGACACTCCACGTGTACTACTACAGCCTATAACGTTATCCATTGATTGTTCAACATTAGCAGTGGCAACATCGTCAACGACATCTGAACGAGTCAATTTGCTTCCTCGACCCGGCTGAACTCCAAGATGTCCAGTTTTCTCGAATCGAGCGATCATTCTCCTGAGATCTTGTGGAAGTAATGGTCCTTTGCGCAAATTCTTAAGTCGACGAAACTCTCGAAGTGCAGCTGCAGCATGTCTTTTGTTTTCATAAAACAGCTTCACATGCAAAGCGCGTTCTGGCAGTGTGACAGCCATCGCTGATAATGAAAATTTCACAGTTTTATCCCCTTTAATGCCCAGAACATAGTAGCTGCAAACTAAGGGTTTATGCAAATTTTTGTGCTTACAGTGCGAAATTGCAGTTGCAATGACAGTTTAAGTTTCTTCACTTTTTCTTCTTCTTTTTTTCATATCAGAAAAAGAAATTAAAAAGGAAAACTTCCATATCGCATGTGTTTGCTTTTTTGTGATTATTTTGTGTCTTTTCAGCATATTTGCTGTTGTACAGCGCCACATATCGATGTTTTTGGAACTAATTTTTTTTCGCGTAATCCCTTTCCCCATGTCTTGAATAGTAGGTTCAACAATTTTGGAGCCTTTACACTGAGTAGTTCGATGTATAGAGAGCTCAGAGTAGGGGTGTTTTAATTCTGACCACCCGGTAGTAAGCATCGTATACAACATTAATGATTTTTTTTATTTTTTTATTCTAAAATAATGCAAGCTACAGAACAAAGTCCCAGTAACAGCGTGCAAGATAAAATACATTACAAAATATACATATTAAATTATAATAAAGTACATTAAAATGCAAAATATTGACAACAAATGATTTTCGTAAACACCTGAAAACGAATAAATACATTAAAATGTAAAATATTTACAACAAATAATTTTTAAAATCCATTTCAGATGAATAGAAAACACCGAGATTATCGGCGAAGATGTTGTGTAATTTACAAAAATTACTTATCGCACATTAGCAACCAATATTCGAACTAAAATTCCTTACAGTAAATAGACTCATGCTCTTGGTTGAATGGATACAAAATATCGATGTTTCGTAAGGATATATATTGATGAATTGGTACACCTGTATCGATACGCCAACAATAATAGATAGCACATGACAAAATCAGATGAGTTCTTTCATTTAACAACATGGATATTTTAATGGTCGGGATACGAGCTGCTTTGAATTTATCATATTAGACATTAGTATGAGTACCTGCCGTACTTGCACGCCTTTCCACATTAACTTCTCAGTGTATCTAGAACATATTGAAAATATCGCATTAGAAGGGCCCAAAACATAAAAATCATCCAATATCGCTGTTTATCTACGGTTGACTGCTTGGTAAGGTAGTCGGCTGTCCAAAGGTATTCTGCTCCTAATGATATGCAAATAATTTTGTGCAAAATATAAGATAAATTAGACAATGCACTAACAACCAATCTTTTAAGTATGCACCTGACATTAACAATAGATTCCACAAATACACAATGGCCGAAGAAAGTTCTTTAGCAACAGTGGCTGCTAGTTTGCGCCTAAGCATTTTCATGTGTTAAACGACAGGGAAGTAAAGGCTTACTGTGTATATAAGAATTGATCTAAAATACCTGTCCAAAATAATCTTAAATAAAATAGTTCGATAAAAACAGCATAAATAGTTAAATTAAAGCCTCAACTAGTTTCGAAAACAATCAACAGCCTCCTCCCGGAAGGCCCGAACAGCATAGTTTTTTCCCGGTCCTGGGCATATGATAAAGATTCTTTAACATAAGGTTGGGCACTCAGCACAGCAACAGATCAAAAAGTTGTTAGTTTAAAGCCATGGGAATTAAGTTTTGTCATTCGTGATGTCATGGTCCAGAGTAAACTTTGAGAGGAGCTGCCAAAATACCGAATGTTTTCGCATTATTACAGTTAAAAATTGTATCTTAATTTTGAAGTGGCAATATCCAGGCGTGAACAAATTGAGCAAAGGTTTTAAATTGTGCTGTGTACACGAGCTCCGATAGCGTCCAAGGAAATTTAGTGAGATTTAGGGAAATTTAGTGACATCGATGGAGTAAGGTGACAGCCACAGTTAACAAATTCGATCTGTTTGGAGGGTCCGAGAAAGAATAAAATGCGCGCGTTCTTAATTACCATGCCGTCTTATTTCGCAGAGCCAAGTAAAAATAACGAAGTCACCCATGCCTGAGAAAAGCGCCCCCTACATATGATGTTACGAGGATATGAAGCGCGCGTATTTTGTTCTCTGACTCTCAAGAAGAAGCTCCAAACTTGTTAACTGAGACTGTCATCCTACTCCACTGACACTAAATCTCCTTGGACTTCACTGGGTTACGTGTGCACAGCACAATTTCAAATCTTTGCGCAAGCTGTTGGCGTCTGGATAGTGCCACTTCAAAATTAACAAATAATTTTTTAACTGTAATAATGTGAAAACTTGCTGTGCTTTAGTATCACCTCTCAAAGTGCTGTCTGGTCCTAATCCAAGAACTATTTATTTATTTTTTATTTATCTGACAAAAAAAAAGTTTTTCATTGACATGCATAAACATAGTATGAAGGACAAAACTTCATATCATCAACTAAATAATTAAACCAGATTTCAAAAGCATGGTAAAAAATTTAATTACAAAATACAGTGACTTGTTAATTGAAAAGGTAAAAATCGCAAAAATGATTTTGTTTTTCATCGGAAAATATTCAAACAATGTAAATTTTCCCTAAAGGAGCAACATAACGAGTTTGTGCGTAATGAGCTTTATACAAATTGATGCCTTGTATAATAAAATTTACTGAGCCAACAATGTGTTTTTGTTGCTTTACGGTTTCTCCCCTAATTAGTATTCATTGTCATTAATATTCATTAAGTTTTCTTATTAAAGTGTCATTGTATGGTGGGATATTTTTTCATTCACTAATGTATATAGAGTCTTTTGTTAAAAAAAATGACTGTAATTAAAATCTTTATTTGGCCAGTGCATGGCTTTTCTACAGTTTATAACTCTAGAGTTAAATACTTAGTTTATTTAAAATAAATGCTCTTCAATACATGATAAATAAATGAAATGGATCTAAAATTTACTTTATTTATAATTTTATGAGTTTGTTTCCGAGCCTGAGTAATTGTGTCTGCTTGAGTAATTTTCCTCAGAATTTAGAGGTGGTATATTTCTGTGTTTCTCCTTATCTATGAGTTTACACCAATGCCCAAGTGGGTTATAAATCACTTGTTAATAAAGAAATGCAATATATACAAGAAAGATCCATCATGCTTAAAGCATTGATTATGAAACACATGTAATGTCGATATTCAAATCGAATTACTTTTATGTAAAATATATAAATTTATGTATTATATTTCTTTATATACAGCTCTTTTACAGATTTTAATTCTGCCTTGAAAACCCCCTTTTTGTCGTTTTTATGTGTTCTTTTGGAACATATATTATTCTTAAACCGAAAGCAAAATCATTTCTAACATATTATTTAAAATGTGCGAGCGCTTTGAGAGTTATTTCTTCTGTTGAGTTCAAGGTCTTTTGGCAGTCGAAAATGGAAGTGCCAATGTAAATAATTTAGGTGCATTTCACCAGCCCGCCGACTTTCGAATTCAGAAATTTCGACTATGCCATTCGTTTGTACTTCGTTAGTACCGGTTAGTACCGAGATATTTTCGTTAGTACCGCTTCCGGTACAAAATTATAGCCATTTCAAAAATGCGGGCTGGTGAAATGCGAGCCCGCCGACTTTCGAATTCAGAAATTTCGACTATGCCATTCGTTTGTACTTCGTTAGTACCGGTTAGTACCGAGATATTTTCGTTAGTACCGCTTCCGGTACAAAATTATAGCCATTTCAAAAATGCGGGCTGGTGAAATGCGAGCCCGCCGACTTTCGAATTCAGAAATTTCGACTATGCCATTCGTTTGTACTTCGTTAGTACCGGTTAGTACCGAGATATTTTCGTTAGTACCGCTTCCGGTACAAAATTATAGCCATTTCAAAAATGCGGGCTGGTGAAATGCGAGCCCGCCGACTTTCGAATTCAGAAATTTCGACTATGCCATTCGTTTGTACTTCGTTAGTACCGGTTAGTACCGATATATTTCTGCTTCGGATACAAATTTATGGCAATTTCAATATTGCGGGCTGGTAAATACGAGCCGTACAAGTATGCAATTTCTAAGTTTCAAGTACCAAGATATTTTTGTTAATACCGCTTTCGGTACATAAATATTGCCATTTCGAAATAGAGGGGGGGGGGGGGAGGGAATAGTGTCACCGTAATAACTTTTTCAGATATTAAAATTGCAAGAAAAAAATGCATGAATAATATTTCAAATTGCAATTCCTGAATTCTGCCAAATTGGCAAACCTCAGCCAAAGTTGGTAACCTTTATTCGTAGCGAAAATGGAAACATAAACATTGTCTGGTATGTTTGATTGTCTTCTGATTATTATTATTTACTCTGTAATTAGGACATACTCATCCTTGAGGGCAATGAAAATAAACTCTTCCAGTCTCGGATATAAACATTCTTATTGGCATTTTTTAATCTTTGCTGTCTAATATGTTGCTGAAATATTTTTTTATTTTTTGTTATGTCATTTACTGAACATAATGTTTAAAAACACACTGAAAAAAGTTTGTTTTCTATTACAGATATTTCTAGAGTGCATCCCCTATTTCCCCTAAGCATATCTACAATGCACCCTACTAGTTTGGGAAACTCTGATCTATAGTATTAAAACGCGCATAAATAATCATGGTAACTAATTTAAGCATGAATGCAAATAACTAGGATTTCAAATACGATTTGTTGGTTTGTAGAAACACTGTAATAAATAAAAGTATGTTTTGATTGGGATATGCAGGTTTTTAGGTAAATACATAAATTTCGAAAAAATTAAAAGCAATACATTTAAAATTTTTGCAATTAACCGTCAACATGTCACTAGGCTTACACCATTTGCTTTAAATTTGAATTCTTTTGGTACAAAGAACGTACACGGCACGATCTACAAAATGCTAGATAACAAATCTACCTGGAGAATTTCCAAAGCCGAGAAAGAACAAGTATCTGTAGAATAGATTAATGTCAACAATAAATGGACTTTCAGAATTGTATCGTGTTGTATCACTTGAACCACGAAGGTAATACTTAATTTCCAGAAGAAAATTCGTAAAATAAAAGAGGAAACCTAAGAGGAAGGAAAACGGACAGAGGAATGAAACTATGACCTAAGTGCCGAATGATGAAATATAAGGGGATAACCGGTATCGGACTATATGGGAGTAACAACATTAACTAACTTAAAACAAAAGAAAAAATTATTGTAAAAATACTTGTGAATAAAAATCTCAGATCAAATTTCGAAAGCTAAATGAACTTCATAAAATGAGTTTAATCAACAGAACAAACTATAGATGAAACAAGAAAGATCAATCATACTTAAAGCATTGATTATGAAACACTTTCCAACTTCAATGCAATTTTATTTAAACAAGTGTAAAATGAAATACATTCCTCGGTAATATTTTAAAACTTATCACAATACTACATTAATTTATTATATTTGAAAACTTAAACCTTCATCGAAAAAAAATGAACTTCATTCAAATGACGGCATTGATATATAAATCGCCTGGCTCAAACATCTCTAAAATGCGATACATTCCTCGGTAATATTTTTAAAACTATCATAATACTACGATAATTTATTATATTTGAAAACTTCTTCGAAAACAACTGAAATCCATTCAAATGACGTCATAGAAAAAATAACACACCTGGTTCTCTGTAAAACAGCATTTCATTCATAACATTTTCCCATTCATTTCATTCATCACAATACTATAATAATTTATTTTATTTAAAAATTAAGACCATGGAGCTACAAGTAATTAAACTCTATGCTTAAAACTTCATCGAAAAAAATCGTCCTTCTCTTTGTAAAATCAATGATTCATGCATATCAGCTATGCAGACATCTGATGCATTTGTAATATTTTTAGATAGTTGACACGTTATAACTTTTTGTTGAGCTGTATATGTTTCCCATATATTAGTTATGTTAGTTAAACATAAGAAATCAATCTGATATATCTGTAATATTATTAGATAGTTGATATTTTATAACTTGTTGTTTTCCGGCTATATGTTTTTCCCAATATCAGTTATGTTAGTTATACATAAGAAATAAATCTGATACATTTGTAATATTTTCAGATGGTTGATGCTTTATAATTTTTTGTTCTTGAGAAATATTTTTTTCCCAAAATTAGGTATGTTATACATAAGAAATAAATCTGATACATTCGTAATATTTTTAGATAGTTGATATTTTATAACTTTTTGGTTTCGAGCTACATGCTTTTCCCAATATTAGTTATGTCAGTTATACATAAGGGAAAAATACTGATACATTAGATATTTGATGTTTTATAACTTTTTGTTCTTGAGAAATATATTTTTCTCAGTATTAGGTATGTTATGCATAATGAAATCTGATACATTCGTAATATTTCGGATAGTTAATATTTTATAACTTTTTGTTTTTGAGCTATATGCTTTTCAAATATTAGTTATATATAAGAAAAAATCTGATGTGGGCAACACATGACTTTCCTTATATAATGTAATTAATTTACTACTTTTACAGTAAAAAAAAGTAGGTTTTCTTATAGTAGATACTAATATTCTTTCCAAGGTATTAAATTTTCGACAATTAGTCGTCATTTTTATCCATTTGGCGAGATTTTCGTTAATTTGGTAACATTTCAAAAAATCGCCAAGTTGGCGACATTTCGCCAAATTCGTCGCCAAAATCTCGCCAAGTGTTATGCACTAAGAAATAAGTTATTCTTACAGCAGATAAATGACTATTGCCGTTCAAACACAAAAGTATTACTAAAAGTATATTTTTTCATGAATGGAATGAGCTAGTTCCACGAGAATGATGTAACCCAATTTATCGCATGGTATTACATATGAAAAGTGAACATGTTTCTCAATAGGAATTTTTTTTATATTACTTTTTGATAATTTTTTTTTTAAAAATGAACAATATCTCGAGAACGGTTCATGTTAGCGTTCTAAAATTTATGTCAATCGTTTTCTAATGAAAAATTACATAAGAAATGTCTATGTGCGTAACTTTATTAGTGGTTTTGATTTTTTGACGATTTTTTCAAAATTTCATTCGAAAATTTAGGGGGGTTCTTAACATTCGATTGCATATAAAAGCAATAGGCTTCCAGTGTTTACGGATTGTGATTTTTGTACCAAATTTGGTTCGAATCGGTCCATTCGTTCGTCAGTTATCGTCTCCACAGACTCACTGACACACACACACACACACACATTTCTTATGTAATTTTTCATTAGAAAACGATTGACATAAATTTTAGAACGCTAACATGAACCGTTCTCCAGATATTGCACATTTTTCAAAAAAATTATTAAAAAGTCATATAAAATGAAAACAAAATATTTCCTATTGAGAAACATGTTCACTTTTCATATGTAATACCATGCGATAAATTGGGTGACATCAATCTCGTGTATCTATCTCGTTCCATTCATGAAAAAAGATACTTTGAGTAATACTTTTGTATTTGAACGCCAATAGTCATTTAATTGCTGTAAGAACAACTTCGTCCATAACGCTTGGCGAGATTTTGGCGACGAATTTGGCGGAATGTCGCCAACTTGGCGACTTTTTGAAATGTTGCCAAATTAACGAAAATCTCGCCTAATGGATAAAAATGACGCTAAATTAATGAAAATGATGACTAATTGTCGAAAATTCAATATCTTGGAAAGAATATTAGTATCTACTATAAGAAAAGCCTATTTTTTTACTGTAAAAGTAGTAAATTCATTACATTATATAAGGAAAGTCATGTGTTGCCCACATCAGATTTTTTTTTGTTGTGGTTCATCTTTTTATCCCATATTTTGTGTCGTTCATGTTTAAGTAATGTAGAAGAAGGTGCTGGCTCAGAATTGGAAATGTACAATTCTGTTTGTGAAAGAAAACGAGAACCCTCTTAAAGACATATTTCTCGTGGGCTCCGCTGCTGGTTTCATCACCAAGAAAACAAACTGCTGCACCGAATTTCACGATTTCTTGAAATTTTGTGGGTAGTCAAATAGTAATCTCACTTAAAATGTTGTCCATGTTTCGAATTTCTAGGAGCAGGGGTAGTCTGATATTAATAAAATATATGTTATGGATAGCACACGGCTTTCCCTATACAATGCAAGGAATTGACTTCTTTCGCAGTCAAAAAATGATGTATACGAGCGAAGGCACAATGTTTTTAACGTTGAATTGTATATTAAGCGCTTTTCCGGATAACAATATGTAAAACTATTTCAATGTATCCATTTAACTTATATATTTAGCGCAACGCTAAACCGACAATTATCAATAACAATAGCATCCGCAATACGCAAAAAAGTCTATATTTATATTTTATAATTAATTCATTAATTTGATATCATATCTATAACTTAGCGACATTTTTGCAATTTTTATGCCAAATTTAACCAAATGTATACCAAATATGTTTTTCAAAATTAGTTGCCAGGCCTTACAGACAGACGGAGAGAAGAGCATTTATTGTATATAAACGACTATAGGCGAATGGTTGGTTAGACGACGATATACAAAACTATTACACAAAATATCTTTCAGTGAGTGAAACGAACTAGATCCATGAGAATGGTGTTAACAAATTTATAGCGTAATATTACATATCAAAAGCGAACATATTTTACAATAATTAATATATTTCTTTTGTTTTATGTGATTCTTTTTTTTTTGTTTTGGTAATTTGTGTGAAAATTTTTAATGTATCGAGAACAATTTGCGCTACTGTTCTACAGTTTGTGCTAATCGTTTTTTAGTGAAAAAAATTGCATTAGAAAGAATATTTACGTAACAATACTGAAGGCTCTTATTTTTGATGAATTTTCACAATTTCATTCGAAATTTTCGAATGGGGGGGGGGAAGGGGGTCTGAACATTCAATTACGTTTAAAATCAAAAGGTACTAACCGGTACTAACGAAGTACAAACGAATGGCATAGTCGAAATTTCTGAATTCGAAAGTCGGCGGGCTTGCATTTCACCAGACCGCATTCTTGAAATGGCAATAATTTTGTACCGGAAGCGGTACTAACGAAAATATCTTGGTACTAACCGGTACTAACGAAGTACAAACGAATGGCATAGTCGAAATTTCTGAATTCGAAAGTCGGCGGGCTCGCATTTCACCAGCCCGCATTCTTGAAATGGCTATAATTTTGTACCAGAAGCGGTACTAACGAAAATATCTCGGTACTAACCGGTACTAACGAAGTACAAACAAATGGCATAGTCGAAATTTCTGAATTCGAAAGTCGGCGGGCTCGCATTTCACCAGCCCGCATTTTTGAAATGGCTATAATGTTGTACCGGAAGCGGTACTAACGAAAATATCTCGGTACTAACCGGTACTAACGAAGTACAAACGAATGGCATAGTCGAAATTTCTGAATTCGAAAGTCGGCGGGCTCGCATTTCACCAGCCCGCATTCTTGAAATGGCTATAATTTTGTACCGGAAGCGGTACTAACGAAAATATCTCGGTACTAACCGGTACTAACGAAGTACAAACGAATGGCATAGTCGAAATTTCTGAATTCGAAAGTCGGCGGGCTCGCATTTCACCAGCCCGCATTCTTGAAATGGCTATAAGTTTGTACCGGAAGCGGTACTAACGAAAATATCTCGGTACTAACCGGTACTAACGAAGTACAAACGAATGGCATAGTCGAAATTTCTGAATTCGAAAGTCGGCGGGCTCGCATTTCACCAGCCCGCATTCTTGAAATGGCTATAACTTTGTACCGGAAGCGGTACTAACGAAAATATCTCGGTACTAACCGGTACTAACGAAGTACAAACGAATGGCATAGTCGAAATTTCTGAATTCGAAAGTCGGCGGGCTCACATTTCACCAGCCCGCATTCTTGAAATGGCTATAATTTTGTACCGGAAGCGGTACTAACGAAAATATCTCGGTACTAACCGGTACTAACGAAGTACAAACGAATGGCATAGTCGAAATTTCTGAATTCGAAAGTCGGCGGGCTCGCATTTCACCAGCCCGCATTTTTGAAATGGCTATAATGTTGTACCGGAAGCGGTACTAACGAAAATATCTCGGTACTAACCGGTACTAACGAAGTACAAACGAATGGCATAGTCGAAATTTCTGAATTCGAAAGTCGGCGGGCTCGCATTTCACCAGCCCGCATTTTTGAAATGGCTATAATTTTGTACCGGAAGCGGTACTAACGAAAATATCTCGGTACTAACCGGTACTAACGAAGTACAAACGAATGGCATAGTCGAAATTTCTGAATTCGAAAGTCGGCGGGCTCGCATTTCACCAGCCCGCATTTTTGAAATGGCTATAATGTTGTACCGGAAGCGGTACTAACGAAAATATATCGGTACTAACCGGTACTAACGAAGTACAAACGAATGGCATAGTCGAAATTTCTGAATTCGAAAGTCGGCGGGCTGGTGAAATGCACCTAAATAATTTCATAGTTTCAATATATTTGTGCTGCAGACGATAATGAAGTTTTGCAATGGTTGTTTATAGCAGGTGGTTCTCCAGACATTCTGTCGAGACATGCCGGCGTTTGGCCGTGAGAACCTTTTTTCGGCGGGAAATATCATGAATGTTTTCTATTGGTTGTGACGGACTGGAAGCTCTCGTCCAGGTCCGTGGCTGAAAAGGTATAAAAGCCGTGCGCACCTTTTCTCGCTCTCTTATGCTTATGCTCTAACGCTCTTACTTCAGTAGGCAGTTCACGATAGCAACGCTCACCCGAGCTCTCTTATGCTCTTCTGCTCTAACGCACTTACGACTCTGTAGACAGTTCACGATAGCAACGCCCACTCCGAATCTCGGGAGTCTGACCTCCAGGCAGATTCCTAGAGATTCGTGAGCTGAGGAATGCTGCCTTTCTAACGACCATTTTATGGTACGATCCCGAGGCTCATACCGGGAATGGAATAAAGTCGAAACTGCACGTAGAGCGAACCCGATGCTCATTCCGGGATTACAACCTTAACATCGAGCTGGCTTGTGGAATGCTCCCGAGGCTCATACCGGGAAGGTAAATCGTATCGTCGCTACCCGAGTAGTTCTAGTGAATGACGCCATCCGTCCAGGCTGGGCCATTCTGGAGAATCCCTGAATGTGTGTGCCGGCCTTTCGTTGTGAAACACCGATTCATCGCCGTGTGGGTGATTGGCTGATGTTGAGAACTACGACCTTACTTACGACGACTTGATGACCGGGGTAAGCGACCTTTATATTTTGACCAAGATAGGCCAGATGTGGAGAGTGAAACCATCCATTGTATTCTGTAGCTTCAATTTAATGCGTATTCTAATAATATAATTTCTGTTTTGATTAATTATCAAAAATGCTTTCTTTTAACTCTCAGAGTGCTCATCCCAGTAATTTGACCATACCTATTTTTGATATCATTATAATATGTGGTTTACCACCTTTTATTACATTTTGGAAGTTTTAAAGCCAGTGGCGCTCTGATGAAATCTGCGCATGTGTCCAGTGGTGTGCTGAGAGATTCAGCTGTTGTATTTGAAATACATAGTGAATTTAACTTCTTAAATAAATGAAAATCCATTTTAACTTCTAAATTCTGTTTATTTATTTGTGTGTTGTAATTCCTTTTGATATTTGTGAAGAAGACGTTCCTTTAGGTAAGGTTTTGATTTTAAATGTTTTCAGGTTATTTAGGTTCTTCTGGGCTGTAGGTCATCGCGGAGATTTACTTCTCCCGACAGGAGTGTGTGGACCTATGGGTTATTTTTGCGGCATTTTTTTGATCATGGTTTTTGTAGTGGTGCTGGTGCTGGTGTGGCTAAATTCTAAATTAAGAGGTCACGTTTCATCTATATCCCCGCCATTACACACATTCCAACTGCAATTTCATTTAAACATTTCTAAATAGCGATATATTCAGCGCTGATATATTTTAAATTATCACAGTAAAACAATAATTTATTATATTTGAAAACTTAAAACTTCATCGAAAAAAATTAACATTATTCGAATGACGTCATCGAAATATAAATTGTCTGGCTCTTTATGTAAAAACAATGAATATTTCATATCACTTTTATTCCAGACTCCTGAGCTAAATAATTTTGCCTGAAAAAAATGCAGGAATTCTTATACAACTAATTTTACAATCACTGGCTTACTTTCTGCATCCATTAAAATTAGGCTTCGTTGTAGAAACAATCAAAGTTTGATAATCATTTAAACTAAAAAATATTTTTATTGCGTTGGCGAAAAATATAGATACACAGAAAATACGAAAAAATAAAAAGGTTTTAGGACGGATGCAACACTAAATATAAATTTAAAAGAACTTTAAAAATCACGATTTTTACACTGGGAAAAAAGATGGATGCCATATTTTATTTTGAAGTGGGTCAAGTGATCTTTTCATATAATATGGGTGTCATTATTGTTTTAATTTTTATTTAAAAAACTACCGAATATAATTTGAATTTTTTTTTATTTTATGGGATAAATTAAATATTTTCTAAAATTTTAGAAGCAATTTGTGAATTAACTTTGCTTTAAAAAAATGCTTGCAACATTAGGTCCCAGGGTTCAATGTATTTCACTTTTTCAACCCGGGTTCAATCCAAAACTATTTGGGTGATAGTATTCATTTACATTCCCATATGGCCCACAGACCGTCTAAAATTTTATTTTGTTAAAGTCATTTTTACCGCAGTTATCGTGCGAACGGACAGATAGACAGACAGAATGAACAAAGTCATAAACACTTTTGAACTACGTTGGAAAGTGTTAAAAAGAGAGACAACGAGTTTAAGAAAAAAAATTGCCAACGAGTTTCTATCTAAATACTAACGGAGGAGAATGTAGGGATACATCAGTCATGATATTAAGATATCAGATATTCGAGTCAATGGTTGGTATAATTTCTTGGATGTTAAAACATTTCCCTTTATAAAGCTGTAAAGATCGTACTGTCTGAGCAGGACATTGAACTACAAATCTTTGAAATGGACAGTCGCTGCTCTAGCCGTTGAGCTACTGGGACAAATTTAAGTTCTTATCGTCGGAGTGGACAGACACAATGATCTGAAATCAAATGAAAGTGCAACTGCCAATATGATGAACCATCTTCGTATGAAGTTGTAAAGATCGTACTGACTGAGCAGGGCATTGAACTAACTACAAATATTTGTAATGGTGGACAGCCGATGCTCTAACCGCTGAGCTACTGGGCCAAATTTAAGTTCTTATCGTCGGAGTGGTCACAATGATCTGAAGTTAAATGAAAGTGCAACTGCCTATGTGATGAACCGCCTTCGTATGAAGTTGTAAAGATCGTACTGTCTGAGCAAGGCATTGAACTACAAATCTTTGAAATGGCTCTAACCGTTGAGCTACTGGGACGACAAATTTAAGTTCTTCTCGTCGAAGTGGTCACAATGATCTGAAGTCAGATGAACGTGCAACTGCCGATATGAAGAACCACTTTCGTATCCGTGCTTTCTTTTTTAACCAGATTAGCATTCTATGTAGAGACTATGTAGACACTATGTAGAGATTATGATGTTGAGACTGGGAACATAAATCAAATCACAGGTTCCACTAAAAATTCATAACCTAGTCTTTTCTTCGAATCTTATTATTATTGCATTATCCGGCAGGGTTAATTTATTTGGGCGCTCTTGTAAAGATTTCCCTATCACAGCTCGAACTCGTTCCACATGCGACAGTTTTAAACTAAATGCAGTTCTTTCTGTTTGAATGTGAGTCAGAATTGCGGGACAGCTAATTAGCTGTAGAACATAATAAATCCCAGCCACTTTACTAATTAATAGTGACTTTTAAAAAAAATAAACCTATAAAATTACATAAATAAGAATCCTGCTTCTCATATTTGCAAAATTGGAGATTTGAAACTAAATCCAGAGATATCATCTTCCAAAGTAATAAATATGTTTATAGCAATATTTATTTCCAGTCATTTATCTATTTCTACAGTGCATTTTATTTCATATCCTCACAAATCTAGTCTAAATTTATGCATTAACAAATAGACTATATTTTTACATTCTCATACTATGTTATATATATAGTATAAAGAAAGTACTGATTTTTGAATTCCAGATTTTGATGCTAATATATGTTTTATGACGCCCTGAACACGTTTTAACTATTTTTAAAATGATATTTGTCTGTTTGGCTGTGGTCGATTTCTTGTATACACTATAGCTGTCTCAAATATTATTGGATTTTCAGGAAACTTTATAAACGGCTTTATCACCAAAAAATCTAGAACTAGATAGAATTTTTTTTTTAATTCGACTGAAAATTTCGAAATTTTATATTTTTTTAACATTGACAAGACAAAATTTTACACAACCATGAATAAAAGGGGTTATTTATGGCTCAATGATCACGGAAATCGTAGTTTCAGTCATTGTTGTGAAAAATAGCCGCGATACAGTTTTTGTGTTTGTGACGTCATTAGCCCCCTCAACGATGGAACTTAGGGGGGTACATTGTCAAGTATAGTATCAATCGGAGGATTTTTTTCAAACCCTTTAACGTAAATGGTAACATGCGATAATTGAAATCATTTGGAATAATGATACCAATTTGTCAGTATTTTACTTGTAAAATCTATATAAATAAAAATGAAAATCTGTCTGTCCGTCTGTCTGTCTGTCTGTCTGTTTGTCCCATCATCACGGGAGAACGGCTGAACCGAATTTGATGAAAATTTGTGGGTAGCCTGAAAATAGTCCCACTTGAAATTTAGTCCATATATGGAGTTTCTACGATCAGTGGTTCTCGAGATATTAGTAAAACACGAAATTTTCGTTTGTCTCATCATCACGAGAGAACGGCTAAATCGAATTTAATGAAATTTTGTGGATAGCCTTTAAATAACCCCCCATAAATTTAGCCCTAGATTCGAGTATCTAAGACCAGGGGTTGTCGAGATATTAATTAAAAACGAAACTTTTTCCTAGGAGTTCTACTCTCTAACTCCGTGGTTTATCCAAACGAAAAGCTTAAAGATCGTTTGAAAGTGAATTAAAACTGTATCTCTGAGTTTGAGGGGAGATTTTTTGCACTAATTAGTCACTTTCTGAAAACATGAATTGTTTGAAACATGATTTAAATGGGAAATCTATCTCCACGGTTTATCTTTCACAAGCTTCTACTGAACAATGAAAAGTATAAAGAAATCAAAATGGCTATTAAATTTCGCATTTTATGAGGAAGATTCTATCTTATGTCATGTTGCTCGGCAACGGAATGAAATTAAATGATATTTATTATTATTATTATTTCTATTTGAATAATAAATAAATGGATGTAAAAATATATTTTTTAAATGAACGGTTTGATTGTTCTTTTAATTATATAAATTGCGGACTGCGTTCATCACTTTCATTTATATTAGCAAAGAGGTTTCCAGCTCATATATTGTGTTTAGCTAATAAACTCATATATTGTGTTTACCCAATAAATTCATTTTGCCGATTGTTAAAGCAGAAAAAGAGTAGAGCGGGCGTATCTTACAATACAAATTTAGTGTTTTCATTTAGTATATACAAACGGGATCAGGATATTTAACTCTTCAGATCTGAAAATTCAGAGCTACCAATTTAGCGGAATATCTCTAAATAACTTGGTTACTTCTCTTAAACTTTACCAAATTAGCGGAAATGTTTCCAAATTTATAAAATTGATGCAAATCAATGATTTGTCTTTCAGAATAGAGTACTGAAATGATGTTTCGGTAGCATTTGTCTGTCAATCCATCCATCCTACTTAGTAACACATTTAACGAATTTTTTTAATATCACGAAATTGATAAAAGTATTTGTGAGTCCATAAAAATATCATGGAATTGATAAAATCGCGCTAAATAAATGAAAATAATCGTGTTTTGTTAGGGGATAGTATTGTGATGATGTTTCGTTAATTTGTCGCAAAATGGGACTATCAGTTCTACAGTCCCACTTGGCGATAAATTTGGCGATTTTTTAAGTTATCGCTAAATTGACTAAAATGTCGCCAAAACCTTCCATGGAGATCGCATTTTTCAGATGATATGATTTCCATCAATTTATTTGAAGCAAATGATATCATGTCGCTTAGCAACGGATCCAATGTGTTATGCGGCATACGATTTTATATTAAATCTTTTCCGATTTGAATAATAAATATATGTATATAAAATAAATGTCATTGACATTGCATTTTTGACTCGATAATATCAATTATGGTCTTCAGATTTAAACATTATTATAATTGATATTTTCGGGGACTGTTGATTCAGGGATTATTGATATTTTCAAGTTATTATGCCATTGTTTTATTATGACGAAAATTGTTGAAACTCATATATAGTACGTTGTACGAGTAATCTTCTACAAATGCAATATATCTTCTAATCTACGAGAATATAAGTAGTACAGGTATATTGGCATATATTTTGATATATATAGGCATATATTGGAATCAATTACGACCTTCTGCTATTAAGATTACGGGGATTTTTGATACTTCCAATTTATTACGTCATCTCTTTTATTTTGGCAAATATTTTTGAGACTCATATTGCAATAGGGTAAGCTTCTACTAACACACTGGCATATTTTCTAATCTGCGACAATATAAGTAGTACGGGGTTGCATATATTGATTTAATTCCTTTTTTTTGTAAATTTTCTTACAAAAGGGGCCAGGATGTTTTATTCTTCAGATCTGCCCGTGAAGATCATTTTGCATAGTGAGAACAGATATTCTTAAACTTCTCTTTATGAACAATAAATTTAATATTTTAACAGAATTTGCACATGATTGCGAATTATAAATTTCATTATATTATATATTCCGTACGAAGAACGGGTATGCTGCTAGACTATATAAATAAAATTGAAAATCTGTCTGTCTGTCTGTTTATCCCATCATCACGGTAGAACGGCTCAACCGAATTTGATGAAATTTTGTGGGTAGCCTAGAAATAGCCCCACTTAAAATTTAGTCTGTGTTTTGGGTTTCTACGAGCAGTGGTTCTCGAGATATTAGTAAAAAACGAAATTTTAGTTCGTCTCATAATCACGGGAAAACGGCTAAACTGAATTTAATGAAATAGTTCCCTATAAATTTAGTCCAAGTTTCGAGTTTCTAAGACCAGGGGTTGTCGAGATATTAATGAAAAACGGAACTTTTTCCTAAGAGTTTTACTCCCCAACTCCGTGGTTTATCCAAACGGAAAGGATGAAAATCGTTTATTTAAAACGTCAAAATGAAATAAAACTTTATTTCCGAGTTTGGTGCAGGATTTTTGCATTAATTAGACACTATCGGAAGACATGAATTGCTTAAAACATGAATTTAAATGGAAAAATCTACCTCCATGGGTTATCTTTCACAAGCTTTTACTCAACGATGAAAAGTATAAAGAAATCAAAATGGCTATTTAATTTCGCATTTTATGATGAAGATTCTATCTTATATCATGTTGCTCGGCAACGGAATGAAATTAAATGTGTTGTTAATATTTATTATTATTTTTCTATTTGTATAATAAATAAATGGATGTAAAAATACATTTTGTAAATGAACGGCTTGATTGTTCTTTTATTTATATAAATTGCAGACTGCGTACATCATTTTCATTTATTTTAGCAAAGAGGTTTCAAGCTCATATATTGTGTTTACTCAATAAATTCATTTCGCCGATTGTTGAAACAGAAAAAGAGTACAACGGGAGTATCTTATACAATTTTAGTGTTTTCATTTAGTATATACAAACGGGATAAGGATATTTTATTCCTCAGATCTGCAAGTTCAGAGCTACGAATTTGGCGGAATATCGCTAACCTGGTAACTTTTCTTAAACTTTACCAAATTAGCGGAAATGTCTCCAAAGTGATAAAAATGACGCAAATCAATGAAATTAAATTTGTTGTTTTTGAATAGAGTACTGAAATAATGTTTCGGTAGAATTTGTCGGTCAGTCCATCCATCCTATTTAGTAACACATTTAACGAATTTTTTTAATATCACCAAATTGATAAAAATATTTGTAAATCCATAAAAATATCAGGGAATTGATAAAATTGCGCTTAATAAATGAAATTAATTGTGTTTTGTTAGGGGACAGTATTGTGATGATGTTTCGTCAATTTGTAGCAAAATGGGACTTCTACTGTCCCACTCGGCGATAAATTTGGCGATTTTTTAAGTTATCGCTAAATAGGCAAAAATGTCGCCAAACCTTCCATGGAGATAGCATTATTCAGACGATATGATTTCCATCAATTTATTTGAAGCAAATGCTATCATGTCGCTTAGAAACAGATCCAATGTGTTATGTGCCATACGATTATTATTAAATCTTTTCCGATTTGAATAATAAAGATATGTATATAAAATAAACTTCATTGCCATTTCATTGTTGACTGGATAATATCAATTACGGTCTTCAGGTTTAAACATTATTATCATTGATTTTTCGGGGACTGTTGATTCAGGGATTATTGATATTTTCAAGTTATTATGCCATTGTTTATTTATGACGAAAATTGTTGAAACTCATATATAGTACGTTGTACGAGTAATCTTCTACAAATGCACGGGTATATCTTCTAATCTACAAGAATATATGTTTTACAGGTATATTGGCAAATATTTTGATATATATTGGCATATATTGGAATCAATTACGACCTTCTGGTATAATGATTACGGGGATTATTGATATTTTCAATTTATTACGTCATCTCTTTTATTTCGGCAAATATTTTTGAGACTCATATTGTAATATGGATAATCTTCTACAAAACACTGGCATATTTTCTAATCTGCGACAATATAAGTAGTACGGGGTTGCATATATTGATTCAATTCCTTTTTTTTTTGTAAATTTGCTTACAAAAGGAGCCAGGATGTTTTATTCTTCAGATCTGCCCGTGAAGATCATTTTGCATAGTTAGAATATATATTCTTAAACTTCTCTTTAGGAGCAATAAATTTAATATTTTAACAGAATTTGCACATGATTGCGAATTATAAGTTTCTTTATATTATATATTCCGTACGAAGAATGGGTATGCTGCTAGTTTATAATAAAACAAACCCACGGGCTATTTTAAAATAGATTCTGGTATGAGGAAGTCGAGTTGAGCCCCACTCCAATTAATTTACTTCTGTTTTTCACAAACTATAAATTGGTGGAAGAGTCATGTATGGAAAATATCAATTTATTATGAGTGATAATCACCGTGGATAATGTCGTTGAAATAAAATTATTTTGTTTGCAGGCTAATCATACAAAACATACTTCATACATTTTGCATAATTACTGTCAGTGTATATTTCCAGAGATACATGCTTACAGACAGCAACGTGTGGGACGAAATACAGTCATATACCAACCGTGAGAATTGTAAGTGTTACAGAATCGAAAATTATCAAATGAATTAAACATTTACTTTATGATGAATTACAGAGCTGCATTATTACCATTATGGTATATACGAAGAATAAAAAACGTAATTTTGCAACATAGTCTTGCATATTCTTTAAAAATATGCCTTCAAAGGATTTTTAAGAGAACTTGTATCTCTAAAAATTTCAATAGAATTTATAAAATCTATTTTATATCATTATATATAAGTGTCTAAGAATATATCTAATTATTATTTCATTCTTTTTCTTACTGAGAACGAAATGATTGGATATATTTAAACCGCCGAAGAGAAAATAAAATTAAGAGCTGTGTGATAATTAACATAAAATACTTTAAAACTGAAACTACTTTAAGATTAAGAATGAGCAATAATTTGGTTTTGGAAACACGTACAATCTTATCTGATTATCTTAATTATGAGCTTAGAATATCTTGCCTCAAACGCTTCGAACCATAAAGATTATAGAATTATCCAGGTTAACGGAATTTAAATAAATTTGATTTGTTTTATTTGAAGTTAAAATAAACAAGCAACAGACATATTTGGACATAATCAAGTTTAGGGCATAATCAAGCAACAGAATAATTATAAAGACCTACAATTAAAATATGCTAAGATTAATGCTCAAATATATTTCTAGTCGATTTCTTCCATATTTATAATACTTATTTGTCAAGTCCTTTCAAGTTTATAATTATTTGTGTTTATCCTGTGGCAATCGAAATGGTGATTAACGCAATATTAGTTTCGTTATCTGAAATTCTCAAGTTTTTCAAACATTCTGGTAGTCATAAAATAACGAGAAAATGCAGTATAAATTTGTAAGGAATTTAAATTTTCTCTCAATATTTTCCCTTTAAATATTAATTCGTTCCTAATGAAAGTTTTTGTAATTCCGAGAAGTTAAGAATGTAGAAAGTAATCTGTGCTTACGCAAAATGTAAATATTTACAGTGTGGTATATATGAAGTTGTCTGCAAATCAATGCAGTGTGTCGTGTCTGCAAATCAATGCAGTGTGGAAATTGACTTCTATATTACTAAATATTTGACGTTTAAATAAGGTTGAGGATAATTAAGGTGTGCCTCAGTATAAGGT
This sequence comes from Amaurobius ferox, assembly GCA_951213105.1. NCBI lineage: Eukaryota > Metazoa > Arthropoda > Arachnida > Araneae > Amaurobiidae > Amaurobius > Amaurobius ferox. The sequence continues at coordinate 122,526,349 of OX578144.1, read as the reverse complement.
TACATGATATTCGTGAATTAAATAGCAACGTAAAGTGCACTAAAGGTCTTAAGGCATATTTAGTATTAGAAAATGTACCCGCCATTGTCCGGGATTTAAGACGTCATGGCGTAGCCGTGGTGAAGACCCAGACCGTCCGACTCATCCGAAGACATAGAGCATCCATTTGCACGGCCGGATGGCGCAGCCGTGTTGTTGAGACCCAGACCGTCCGACCTACCAGAAAGGTGTAAGGTAACTGTTTGGACGGCCGGGAAGAGCCACCCAATTTAGACCGGAACCCAGTGGGGTAGGCATCCACAGACACCGTACCTCCTTCCCCTACCACCAACCTCTCGGAAGGACTTACGAACCCGCGTGTTTAACGTGATCGTACTCCGCGCGAACATGGAATGGATGGCGTAGCCGTGTGTAAATCCTCCTAACAGTTATTTTATTTTATGTTTGTTATAAGCGAGGTAATTATTAAAACGGTCTTGGATTTTGGAGAATTTGCTGTAAGTTTCGGTGTAGTTTTATTCAGAGGTTTTCATCTAAAATTCTGGGCAAACCAAGAACGGTTTAAAAAATGCACGCGGCGTTCCCAGGGATTTAAAATGCAAACCTGTGATTACAATCAAGCTGGTACTCCCAGCCAATTCTCGAATCCCAAATAGGGCTTTAACAATACGCCTGCTTATAACGATCACAACAAAATCAAAGAAAACAAAACCCCGCTAATTTTAAAGCAGGTGCTTAAGATTAGACATGTAAAACAAACAAATACCGTAAAACATATTTTTTAATGACATCGTTCAGAAATAAACTCGCCCTGTAAAACAAAAATTTACACCAAAATAAAAAAATACGTTAGAGACTTTATCATTGGAAAATGTAGGCATTAGTGAAGGGGATACTATTTTTATCTGACCGCGTTAAGTAACTAACTAAGCCTGTAAAATGCTAGTTTACACCAAATATCCAAATAAAAAAAAATTAGTTGTCTCAAGTCTTAGAGAAATTATCATCAAAATATCAAATAATTAGAGAAATTATCGTAATAAAGGGGGGACATCATACGAAGGTTTTAGCCAACCACGTTCAGCAAGAAACTCTGCTTGAAAAACCTAATATTTCACCACATATGAAAATTTTAAACAATTCAAGTAAATTTTAAGGAAGTTATAGTCGGACAATGCACATCAGTAAAGAAGGTACAGCATATAAAATTTTTAGCCAACCACGTTCAGCCAGAAACTCTGCTTATAAAACCCAATATTACACCACATATGAAAATTTTGAGTAATTCGAGTAAATTTTAAGGAAGTTATAGTCGGACAATGAACATCACTAAAGGGGGTACAACATACAAAGTTTTTAGCCAACCACGTTCAACAAGAAACTCTGCTTATAAAACCTAATATTACACCACATATCTAAATTTCAAAAAAATTCAAGTAAATTTTAGGAAAGTAATCGTCGGACAACGCACATACGTAAAAGCAACACGTGCATTAATTATCCAATTCCATTTAAGAACAAACTCGTCCTGTAAAACACTAATGTGTCCCAACATATCCAAATATAAAACAATCGATTACGTTGTAATTGATTTATCTTTGGAATATAAGTATCAGTGAGGAATTCTAGGTGCTTGTTGTACACTCAATTTTTATCCGACCGCGTTCAACAAAGAATCTGGTCGGTAAAACATTAATGTAAAGATATATTTCCATATGAAAAACAATCGAGCAGATATTAGAAGAGTTACCGTTGGACAATGTACGCTCATGTTCAAACGTTAAGCATAATTCGTAAAATGCGAAAAATTCGGATTTAATATTGATACAATGGTTCACAATTAGTTGTGGAGAATCGTGGGACGAAGGTAAATCATTGTGCATATACAAAACAGTTCAGTCGACGTCGACATGCACAAAGCACCGGCTCACGTCGGAACGAGTATAAAACGGCCTCGAGCGGCATGGGCAGTTGAGGCAGAATTTCGCAATTGCTGTGGTACGGAGAGTTGTTAACAATAAAAAAGGACGAAAGATGTCACAAAGATACCAACTAGACATGTTTTTGAAGGGACGATTTATTGGAATGCTGGAATCCTGTCGACCCCAAACCGAAGCGTCTCGAATTCTGAATGCTCCTCAGTGTGTGATCTCCAGACTGTGGCAGAGGTTCCAAACCACTGAAGATGTTACCCAATGACCTGTACCAGGTCGGTCAAGGGTGACAACCGTTCGGCAAGACCGATATTTGCTCATAACTGCGCGAAGTCATAGGAATCGTTCTGCCAGACAACTGGTTTCAGCCCTAACAGCCGCCACAGGAGTCACTTTTTCGAAACAAACTGTGTACTGGAGACTCAAACACGTTGGTCGCTATGCCAGACGAACAGCAGTTTGCATCCCCCTTGCGTTTGCACAGAATAGCGCGCGTTTACAGTCGAGTTTGGAACATTGGCAGTGGAGTGGACAACAGTGGAGGCAATCTCATGTTCAGTGACGAGTCCATGTTTAGCCTGCAAACTGATTCTTATCGTACCACTATCCGTTAAGAACGTGGAACACGTTTTTACCCGAGAAACATCACGGAAATACATCGTTTCCCGTTTGGGGGAGTCATGGTCTGGGCAGGCATCATGATGGACGGCCGCACAGACCTCCACATCTTTAACACGGGGTCGGTTACCGGTCAAAGATACAGAGACGAAGTTCTGGAGACTACAGTTCGATTGTTTTGAGGTGCTTTTGGTCCTGATTTCATATTCATGGATGATAACGTCCCTCCTGATCGTGCGGCTTTGGTCGACGACTTATTTCAAACAGAAGATATCCAGCACATGCAGTGGTCTGCCAACTCTCCTTAGGTGAATCCAATAGAGCATGTGTGGGATATGCTCGGGAGACATCTTACAGCCCTCCGCTACCCACCAAGCTCCGTTTCGGGATTGAAAACTGTTCTCCGTGAGGCTTGGAACTCTTTGAGCACACAACTCATCCAAACCCTCATCGAAAGTATGGGAAATCGTTGTTCAGCATGCATGGCTATCCGAGGTTTCCACACACTGTAATAAACTGCAGTATCACATTTTTTTAATCATTCTGTTTCACTGAGGTTGACACTCGTGTTGTGGCTCTTTTTCCTTTCAACCCTTTTCTTTGGATAATAAAACTCGTTATTATCCTTGTTTTACATTGTTTCCTTCTTCTATAAACCTATTACACCCGCATACCGCGTTTCCTTCCATTCCGATGCAGATTTCTTGAAATTTTCACATAAACAGCAATTATACTTAACTTTTGGACATGAGTGTATATCCATAAAGGTGACGGGGAGCAAGATGTACACTATTTTTCCGATCGCGTTCGGCAACAAAATCGGAGCTGCAAAATATTAAGTTGCAGTATAAATCCAATTTTTAAAACATTGCTAAGTAAAATTGCGTTCTTGCCAAAAATATCAGTTGCAGTTCGCAACACATGCCAATTTCATTAGACCACGTTCAAAGACGAACTTATCCTCTGAAACATTATTTACACCATGTATCCAATTGAAAAAATTTGATGTGGGCAGCACATGACTTTCCTTCTATAATGCAATGAATTTACTATTTTTACAGTAAAAAAATAGATTATTTTTATAGTAGATATTTATATGCTTTCCAAGATATTGAATTTTCGTCAATGAGTCGTCATTTTTATCCATTTGGCGAGTTTATCGTTAATTTAACAACATTTTAAAAAGTCACCAAGTTGGCGACATTCCACCAAATTCGTTGCAAAAATCACGCCAAGCGTTATATACGGAGAAATAAGTTATTCTTACAGCAGATAAATGACTATTGGCGTTCAAATACAAAAGTATTAATCAAAGTATCTTTTTTCATGGATGGAACGAGCTAGATCCACGAGAATGATGTCACCAAATTTATCTCATGGTATTTACATTTGAAAAGTGAACATGTTCCTCAATAGGGAATATTTTTTTTTTATTTTATATGACTTTTTGATAATATTTTTGAAAAATGCGCAATATTTCGAGAACGGTTCAGGTTAGCGTTCTGAAATTTATGTCAATCGTTTTCTAATGAAAAATTACATAAGAAATGTCTATTTGCGCAACTTTATTAGAGGTTTTGATTTTTTGGCGATTTTTTCAAAATTTAAGTCGAAAATTTAGGGTAGTTCTGAACATTCGATTGCGTATAAAAACAATAGGCTTCCAGCGTTTATAGACTGTAATATTTGTACCAAATGTCGTTCAAATGGTTCCATTTGTTCGTCAGTTATCGTCTCCACAGGCTCACTGACACACACACTCACAGAGACATCACTTCAAAAATGTTCGATTCGTGATCAGAGATGCTTGAAACGCGCTCTCCCGTCGAAAACTCTAATGCGAATTTTCGACCCCGTCACAATACTTTATTTCCTTATATACATTATTATATATAAGGAAAGAAAAAATGGGTTATGGATAATAAAATTTATCGTCCAACAAAGCAAATACACCGGCAAACAAACAACAGCAAATTTCGTACAACTCCAAAATAAGAAGCTTTGCAAAATAATGAGCATGACAAACGAAGCATACAGACAGCAAAGAAATAATAGCAAATAGCGTAACTCCAAAATAATAAACCTAGCAAAATAATGAGCATGGTAGATAAAGCATACAGACAGACAAAAAAAAAACATTAGCAAATTGCGTTCAACTCCATATGAGAAGCTTAGCCAATTAATGAGCATGATAGACAAGGCATACAGTCAGGCAAACAAACAATAGTAAATGGCGAACAACAAAAAAAAATGCATGACAGACAGCATGAGCATGATACAGAGGCATACATGAGCATGATACAGACAGGGAAACAATAGCAAATCGTGTTCAACCCCAAAATGAGAAAACAAAATAATGAACATGATAGACTATGCATACAGGTAGGCAAACATAATAGCGAATCGTGTTCAACTCTAAGATAAGAAACTTAGTAAATAATGAACAGGATATAGACTGTTAATTGTTTATATTATATATCGCATTTCAAGGTCTTTGATTGGTGTAGTACGTGCAGATAAAAAACTGTTAATTTACTCATTTTCAGGAAGTTTTCAAAGACTAGCAGGTAAGCATATTTCTTATCTGTGACCTACTCTGTTGCCATTCACTGTCTCCCAAGAAGTTGTATTTCATAAACCACATAAAAATTTTTGTTTAGTTCGCAAAATTTTAAATTAATGAAGATTATGTTTTGTATATATATATATGTATGTAGTGCAAAAAAGGTCTTAATTATTGTTTACCGATTGGTAACGAGTTTAGCGTTAATTATATTTAGATATGAAAGTAAAGCAAAACTATCTACATGGTTTAGAAACTTCATTAAAAGCTATTTATCTAATAATGAGTATTCTATGAGCATGAAATTTGTCATAATTTTTTATACTACAAATTATATATGATTTGATGTGAAGTTAATTTAATTATTATAAGCATATGGTTTATGTTTCATTAGAGAATCGTATAATAATTAATCTACATGTGTCTAGAGATATTAGGAGTGCATGAACTATATAACCTCATTCTGATAATGATTGTGAGACAAACTTAACTAAATACTATAGAAAATTCATGCTTGAAAAAGTGGAATGGAGATTCACGCTCCAGGTATTAAGTAACCAACAGCATCAAGACCAGTGGTCGAAAGTAGGAAGCCACAAGTGGCAAAACTACAGTAGTAACTACTTTTTTGTGTAGTTTGTAGTGTAACGGGCTACTTTTGTATATAAGTTGGGTAGCGAGTAGCTGTATACAATAAATCACTAGTTTGTATCGAGTTTTAACGCTACTTTTAATGTCACTTCAGTAAACAAACAAGGTGCCATTCTACATATCACGTGATCATCTTTTCTTCCTTTGTACGAAATTTAGTGTTCTGCGCAACTATGTACGATTTGCAAAGTGCCAAGCACTTTGGAACAAATGAAAAATGTCGTTTGATTCAGCTGGCAAGATATCTTCAGAGCTAAGTGCCGGTCTCATAATACCAAATAAGACGAGATGGAACTCAATGCATTCTGCCGTCGAACACATGTCCCGGTTCCAGAGAGAGAACGAGGAGAAACTACAAAAGATTTTGGATGCTGCAGGGTTAGGAAGGCAATAAGGTTAATGAAGTTGATGACGTCATGAAGTTGACATTTTATATGAATATATTTAGATGTGTTATATCCCAAAAGATTCTGTTTATCTGATTGCAATTTCGCAACTTTACTAAAAATGAACAAACATGTTTTTGAATAAATAGTTTTTACTTTTATACTTTTATTTTACTATTTTCAGAAATGGGTAAAAACGAAAATATTGATAAGTTGATCAGTATATTTGGGTATCAGTAAATTTTACTTCTTTAGAATAAGTATGTTAAATTACTACAGTATATCCATATCCTCAGCTTTCTGTGTAAATTAAAGCTATGGCAAAATTCGTCTTAAAAAGTAGTCAAGTAGTAACTACAATTTAAAAGTAGTTTGCAGTCATTACTTTTTTAGAAAAGTAGTTGTAGTTGTAGTTAACTACATTTGTCTTAAAGCAGTTGCAGATTTAGTTCACTACAAAACAAATGTGGTTTTACCAATCACCGAACAAGACACGATAGCGCAGATAATCGTCGTGCGTAAATCTAGTATATTTATTAATGATTAAAAATTAAAATACATCAATAAACGTCCAATGTAACTTTAAAAATAAAGTTATACGTTATTATTAATTTGTAAGTTAATATTTTACTTACAAACTTCAAAATATGTCTTATAAAACCCCACTGATAATTTAGAAAAACTATTCTCAAAAGACAGTTTTTAGAATTTCAGCAATGAGTCAATTTCATGTCATTCAAAACATAGCTCAAAATTCTAATCTAAATAAAGCATTTCTATTTAACGGCCGTCATATTGTGACTTGTGTGTTCTATTCAGTCGTCTATTATAATTCAATCGCATTTATTCAGGCTGACAGCTGAGCTGAATTGGCTGCGAACAAATGTCAGTCGAATACGGACGAAATTGGTTTTCTATTGGATATGTTGTACGAGTTCAATTTTGTCTTCCGTCGCTAAGAATATATCTCTTTCAATCGCATAAAAGTTTGTTTAAAACTATGCTTTGAAATATGTGGCAGGAACGCAAATATGTACAGTTTAAGGGGTTCAGACAGATCACTTTTACTTTATCTAAAATACATGGTAATGTATATTGTATAGGAAAAGTATTGGAATCGTGTCGAAAATTGAAAATCGAGTTTTCGACGAATTTACACGTTTTGAGTACTCTAGAATCTGAATAAAACTATTTTTGGCGACACGACGCTGTGTGTGTGTGCAATATATGTATGTGTGTGTGTGTAATGTATGTATGTGTGTGCAATATATGTATCTACTCTAGCTAAAAAGCTAATGGACCAAATTCCATAATACTTGGTAGATCAGTCACTTGTAAGGGATCTTGGTACTGATTAGGTTTTGGTCCGATTCAAGAAAAAATAACCTACCTTGTTTTCGAAATGGCACTCAAAAATCGTCAAAATCTAAGAGAAAAGGCTACATATGCTCAAATGCATCATTTAAATGCCTGTTTTATACGTAATTTTTGACGATGAAAAGCATAAGGTCAACTTCATAACTCTATGACAAACCGTTCTTGGGTAACCGTTCTACGACTAACCGTTCTAATTTTTTGAAGTTTTAATACGTCACACTCTGAAATACCTTCCCGGTCGTCCAATTTGTTGCTCTAAGTCCTCTGGACGAGACGGACGGCCTGGGGCTTTCACACTCTGAAATACGCCCAGTCGCCAAGTGATAATGTAAATTGAATAAAAGTTGCGAATTTAGTAAAATTTAAAATAATTATCCATGTTATTTTATACAATTGATCTGAATTTTAGGAATTGTGAAAAGAAAAGAATGGGAAAACGAATTTGTGTATGTAGGGACATTCATATGCTCCTCACATCAGATTTTTTTTGTTTATATTGTATTTATTACGAAACTAGTATGTGAGCCGGCCAAAGACGGGGAAAATAACATTCTTAAAAGAATTAAATTGCAACTTTTATTGATAAGTTTTATTTTGTCAGTGCATGAACTTTAGTATTGGAAATATTGGTATCCTATATTGGCTACATTAAGTTCTGTCCCGTGATACTATAAGTATGAAAATATTCAGCTTCATAGATCAGATGTTGAAAGGTCATGAAATATTTTTCGAATACCCCTATATATTTTACAGCTCCTGGGGAGGGAAATCAAAAATCTAGCTCCACTAGGTTCTATTTCGTATTCGATACTATAAGTGTGAAAATATTTAGCCTTCTATATCACTGGGGAGTTTTCTAGAGAGCCTTAGAAGGTGTTTCGAAATAAACCAATTTTCTAGCCAATCGGGTTTCTTTAGAATTAGCCCCGTGGTTTGTACTATAAGTGTTGTTGTTGTTGAGACTCAGACCGTCCGACCTAGCAGAGAGGTGTAAGGTAACCGTTTGGACGACCGGAAAGTGCCACCCAATTTAGACCGGAACCCAGTGAGGGATGCATCCACAGGGACCGTACCCTCCTTCCCCTACCACCAACCTCTCGGAAGGACTTACGGACCCACATGTTTAACGTGATCGTACTCCGCACGAACACGGCGGCAGTTGTAGCAGGGTGCAAATCCAGCGCGCAAACCACCGGTCTACCGCGCCCGAAATGTGCCAACCGCACGCGGTGTTCTCAGGTGGTTTCCCACCCAAGTACTAACCGCGCCCGATGCTGCTTGACTTCGGTGATCTAACAAGTGTACTACAAGTGTGCAAAAACCAGTTTTTATGGAGTTTCTTGAGAATCTGGAGCGACGCAAACACGTTAGGCACCTACTATATAATCTAGTGATGACGCTGTTATCAAGGAGATTGAGCAGCTGACATCACTGTCTATATTTCTAAGACAAAGCACATATTGAGGACGCAAACTATATCGTGCAATGTGCGGTTCGTTTTTAACAATAATTGCTGCCTACATTGAAATACACATAGCCACACGCTGCACTAGAAATGCAAAAAAAAAAAAAAAAAAAAAAAAAAAAGTTTCTAGTGCAATTTTGAGAAAAACAAGTTTCTAGTACAATTTTGAGAAAAACATAGGATACACAGTGCACGACATACAGTGCGTCCTGAATCCTCAATGTTTGACCTACTTTATTTTGAAGTTGTACATACGTCTTTTGTTTGCAATATCTATTTGGTATCATTATTTTACCTACTTGAAATTAATTACGATTATTTTCTCTGCTGAGCGTCACTGTGCACTCACTACTGGTCATATTTCTTAGAACTACTTTTATTTGCATACTGTCGTATACCTGCGCATTAGCCTGTATGTCGGGAAATAGTGAGGTTTACCAGCATGCCTGAGAACCTCATATTATACAGCACGCCATAAAAATAGTACTTCGATTTTATTTACTGGAATGATATAATATATAAAAATTTAATTAGGTACTATGTGTCATTTAAATGTGCAATATGCATGCGTCATTTGAAACGATTTGCAAATAAATATAAATTTATTTGTACGATAGGTTATGCCTTTAAAATGCAATTATATTTCTTTATCTGGTACCGCGTGCTGCGCGAGAATATGGTATTGCTGGAGACTAGAATGTATGCCCGTCATATGACTGAAATCAGAATTTGCGAAACATTACTTGTCATTTGGAATCATTTTTATCAATTTGTCGATATTTTTCTCACTTTGGCAACATTTAAAAAAGTCGCCACGTTAACGACATCCCTTATTACATTTTATCACATTTAATCTTTTATATCATAGTTTGTCAATTTTTGCGGGTTGTTTAAAAATATAGTTTTATTTTTCATTCTTATCAGTATCTAGTATGCGACAAAGTAATTCTTACTAAACTGATATATTTCAAGTGAACGTATACAATACACATACAGGCAAACACACAAATAACTAGACACACACATACACAAACACAGGATGTATTCATATAGAAGTGTACTTAAAACTTATAAATCTGCCGAAAACTCTAATTCCAATTTTGATCTGATTTCAATACCTTCGCTATATATTACCATAGGGTCAAAAAATAGAAGAACTAAAAGTTAGAAAAAAACTCCTATTAAATGACAAAGTTTTACTATAATGTATTAATGCATATCTATTTCTAATATCTTCATTTTTTTCTTGATCAAGTTGCCTAAATGCAGAAATTTTTATTAAAGAAGTAATTTATATGAAACAAAGACTTCAGTAAACTATTTATTGAAGTTAATTCAGTTTCATCGATTAAGAGTTTTTATAGTAATTAGGACAAATATGTAAAAAAAAAATTATATTTTCAATAATTACCTACTTTAATTTTCTGGGATTTTAAGACTCTTTGTTAGTATCTATAAGAAAAGCTGAAACTTGCATCGACACGCATAAACTAATAAAGGACGGAATTTCTTATCACCGAAAAAATAATTAAAGTTAATTTTAATTAAGCAGAAAAAGAAATAATTACATAATAGTGTGGCTTGTTTAAAATTAATTAAAAAAGTTAAAAGAAAATGTTAAAATAAAGTTAATTTTTTATAAGATTTAATGTGTATTCTCCCTTAAGAAACAGATTAATGAGGTTGTGTGTAACGGATTTTAAACAAAGCTATGCTGTGCATTATAAAATTTACTAATACATCAATGTATTTAACCTTACTGTTTCCCCGATAATTGGTATCCATTATCATTAATATCTATTGATATTAATTATTTCCGTATGAAATGGCCAGTTTTGATTGTTTATTTTCCATTAACCAGCATACTCTGTCTAAATCTTTTGTAAAGTCTACATCATTTGTAAGGAACTAGACTCTGTCAATGAATAAATTACTAACAGTTTACAACCCTATATCTACATATACAGGTTGGTTCAAAACGATGGGGCAAAACGTTAAGGGGTAATAGAACACACTTAAACAAGCACTTATCGTCATGCAATACATGGTCGTAACGTAAGCGGTTAAGCGCTAAAGGACGCTGTCCACTGAATGCATTAAACGCTGGTTGCCGCACTCGTCGCCAGTTCTACTGTGGATTTCAGAAGTGATGGATTGTTTCAAGAATCAGCAGATTGCCAACATGCATTTCACGTGCGGAGTTGCGGACGGGAATGCGAGGGAAGCTCAAAGACTGTACCGGGAGAATTTTCCAACACAACGGCTTGCCACCCCATTTCAAAGTCACTGTGCGGAACGCCTTGGATGCAACATTTGCAGGACAATGGATTGGTCGAGGTGGTGCCATCGTTTGGCCGGCACACGATCGCCTGATCTCTCATGTCTGAAAAGCCGTATGAAAAGCCTAATCTACGATAGTCCCTTCGATTTCGATGAGGACCTTGTTGCCAGGATTTCTGTTGCTTCTGCCGCTGTGCAAGAAATGGCTGATGTTTTCGCCAATATACAACGATTACTACTCCGCAGGTCTGAGGTCTGCATCCATGTTGGGGGGTCGATGTTTTGAGTAGTTTCTGTAAGTTGTTCGTTACAATTACATCTGTAATTTCTTCGGTTTCTTGTCTTGAGTAGTTTCTATGAGTTGTTCATTAAAATGTGTTCTGTAATTTCTTCACTTTCTTCAATTCTTGTGTTCTATCATTTCATGCAACAGTACGTGCTAACCCCTAGCGCTTAACCGCTTGAGTTACGATCATGTATTGTATGACGAAAAGTGCCTATTTAGGTGTGTTCTATCACCCCTTAAAGTTTTGCCTCATCGTTTTGAATCACCCTGTATAAATGATCTGATGCAAGTATTCTTTGATTTTTATGCAAAAGTGAACTCAAAATGTGTGTAATTTGTTTAAAATGCCATTTCTGTTTTACTTATCCCATATGGGTGAGAAAGAACGTATGGCATAGTGTTATACAACTTCGAAATTCACACAGTGGCAATCCGACTTCCTTTCATTAATCACCTAATTTGGAACAAACTCATTAGGAGTGATAAGTAGAGGGATTATATCCTCCTTTCTCTACACTTAACCCCTTTGAAGGACTTTCGGACCTACTGATTTAACAAACCCAAACTCATTCTATTGACGAAAATATATGTTCAGAATTTTTTTTATTCTAGATAATTCTTGTCATGGAGTTATGCTCTTTAAATATATGAACTATATTTTTGACATTTGACGATGTACTGCCGAATAATAATCTTATTGCTTTTGGCTTTGAAACCACATTGATAAATGACTTTTACTGTATTATCAAAATTAATACCAGTAGTAACATCAATGGGTAAAAAATGTCTTTAAAGGTCTGATCATAGAGTAGACAAAAATCTTAGTTATATCGCTTCTCGCAATTTTTTTTTATAACATTCACATATTTCTATCATTATAATATATTATACTATATTTGCTTTTTTTTTTAGGAAAATACAATTTAATGCTTAAGTTATAACCACAATATCGGAGTATATGCAGTGGATAAATACGGTTATTTTTCAAGGAATTGAAAATTTCGATGCTAAAGCTTTTTAATTTTCAAAATAATTCGCCACTTGCGCATATAATAAACGCATATAGTCAGGATATTTATTAATAAATATCTACAAAATAAAAATTTTTTGCTGTTACCAATAAATTATGAACAGCCATAATATTGAAGAATGTTCAACTGATGGAAATAAACGATATTTTTCCGAGTATCAGTCTCTAAAATACTTTTCTTGAGATTTCCATGGCAAGAGTTAACATCAGTTCATAATCAATGTTTTAGATTTTGCATTGTACATAATTATTGAGAATTTATAACTCAATATGCTATCTTCTAATAACCGCTACCACCGTATCATTCCTTCGGAAATTTCAAATTATCTGACCTTCAAACACTTGCTGTACTTGTGATTAATGAACCTAAACTTCAAATTTGCCATGAGTACACTTTAATTACAATTTAATGAATGCTGTAGTGGAGACAAAATGATAAATGCAATCGATAAATCTTCTAGATAACCTGTATACTAATAGCATTATTAAATCATTACTATACCGCTTAATAAGTAATAACACTTTGTGCAAATAAGAAGGAAAACCACAAACAACGTAATTAGGCACATATTAATAAAATAAGGCTGTTTTGAGGATACATTGGATCCCCTTCTTCAATGCAAGATAGACCAATAAACACGAAGTTAAATAGACGAAATAAGCACACATAAAGAAGCAGAGATATATATGTATTAAAGTTATGGATTAACAGTCTACCTGAGAGAGCCAATCAGAAAGCAGAAGAAAGCAGAATTTAACTATATATATATGTATATTTATATATATATATATATATATTTATTTATATATATTTATATATATATATATATATATATATGTAATATATATATAAAATATAAATATAAAGAAATTGAATTATCAGAAATAAATGTGTTATAGTAATGTTTGCGCAAAGCAGTAAGAGGTACCATACACCATATATTGAAAAAATGAAAAGATAAAAAGTGAATAAACATTGAAAAAAATGAAGGATGGCTTAGCAAAAAGCTTGCTTTATGGCGGTAAGGGGTTGTGACCTTACTCCCCAGTTCAACGAGCTCGTCATAAACGCCGCGGCCTTTCACTCCTGGTCGCCAGCTTTGGCTCAAGCCAACCTCCGGAGTGACAATAAAAATTATCACGAGACCAGGTACTAGAATAGAAACGAGGACGAGAGCAATAACACAACAAAAATAGCCAACAGAACTGCTGACTCAAGTGAAAGGTATATAGCAACGTATGAGTGAGCTACGGTCCTTTGATCGCTGTGTGGTCCTGTCATATGAATGATTCGAAATTTTATTCTCTAATTGAACACAAAAAAGATTTGAGCCTTACACCATATGCCAAATTGGTTCTGTATAAATGATCAATATTTTTAAGCATAAAAGATAATGGATATTTTTGAAAATATGCTTGCTTTAAAAATTCTTGATCAAAATTAATACGTAAATGCTCTTCTTTAATAGTTCTTTTAATTCGGACCAAACCTCCCAAGAATACATTGCGAAACACATTCAAGTGTATGTTGGAGTGCCAATGTATTATTCCATTAATGGGTAATTTAAATTGTTTTCTTTTGTCATAGATGGTAAATAGGATCGGGATTTGACAAAAGTTGATATTCAAATCCAAAAATTCAACCTCGTTGTTATTTTTAACAGGATTTTCTTTCAATATGAGGTTGGGTGGGTAAAAATCAAAGTTCATGTTGTAGTTCTCATTCTCATACCCAATAATTACGTCATCCACATAACGCAGGTATATGATTTCGTTATTAATATGAGACCTTCTTTCATAAAAACTAAGATAGATATCGGCTAATATGGAAGAACATCCCCCCCCATGGGGATGCCCTTAATTTGTTGATAAGCAAAGATTCCGTTGTAAAGATAATTTTCTTTGATAACTATTTTAATTATAGACTTGAATTTATTGAATTCTAGACTTCTTTTTAATTCATATTCTTCATATAAGCGGTAAAGTATATTCGTCAAGTCTTCCAGATCTATAGTATTAAAAAGTTCTTGGAAGTCATAAGTCCTTAAGTATAAAGGATGTTTATGATCTTTTAATGTATTTATCACTTGTAGGCTATTTTTTATTATATAACTTCCTTGGTTATTAATTTTCAGCAAAATAGGTTGTAAAAGCTATTAACATGGTATTGGCTTTCGTGAGATAAGTATTGCCTCCAACAGTAACCGGTCGGAAACCAATAGGACTTTTATGTAGTTTCGGAATATTGATCAGATAGGGGTACTTTATTATTCCTGTGTATTTGATGCCAGTTAATAGATATAAGGCTTTAATTTTATTTGAAATTTCCTTAAGGGAAAGGTTAATTTTACTATGAAGTACAACATTCTCATATTTTTCTTTCAAGATGTTAATGTAAAAGAGCCTGTAAGTAAATGCGTAGTTGCTTGAGGCTTTGTCAGTATAAGAAATTATAAATTGTCCTTGAATGTTCTTCAGAAGTTGGAAGTTTAATTTACATTGATCAGGAGGTTGGTAAAGTTTTTTATAATAATACTTGAAGTCCCTACACATCATAGATCGCCATTGATGGAATGCGATATCAGGCAAACTGAATCGGATGGATTGTTTATAAATGAATTTGTCAATGTCTTCTCGAAAAGCTTCAAAAGGATCTCCATGATAAGGATTTCTATATTTAGTACCAAGTTTGAAAGCTTGAATTAAATTGGTATCATCCAGGACATTACAATCTCCTGTTACTATATGACCCAGTATGGGATCGGAATAAGGATTGTTTTTGCATTTGCATTCTGTTAAATTTTCTTGATGTAGATTCTGACTTAAAAAATTATAGTTAAATACTTTTCTTCCTAAAGGAATGACATATCGATAAGAAGTTATTATTTTCAAGTTGCTTATTGGGAGGATATTTTGATGTTCTTTCAAAATATTTCGAAATGGAATAAGATTAAAAGTTTTGTTCTGGAAAAGGAGGTTTAAATAAGTTGAATGAGTAACTATATCCTCTTCTTCATTCTGCAATTTGATATTTAGGAATTGAGATCGTTTTTTTAGCCAATCGCTAGTAGTAGCTAAATTCAGTTTCTGAAATATAGTTGTTTCTTTCGTTTTCCAGATTGTTAATTGTTTAAACCAAATTGTCCAAATGTTGAGCATGAATTTTTTGCGTATAGACAGAATATACGTACGGATAAAATCAGGTCTATGTGTTTCATATACATATACTTCATGTAGTCTTTTCGGAGTTTTATACACTACTAGCGATTGGCTAAAAAAACGATCTCAATTCCTAAATATCAAATTGCAGAATGAAGAAGAGGATATAGTTACTCATTCAACTTATTTAAACCTCCTTTTCCAGAACAAAACTTTTAATCTTATTCCATTTCGAAATATTTTGAAAGAACATCAAAATATCCTCCCAATAAGCAACTTGAAAATAAGAACTTCTTATCGATATGTCATTCCTTTAGGAAGAAAAGTATTTAACTATAATTTTTTAAGTCAGAATCTACATCAAGAAAATTTAACAGAATGCAAATGCAAAAACAATCCTTATTCCGATCCCATACTGGGTCATATAGTAACAGGAGATTGTAATGTCCTGGATGATACCAATTTAATTCAAGCTTTCAAACTTGGTACTAAATATAGAAATCCTTATCATGGAGATCCTTTTGAAGCTTTTCGAGAAGACATTGACAAATTCATTTATAAACAATCCATCCGATTCAGTTTGCCTGATATCGCATTCCATCAATGGCGATCTATGATGTGTAGGGACTTCAAGTATTATTATAAAAAACTTTACCAACCTCCTGCTCAATGTAAATTAAACTTCCAACTTCTGAAGAACATTCAAGAACAATTTATAATTTCTTATACTGACAAAGCCTCAAGCAACTACGCATTTACTTGCAGGCTCTTTTACATTAACATCTTGAAAGAAAAATATGAGAATGTTGTACTTTATAGTAAAATGAACCTTTCCCTTAAGGAAATTTCAAATAAAATTAAAGCCTTATATCTATTAACTGGCATCAAATACACAGGAATAATAAAGTACCCCTATCTGATCAATATTCCGAAACTACATAAAAGTCCTATTGGTTTCCGACCGGTTACTGTTGGAGGCAATACTTATCTCACGAAAGCCAATACCATGTTAATAAAGCTTTTACAACCTATTTTGCTGAAAATTAATAACCAAGGAAGTTATATAATAAAAAATAGCCTACAAGTGATAAATACATTAAAAGATCATAAACATCCTTTATACTTAAGGACTTATGACTTCCAAGAACTTTTTAATACTATAGATCTGGAAGACTTGACAAATATACTTTACCGCTTATATGAGGAATATGAATTAAAAAGAAGTCTAGAATTCAATAAATTCAAGTCTATAATTAAAATAGTTATCAAAGAAAATTATCTTTACAACGGAATCTTTGCTTATCAACAAATTAAGGGCATCCCCATGGGGGGGTATGTTCTTCCATATTAGCCGATATCTATCTTAGTTTTCATGAAAGAAGGTCTCATATTAATAACGAAATCTTATACCTGCGTTATGTGGATGACGTAATTATTGGGTATGAGAATGAGAACTACAACATGAACTTTGATTTTTACCCACCCAACCTCATATTGAAAGAAAATCCTGTTAAAAATAACAACGAGGTTGAATTTTTGGATTTGAATATCAACTTTTGTCAAATCCCGATCCTATTTACCATCTATGACAAAAGAAAACAATTTAAATTACCCATTAATGGAATAATACATTGGCACTCCAACATACACTTGAATGTGTTTCGCAATGTATTCTTGGGAGGTTTGGTCCGAATTAAAAGAACTATTAAAGAAGAGCATTTACGTATTAATTTTGATCAAGAATTTTTAAAGCAAGCATATTTTCAAAAATATCCATTATCTTTTATGCTTAAAAATATTAATAATTTATACAGAACCAATTTGGCATATGGTGTAAGGCTCAAATCTTTTTGTGTTCAATTAGAGAATAAAATTTCGAATCATTCATATGACAGGACCGCACAGCGATCAAAGGACCGCAGCTCACTCATACGTTGCTATATACCTTTCACTTGAGTCAGCAGTTCTGTTGGCTATTTTTGTTGTGTTATTGCTCTCGTCCTCGTTTCTATTCTAGTACCTGGTCTCGTGATAATTTTTATTGTCACTCCGGAGGTTGGCTTGAGCCAAAGCTGGCGACCAGGAGTGAAAGGCCGCGGCGTTTATGACGAGCTCGTTGAACTGGGGAGTAAGGCACAACCCCTTACCGCCATAAAGTAAGCTTTTTGCTAAGCCATCCTTCATTTTTTCAATGTTTATTCACTTATCTTTTCATTTTTTAATATATATATATATATATATATATATATATATGTGTGTGTTTCCTTATGCCCATTTTATCTTTTTGACTTCGGATTTGTTAGCATATCTTCCTCTAAGAAGAAGATCCGGCGCATCTTCGTAAAAACTAATTGCTGCTCTACTTTATTAATTTGTCTTTAAGTACGTTGTTAAGTAACTTTTCTTATTACTGTTTTGCGTTATTGATAGCACAAATAATTTGATAGCCTGGAGTTAGAGACAGTTAGTATTTCAAAAGTTCTATATCCCCATAGTATTTAATTGAATCATTTAAAAAATTTAAATTGCCCAATGATTGTATCTTTTATGTTATGTATGAAATACAGTGGCTACCGTATTACTAAATCAGGCTGATACAAAAAAAATTGGATTTACTAAAGCGTTTATCTTATTTTGTCCAAAAATTCATGTTTCTTAGACAAGACTTTTAAACTGACTTTATCCATATTTATATAGCATATATCTACTTCAACAAAATTTTATTTTTCTGAACTGCATTAAACGATACTTTTAAGTCTTAATGTGCTACACAATTTAGAAAGATTTCCAAATCCTATGTAACATAAAGTTTATAAACTGTCAAAAAATTAAAGGAAATCCATAAATAATGCAAATTTAATTAGTAGACGTTCTCAAGGAAAATAATTTTTCAGATCTTTTGCAGTTTCGTGCCTCTCAAAAATTAACCCAAACTTCCATTCTAAGTAAACTACTTTATTAGCAGAAGTCATGCATTGACTGGTCTATATTACACAGTCATCCGTTATAATTCAATCGCATTTGTTCTGTATGACTACTGAATGGAATTGACTGTGAACAAATATCAATCGTCTATGGAAGAAATGGACTTTCTATTGGATTTGTTGAAAGAAGTTCCATTTTTATCTCTAATCTTTTAACCTTTAACAAACACTGGCATCCAAGGACGCCAATGTCTGCAAAGGGGAATCGAACTGTTTGGGATAGGGTATGTCAAATACCTGTCCTTTTGAGAGGTTCTTCGTTAGGGATAGATGCTGTCCTAGCCGTAAGCAAAAGGTTAAAACAATTTCTTTCAGTCTCATGTTGAAGTTTCGTCGGACATGTGTATTGGAAATTTAAACTGGAGTATGTGAAGAGTTTTAAATAAATATTTTTTTTTGTTTTAGAGTTTTGTAATTTTAGAAAATGAGTGATGGCGTCGCACTTAAGGAGATTGAGTTACTAAGATTATTATCATTTCTGCTATTTTTACTTTCTCATGCTATTTAATATAGAATGAGAAAGTAATATATGCTATTTATGAAGAAGGAATATGCTATTTAAAAATATGCCCGTTTATAAAAGAATAAATAACTTGCTACGCAGGCGTAATAATAAGCCCTAAATAAAACATACATGGAACATGCATTCCGAATTCACAACATTTATAAGCTCAATCTAAGGATTATATTTTTTTAATCTAAGCACTAGCATAATTAGAAGTTGAGATAAGATCAGATTAGTGAAGGAAGCACAATATAGTGATAAAGCATACTATGAATTCAAATGACAATATTATAAATAAAGGCTATCTTATGCATAAAGAATTGAGTTTATAAAAACATTTTAAAACAGAAATCTAAAATAATAAGTTGAAAAGGACTTCATTATTCGATCACAGTTTTCAAATAAAAACTTTGTCTGAACTTTTCTATACCGGGAGAAGTAAAAAAAAAAGCGTATATGCTATTTTCAAAAGTTTACGTCCTATTTAAGTGGAATTTACACAGAATACTTAAAATGAGAAATAAACTAACATTTAAATAAATGAAGAGCTTGAAAAGTTCTTTAAATAAAGAAACGTTTATCATAGTAGTAAAACTACATAACAAAAGATGTATGTTAATTATTGTCTGTAAATTATTTAGGCGTGATTAATCTAGGCAAGGTAACTAAGACATATCATGCTATGTAAGACAATATATAATTTCTTCATTCAAAAAACTATTTACTATAAAAATTCAGCAATTTTCATTACTACATTTACGACCTAGTTTTAATACCTACAACAAACCAAAATATGCTGCATAAACATCGGATACAGCACAAATGCCTTATCGTCAAATAAAGACCCATATCTAAGTTTAAGAAAGCACAATTAAATTTAATTATTTAATAGTGTGGTTCGTTTAAAGTTAATTGAAAAGATAATATCGTAAAACGTAATTCAATTTTTTGTAACAAAGTTCTAAACAATGTATATTTATTCTTAAAGAGCAATGTAATGAGGTTCTCTATAACTAGTTTTAAACAAAGCAATGCTCTGGATAATAAAATGTATTTAAGAAACAATTTAATTTTGCCATGCGTCTTCTTACCTAATTAGTATTCATTGACATTAATATTCATTAAGTTTTCTTATCAAAGAGGCTTTGTGTGTTGGGTTATTTTTAAATTCATGCATGCACGGGAAATATATTTTGCACAAAAGTTAGTCTAATAAAAATATGATTTATACAAGACGTGGCTTTTCTGCTGATTACATTTACGTACTTATAACGGTCGATATACAGGGTGTTTCAAAAAGGTTCACGATTAAACATCTTGAAAGATTTGTTGTTAATCCATGGTTTTAATATAAGAAAGTATTTAATTAAAGTAGACCATATAGTAGACTATACAGTAGACCACTATTAATTGCACAATCAAAATTTTCCGAAAAATCATTAATTAAAGATTTGGACGGATAGTAACTGTATAAAACATATACTAAAGGATAGGTAAGCATATGAGGTATCAAATAAAAAATTTATCTGACGAAATTAAATATTTGTACGACTCCTGAAATCTGTGTCTTTGCCATTTCTTTCCATCGAGTCAAAGTGGTTTAAGTTTTACAAATCTGAAACATTGTTGATGCCAATTTTGCACATCAGAGAAATTTTCTTATTGTCAAATGATCTTTAAATGAATTATGGACATATTGCTAATTTGAACTTGTATTGCATAGGACAGATATAAAAATTTAATATTGCACTTTATCTAAAATATGTCTCTTTATGTGTATCCTTGTTAACATTATTTAAATAATTTTTACTTTCCTTATATACATAATGTATAAGAAAAGTATTGTGACGGGGTCGAAAATTCGAATTCGAGTATTCGACGGGAGAGCACCTTTCAAGCATCCCTGATCACGAATCAAACGTATTTGAGGTGATGTCTGTGTGTGTGTGTGTGTGTGTGTGTGTGTGTGTGTGTGTGTGTGTGTGTGTGTGTGTGTCAGTGAGCCTGTGGAGACGATATCTCACGAACTAATGAAGCGATTCGAATGAAATTTGGTACAAAAATCACAATCCGTAAATACTGGAAGTCTATTATTTTTAAACGTAATCGAATGTTCAGAACCCCCTACATTTTCGAGTGAAATTTTGAAAAAATCATTAAAAAATCAAAATTTTTAATAAAGTTAAGCAAATAGACATTTCTTATGTAATGTTACCTTAGAAAACGATTGGCATAAGCTTTAGAACGCTAGCATAAACCGTTCTCGAGATATTGCACATTTTTCAAATAAATTTATCAAAAAATCCCATAAATTAAAACAAAAAATTAACTGTTGAGAAACATGTTCACTTTTCATATGTAATACCATGCGATAAATTTGGTGACATCATTCTCGTGGATCTAGCTCGTTCCATTCATAAGAAAAGATACTTTGAGTAATAATTTTGTATTTGAACGCCAATAATCATTTACCTGCTATAAAAATAAATTATTTCTCTGTCCATAACTCTTGGCGAGATTTTGGCGAAGAATTTGGCGGAATGTCGCCAACTCGGCAACTTTTTTAAATGTTGCCAAATTAATGAAAATCTTGCCAAATGGATAATAATAACGCTAAATCAATAACAATGACGACTAATTGTCGAAAATTCAATATCTTGGAAAAAATATAAGTATCTACTATAAGAATAACCGATTTGTTTTACTGTAAAAGTAGTAAATTCATCGCATTATTTAAGGAAAGTCATGTGTTGCCCACATCAGAGTTTTGAAATTGGAAACATGGGTTGTGACCATTCGTTGAAAAGATAATATTTCTAAATTATTACAACATTCAAAATAAATTAAGGCTTTTTTAAAATTAGTAAGGAATCTTGCTGCTTCAATTGGGAATCGAACCTCGGATCTTCGTACTGGCCAGCCGATGGTCTACCGTTGAGCTACTGGGACGGAATTGGAAGCTTCTAATCTCAAAGTGAACTCTACAAATTACTGGGCGTTTTAAAATACAAATGTACAGAAATCGTCTTAGTGCTTTCAGGCGTATGAACATCCTTCATCAGAGGCATCTAATGTAACAGTGCAATAAATTTAAAAATGCAGTCCTTCTCATAATTAAAATTAGCATATTATCAAATACCATGCGGCCACAAGTATAATCAAAAATTGAGAAAATGCAAAAACTTAAGATTCATAAAGTAAGAAATTAAAAGGCCGTGCAGATAGACAGACGTGCCAAGATTTTTAATATTTCAGTATGTAAGTACGTACATAAAATTTAAGTATTTAAGTACGTACATAAAATTTAAGTATTTAAGTACGTACATAAAATTTAGGTATTTAAGTACGTACATAAAATTTAAGTATTTATAAGTACGTACATAAAATTTAAGTATTTACTTACGTACATAACATTTTAACATTTATGGAATAGAGGTTAAGACGCCAGGCAAAACTATATTTTAATACAGGTTTAAAATTGCAAATAAAATTCCGATGAAGATAAATGAACAAAGATTCATAAAGTAGAATATTTTTAGGGTTATAACTGTTCATTAAAATCAATGTATCATCACATAAAGGATAAAATTGCTCATTTAGAACAGTTAGGGATAAAGCAGTGGACTTTCTTTTATTTTTCTATCGCGAGCATGCTCTATTAGTCTAATACTAACAGAAAATTTTACACTACCAATATAAAACTTACAAACATTGGCAGAAAAAAATAGCGGGGGACAGCATACACCCCAGCCTGACTTAAGATTAGGTTTATAGTGGGAACCGAAAAATAAAAGCTTAAAGTTAAACTTTTAAATGTTAAATTCATTAAGATTGGCATGGCCGTTAATTCATACATAGTGAATTTATTATTGAAATCGTACATTGCTAGTTGTGCCGCTATATAAAACCCTCCAATTATTTACCTTTCGTGTGAGTCCTGTAAAGGAATAATTAATTATTTTAATAAAATGCTAAATAGATCACACCATTTAAACTTTAACAATAAAACATTTATTATCAACATCAAATCTAAATTATTTAATTACACCAATTATTCATATTATTAATTATATGCTTAACAACAATTCTTCTCATTAATTTTTGCGGCGGAGGGGACATATGTGACCAGTACTATTAAAATTACTATCATGTGTCCATGACCTGTTATTGTTAATGAGCACATACCTTCAAATCTGTCTTGGGCTTTGATCATATATCAAATGCTTGCATCAGTTATTTGCACCGCCATAACTCTTTGTTGTGTGGCTCCTTCTCTTACATCTGATTGCACTCCACCTTATATAGATCTAGTCAGTATTTTTGGAACATTTGCACAAGTCTTTAAGTCATGTTGTACAAGCTATATGTGCACAAGTTGCATAAAAATGCTCATTTCCTTCTTAAGTCAAAAATCTCCATAATTTTTTATCTCGTTCTCGGGTCACTGGTTGTGGTTCCCTCGTTGGGGGGGGGGGGGAACTCCCCCTTTTCTTCCATTTGGCGCACTGAGTTTGACGTAACAATCTTCTTTTTTTAATTGGTTACTCCTTTAACTAATGGAACACAATTCCACATCTCGTAAGGCCCAGCTCAGCCCCTCTGTCATGGCCCCCTAAATTTATGGTCTTCTGACCTTTAGGTTCACGGGGAGATAAAACACGGTGCCAACCAAACTTAAGTACTGTTCGCCATTTTGGCCACAATAAATTTTCACATAAAACTGTCTCATTAAATGTGAGATCTATTTCTGGTCTCACATTTACATTTATCCGTCCAAATTCGGCTAAATATAATGATAACAACGGAATTAGCAGACTTAAAATTAAGTAATTTAATATTAGGGCTTCTAATCCAAATGGGGGTGATCGTAAAAAGAGAGAGAAGAGGTACACATTTTGATCGTAGTTTACGTCATTTTAACGTACACTACGACTACCATTAAGTTTACCATTCTAGAGATATATAACTCCCGAGATAAGGCTTATAAATAGACTTTGTTTTTGTTTTCTGATACTGACACGAGCGGAATATACAATTTGGAATATGAATGTATGAGTCGAAGGTCGAATGTAGCTCCAAGTGTAACCTCACACTGTTTAAAATACATTTCAAAATAATTTTTTAGAGTTTATGGACATTTAACACTATTTCATATCTTAATACACCAGTTATTAAATATGCATCTATCCATTATGCAAATTCTACTCTCTCTGAGAACGAATTAATTGGAGATGCATAAATTGGCAAAGAGAAAATTAAATTTAGGAGCTGTGTGATTATAAACATCGAATGCTTTAAAAGTGTTACTGCATTAATTTTAAGACCGCACAATAATTAACGTTTTGAAACACGTATAATCTAATATGTTTATCTCATTTATGTGCTTTGAATATCTTGCCTCTAAAACTTTAAACTGGGTGTATTAAATTCTTTCAAATTTATAAACCGCAACGGTTTAAGTGGTTATCTAGATTCGGGCATTTTAAATAGAGATACTTTTGTTTTATCGAAACTGAAGATGTCAATTCATCTTTTATGCAAGCCAAAACAAATATAAAGACCATGAATTAGAAAATGATACGATTGATAGAGTAAAACAAAGATTTATATGCAATTATTTCGAAGTTTAAAGTTAATTATTTGTGGTTAGTATTTCCAATTGAAATAGATTTATTTAATACCCACTGATGCAAAAAAGTATCAGTATATTACAATTCATCTATATTAATAAATGAAAATGATAGTTCTTGTGTCTGTGTCGTCTGTAGTATAATATATGAGCATCCTGCGACCATGAAAGCATGTATCCAAGTACTTCGGGATCCATGACGAAGCGAGTTGACGAGATTATTTTAAAATTCCAATTAGTGTGTTAGTTATTTTATGTTATAGCGCGATTGTGGGCGGTTTTCACATAAATCGGTTCGTTAGCGACAAAATATTGTCGCAGAGTTTTCATCTTAACACTATCAAAAAGACCGAATTACCCGGGTTCCGTACTACTTTGTTTAAAAAAATAAACTAGGAGCGGAACCCGTAATATCAATAGAAGAATTTTTACAATATATATACATTTAGTGCTTTAAAGACATCAGCGATTTCAAAATTACGATATAAAAATATTGGCCGATAATCCGATATTTATAATTTAACAACATCGTTTTTAAATATTGAACACTGCTTCAAAATAAAATAACATTCCTAAGGCCATTCGTTCACTAATTGTAATGTATATAAGGAATGCATTTATCGCTCATTTTTAACAAACTTTGGGCTTCCGCAAAGGATAAGACCGAAAAAACAGGTTCCATCGCGCATGCGCATGAATACCAATTGGCGGGGATCGGATGTGCTCTTGAAATTTAGCAGGAAAATTTAGGTGTTCGGCAAGTGACATTCGAGTAATTCTTGAGAAAGTCATGCGGTGTGTGGTCGAGCGCTGTAATGCAATTGATAAATAGATCTTAGGAAGCTTGACATCACAGGCAGAACAATCGACTGCGAATATCGTCGACATACAAGCCAACTGTCAGATTGACTTTCAGAACAACTTGAGGAGTTGGCTGTCCCACGAAATGATTCCCAGACTGCCATACTACATGTGATGGCTGCTTGCAGCTCGACAACAAATTCGGGATCGACATGCTGTCCAGTTGTCCACGCACGTATGCGGTGGACATTAGCACTGAGAGAGAGGCGGGATTCGTCGTTAAAGACAACGTGCCACTGATCGGACACTATCCAGGATAACCGAGTTCGGCACAAATCCAGACCACTCTGCCTATGTTGAGGAGTAAGTGGTAGACACCTTAATGAACGTCGACACCTTGGACACATTATTACTGGGGATCTCAGTATAGTTCAGGATGATATACTTAAGGATATTATGAATAAAGGGTCTAAATTTCGCATTCCGTTCTGCCATCACCCTAAACAACTTCTTCAGTCTATATCATTTGATTTTGATAAATTCATATATCAACTTGCTTGTTCACTTTCCATTCCTATTGCAGCATTCCATCTATGGAAGTATACTACCTTACATCTACTTAAAAATGTTATATTATAAAAACATTAAATTAACGAAGCCTAAGTATCCTTATAAACAACTCCTATCTGCTATTAAAGAACTACAACAACATTTTGTCATAACTTATGTAGATAAAGCTTCTAATAATTATGCCATCATTTGTAAAAAATATTATGTTTCTCTGTTACAGAATTACTTAAAAAATAATCAAATTTTTAAACCCATTAATAATCAGTCTATCAAAATCAAAACTAAAATGCTAAAATTATATACACAATTAAATATTAATTGTAAGTTTTTTAAATTTCCTTATGTTACTTTGGTTCCTAAATTCCATAAATCACCTCTCAGTTTTAGAACAGTCACTTGTGGACATAATACCTTTACCACTACAGCTAGTAAATACTTGCTTAACTGTTTAAATAGAATTAATATATCTCTTAAATTTAGGAATTCAGGATATTTCATTTTGCACAATAGTTTTGATTTAGTAAATCACCTTAGCAAGCTTCCACAAATTCTTGGTTTCCATACCTTTGATTTTAAAGACTTATTTAATAATATTGTCATTAAGGATTTATATAAAGTTATTATCTCTCTTTATCAAGACTATCTATCTGCCAATAATGTTGCATTTAAAGTCAAAAATTTTCCTATGCTCTTACACTTTGTGTTATACAACAATTATATTATCCAAGGTGATAACATTTATATACAAACATCTGGTGTACCACAAGGTGGCTGTAGTAGTAGTATACTCGCTAACTTATATCTTTATTACTATGAATGTCATTTTAACTCTAATTCATATATTATATATAGATATGTCGACGACTTAATTTGCATTATCATTGATGATTCCTATCCAATTAATATTGTTTTTTACCCATCTAACCTAGAATTAGTTCCTAATGAGCCTAGCGTTAGTCAAACTGTAAATTTTTTAGACCTTAATTTAGATACCCTCAATAATCATGTAATCACCAATCTATATGACAAAAAAGATTCTTACAACTTCACTATCATAAAACTGCTATCATATCAATCTTGTAATTCTATTCAATTGTTTAGAAACATCATTTTAAACCAACTATTTCGAATACATCGACTTTCTGATCCTCGGTTTCACTTTCTCCACATCAATAATCTTAAACGCATTTGTCAAAATTACCAGTATCCGGAAGTATTTGTAAATAATATTATTAATAATTTCAAATATACCACGTAATCATTTTTACACATGCATTATTTATGTTTGATTGGATAACTCAATTTTGAGAATTCACCCATTCTTATCACCTAACTTACCACTTGTCCTGAGTCTAATACTGTTTACTATTTTCGAATGAATGTTTTCCACTTTTCCTGAGTCCTATACTGATTACTATTTTTGAAAGTCTCCATACATATTATGTATCGCTCAAATGTATTCATTCCGGTGCCCACTCGCATTGACGAAGTGAGGTGAAATGCTCAGTCGCTTGTTCAACTTACACGCGGTTTGTGAGTTCATATTATTTTTCTGATTTGTAATTCAATTGATTTATTTTTCTCTTTCCACTAGCCAGTAGACAGTTCCAATGGTGTCTATAGTTAAATACTATCGCCATTGTCAGAAACTGGCTATTCTATCGGTTTTAATTCGAATTGTATGGCTGTCCTGATGAGAATGCAATTTCAAACTAACCGCCATTTTTGTGTAGTTTCAATTGATTGTTCTCTATGTCTTAATCTTTTATCTTGTGCTAATTATTATTGCCTTTTCTCATTTTTGCCGTGTTTTATTTTTATTTATATTTATATTTATATACTTTTACTTGTGAATTTTGTATCCTAATATTCTTCTCATCCCCCTTTACCATTGTAGTAATATGTTACCTTCTATCTTTATCCTTAGTCTTTGTCTATAGTTACTCATTTGCAACAGATATGCTAGTGATGGGTTTTTTTGTACATACAGTAGTTTATACGTAATTTTCGATTAAAATCTTTCAATTTTTATTTATATATATATATATATATATATATATAAGATTTAAAATGAAAAAAGAAAATATATAGGTGGAATGATTGTGTTTACAGGGTTGCAGAAAGGTCAAGGGGGATTGCGACCCTTATTTCCTGATTAGAAGCTAGCTTTGACTTCATGAAAACGCTCCCAGAGACTCTGCATGCCCGAAACAACAATCGATCATGCCCGTGGGGAAAAAATGGCCGAATCCCAGACAACATAAAAATGATCAAAATAACAAAAATTGGAAATTCTACTAACCAGCAAGACGAGAATCATGGAAGAGTTGCATAAAGCGTATAAACTTCGAATAGGAAAGCATACATAAAAAAGTCGCGTCTAACTTATAGAGCCATCTGGATGTGCATCAATCAGATAATCCTAGGTAAGAGTTGTGTTGTATTGTATGATGTCGGATAAATTAACATAATTTTTATCACTATATATATATATATATATATATATATATATATATATATATATACTTAAACGATTGATTCGAGTTCAGGGATGCTTGAAACGTGATCTGTTGAAATCTCAAATTTGAATTTTCGACACTATCACAATACTTTCCCTATACATGTATATAGATAAAGTAATATATTTTAAAATCTACGATACAAAATTTATATAATAATATATGTATTGAAAACTAATATAAGAATATTATCTATTTTTATGATAATATCCATGCCATTCTGTTAGAATCTACAAGAAAAAAAATCACTACACGCTTAAACTTCGAATCGAGGACAAAATTTCTTATCACCAAATAATTAAAGCTAGTTTTACGGGAGCAATAAAAAAATTATTACTTAATACTGTGGCTTATTTAAAGTTAATTGAAAAGATAAAGTCACAAAAACTAATTCATTTTTTATGCGAAAATATTCAAACAATGGCTATTTTCCCTTAAGGAACATAGTAATGAGGTTATGTGTAACGATTCTAAGCTATTCTGTTTATTATAAAATTTACTTAGACAACAAAGTTTTGCCTTTTGGGTTTCACAGTTAATTAGCATTGATCGTCATTAATATTCATTAAGTTTTCTTATGGAAACGTCTTTATGTAATAGATATTTTTTCGATAAAGAGGTCACTAATAAAATATTTTGTTAAAAAATCAGCAAACAAGAAATAAGATTTTGATAAAACAATTTTTTACAGTTGGCAACCCTATATTTAAAAATTTTAAATGTGTACATTATAAAATTTGCCTTTTGGTTTTCACAGTTAATTAATATTGATTGCCATTAATGTTCATTAAATTTTGTTATGAAAGTGTCTTTATGTAATAACATTTTATTTTTCATTCAAGAGATCACTTGTAAAATATTTTCTTAAGAAATCAGTCAAATTATAAATAAGATTTTGCTAAAATAATTTTTTTTACAGTTGGCAACCATAGAGTTAAACATTTAAAATATGTGCCTTATAAAATTTCCCTATTACCTGTGTCTCACAGGATAAAGAAGCTAATTGATAGTTGATCGATAAAAATTAACATACCTCTCTTATAGAATTATTCTATATAGATCTTGTTTGTTTTTCATTATTGTGATATTTCTCCTTACCTCTTAAAAGTTTTCCCGTGTCCATCTATTAAGCATGAGCTCTAAAACTGCTTTAATTATATCCAAAGGATTTAAAATTAGGTCTTGTATTTGTAATTTATTTCTTTGTTGACCTTTTATCTGCCAAAACGGTAGTGGGATACGTAGTGGTAGTAGAGAAAGAGAGGAAGAGAAGTGGTTGTGGAGAAAGAGAAAGAATGAATCTTCTCCATCTATGAAATGTTTGTTTGCGAGCTGCATAGAATATGCTCATTGGGGTTACAATGGGCTATCTGTTGACATAGCGATCTTGTATCCCAGTCAATATATTTCCTCAGACAAGATAAATTTGACTAATATTATAATAGAAAAAACTATACAAACTACACAA
Source organism: Amaurobius ferox (assembly GCA_951213105.1). Taxonomy (NCBI): domain Eukaryota; kingdom Metazoa; phylum Arthropoda; class Arachnida; order Araneae; family Amaurobiidae; genus Amaurobius; species Amaurobius ferox. Next base: position 122,496,124 of record OX578144.1, on the reverse strand, counting down.
AACTATACAAAGCTAATCTGGACAAGACGTACTAGATGACTAGACATATTAGTCTAAAATTAAACTAGACTAGACAAAACATAATAGATGACCAAACTGTTAGTCCAAGATTAAACTAGACTAAACAAGACATACTAGATAACTAGACATAGTGTAAGACAAAACTAGACTAGACAATACTTACTATATGAAGAGACATATAAGTCCAAGACTAAACTATACTAGACTAGAAAAATTAGTTAAAGTCAAGACTACTGCAAAAGCAAACCTTAAACGATTACGGGTTTTCTTGTTTTTATGGTGTTCCTTTCCAGTTCGGAGTTGGTGTGCCGTTGGAACTGCCGGTAGTCTCTGGTTTCGTAGAATTTATTCATTCCTTTATTATGATTAATACTGGCATTGAATGATATAGTAAAGCATATATTATGAAATAACATTATATGGATATATAAATGGTGTGATTGTGCATTTATCAAGAAAAAGCAATGGAGTATTCTTTGAGGTCATATTTTATAGAATAAAAATCAGATGGTGTTCCCTTGAACCCCGGTAGCTCAGTTGATAAAGCAATTATGTTGAATTTATAGGTGTCTTGTTTTTATAGGTCTGTTATTCGAATTTCTTTCTAACTTTATCGCATAATTTTTAAATTTGACTAAAATATGTATGCATTGATTGTGGTAATAATCACTACATACATATTTTATAATGTGCATCAATATGTTATGAGTGTGTACCATTTATAATTTGTATCAGGCGCTGAACCCGATTAACATTTAGGAAATATTTCTTTTGTGAATTTTTTTTTATAGATTTTGACTGTATTTTATGTTTTACAAAAGAATATATTTGTAAAGCAGTTTTATATACTGCTTTTAGGAAATACATGTAATAAGACATGTAATAGTCCCATTGCAGAATTTACAATTCTACCTACCAGAATTTCTGTCGGGATGAATCATAATCATTATGTTGCTTACTTAGCGGACATTTATGATCCATCTGTTATCGAACTGAACTATTTAAGAAGACACGGATTCAAACTGGACTTTAAAAGCAACGAATTACAGACAGCAACCGAAGATATTATTTTTATTTAGAACAGAAACGAGAGACATTCTAGGGTATAACATAGTTACTGTAAAAGATGTTTTATTGCCCGCACGTAGCGAGTGTTTGGGGAAAGGCCAACAGCATGTGGAATGACAGTGACAGATTTTTTATCTACAGTATACAGAAAATGGATGTCTTGTAGCTGAAGTTCTTTTGGATATTTCAAGCGGCTTTGTATCTATTTGAGTTGCAAATTTCAGCGACGGATCTAAAATAATCCATAAAGTGGAGCAGTTAGTTTCATGTTCTGTGATGACTATAGTGGTGCGTGGTTGTAGAAAAGGAAGAAACAGCAGTTCTGAACATTTCAAAAACCTCTATGGACTAAACTAAGCAGAACATGAAGCATGTTATACCTTATTTCTGAATTAAGTGAAATCTTCTCAGCTGTTTCAAAGACTTGGGACATACTAGACTAACTCGACATATAATAGACACTGATAAACAGTTTTCAAATAACAAGCTTTCCGAATACTTCCAGACGCCAAGATAGGTGATTAAATCAGCATCAAGTCTTTGGTCCTCACAATCGTTTTAGCTAATAAGTAAGATGGTCTTACAAGATTCTGCGTTGACTATAGAAGACTCAACTCCGTGGCATAGAAAGACAGCTATCCACTGCTATGAATTGACGAACACATTAGATATTTTCTCAGGGAGCAAGTGGTTTCCGATTCTATATATCAAGACTGGCTACTGTCAGTTGTACTTTTCTGTTAAGTCTAAATTCATCCTGATGAGCAATAAAAGACACTGTTTACCACCGGATAAGGACTTTACAGTTTAAGTTTATGCCATTTGTAATTTATAATACACCCGACACATTGGAATCTATATAATAAAAGGCAATATCTGTATGTGTGTCTTATACACTATAGACTCAGCGACCGCGCGTCGCAGAGCTACAAAATTTGGCAATCGGAGACCCGGGGGTGGGAAGGTGACACGTGAAAATCGATTTTTTAAATTTGTATTTTTTTTATTGTTGTTATTTAATGTTTTATGCGATTTTGACCGTTTTTTCCTCCTTTTCCCCTTTTTTCTCCCCCATCTAGACGTCGTAGAAAAAACAAATCACACGACCGGAAAGAGCAGACAATTGCGAGTAAAAATATATCAATTTCAAATCTCAGGGATAAATTTTAATATTTTTTAAAGATTTTAAAACAAAAGTCATTTTCGATTAAAAAAAACGAACTTTCGTTTTTAAATCCTCGAGTCGGGAAAGTATCGACAATTTCGTCTAGTAAATTACATTTTTAGAAAGCTCAAAGATCAGGCTTTTTTACAAGCCCAATCTGGTAAAGAGACGAATCAATAAGAAAAAGTAGCCGCACGATCCGGATTTTAAGGAAGTAATGATTTTCAATTTCTCGGCCAAACCGCGAAAGCAGTAATCGATTTTTCACCCACACGCGCGCACAGACGCACGGTGTTTCTGTGATAGAGGAGAGGTGGGTGAGGTTATGACGTCACTGTTCTGACGGGGTTCTGACGTCACAGTTCTGGCGAGGTTGCGTCTGATACGCATAGCGAAATCGAATGGAACATTCGATATTTGTGCCTGCCAAATAATGAATGTACGTCATTAAACTAAAACAAACCATCCATTTTATTTGATTAAATTATTCATCCATTTTATTGGAATAAATTACTTTTCATTTTAAATTTCAATTTGCTTGAAATGCATTTATTAATTTTTTAAAAACGTCATTTTTTCTTACAACTCAACCCAAACCTTTCACTTTGTTGTGTTAGCAATTTCTTTGGAGCGATTTATCCGTATCAAGATAAGAATTTATTTTACTTCATTATTGTTCTTTTAAGAACATAAAATTGAACCCCCCCCCCCCCCCCTAAAACATTATTTTTCATCTTAAAATGTTATTATTAGTTTTAACGTCATTAAACTAAAACAAACTTTGTTAACTCTACGGGGTTATGGCGCCAGCGAGTTTGCCACGGTCAGAACTTAAAGGGTAGCGAACAGGCTGGTCATCTAGTGTCGGCTAGTGTCTAATAAAAACCGTGCTGAAAAGACTATTCTGTTAATCCTGCTTCGTATATTTGGACGATATAATGATTGTTGAGATTTCATTTGAGTGACATTTACAAAATATATCTGTTATATCTGATGATTTTTTTCATTATTACAGCTATGTAACGAAATTATTTCTACAGAGTATTCACGCTGCTTTGAGCTGCCTCCTTAGTTTTATGATCCCTGAGAACCAAGATCGTCCGGATCACTCGAGGGTTGAATGAACGACCGGGAAGGAGTTTTAAGAACCCTAAAAAGTAGGTCGTAAGATGAAATCAGCGACGTCAGGATATAGAGACTCGATATCGGATATACAGGATATAGAGATTCGACAGCGATATAGAGACTCGACATCAAAAGGACTCGTCACATGAAAACGCCGATGCGCTCTCAAGACCTAGTTTTTTTAACTTTTCATGTTCCTTTCATACTGCCGAGTAAAGTTTGAAAGCCACATTTCAGCGAATATCCGGCAAGTTATCACCAATCACGGTTTAAATTCACCAGATCTCTGGGACGATAAAGAACTTTCTCCAGCACAAAGTGAAGACTAAGATATCCAGATAATCCTGATTCTGAAAGAACAAGCTAATACGAGGCCTATTTGGAAAGAAATTTCTCGTTTTTCCTCTGAAATGTAATGTCACTGGGCACTGTGGGGTTTTCTGCACTTGAGGAACGGAGCAGTGTACCGTAAATGGCAGAGTGACGATAGAGAGAGCAGCAGATTGCAATTGCTGTTTCTTCGCTGCAGAGTGTCAAGCTTACAAACTAGATACATGGCAGTCCTATTGGAGAACATTTTGATATTAGACAGACGATCAATAAAGTCCGTGAACGTTTCATTTGGTGGTGCAATGCGAGGCACGATGTAAAGCTCGGGTACAGAGAATGCACGGAATGCGGCTCTCGGAAGGGGTCGAAAAACAGAACACGTTGGCCTCTTCTGTGCTGCAATGTCGGAACTCCTTTTGAAAGAATTGCACTCGACTTTTTAGACCACTACGATAGACTTTACAAATACATCCTAGTAATAATGGACTATTTCATTAAGTAGCCAGAATCTTACGCAATCCTTGACCAAGGGTCGACAACCATCAGTAAAATTCTAACCCGGAAAAGGATATGTCGTTACGAGGCTCCCTCGCCTTTTCATTCTGATCAAGGTATGAATTTTAACTGAAACATATACACGGGACTATAAATATGTTAGCTTACTAGGTGCAAACTACTAGGAATGGACGAAACTCGTACTACCCCTCTTCATTCTTAAATTACACCGTACGATAGAGATTCGACCGACCGATTTCTCAGTAATATTTCTCAGTTTCGATCTCTTAGTCTCCATAAACATTTCTCAGTATTCCTATCCAGAAACCAACAAGATTGGGACCGTCACCTACCTTTGTTCATGCTTCCACGAATGAACCGAACATTATTTATAAAATACACTGTTTGATCGGGATGTATGACTATGATCTGACGTTTGGTTGACCATGTGATGACTAATATTTTCAAGAACTACAGGCGTAGTTAGAGCAAGTTCACGGTTTTGTTCGTGAAGGAATCAACATTGCTACCGACAGAATGATGACCCGGTACGATGCCCAAACTAATAAAATTAGATTTCAAGAAAGCTACAAAGTATGGCTGTTCAATTTTCGGCAACGATAAGCATTCTCTTCTAAACTATAACACAACTGGGAAGGACCGACCCTACGTTATATTGAAGAGAATAAACAGTGTTATTTGTCGAATTCAGAAATCGTCAATGGGATCCTTATCGACAGATTAGCCCCATATTAGGGACCGCAGTAAATTGGTACTGTCTGGGACACAAATTTAAAGAGGATGCAGTGTTAGTAACACATGATTTACGGCGCTTTGCTTCCCTACGAAATTACTTTTATCCGCAGACATTGCTATTTGTATGTGAACGTAGGGTTTCATGTCTTTGGCGGCATTTCGTAGCCTTGGACCACATTTAGCTAAATGTCACCAATTTAGCGACTTTTGGCGAGTTTCCGAAAGAGCTGGAACATTCTAGATTTATACATTCGTTTTGAAGATGCGACTTTTCTCTAGAAATTTCTGCGGAGAGTATATATGGGAGTCATTATTCATTTGAATAGAGTTGACGTAGTATGAGCCAAGTGGAATTACGAGATACGTTAGTGCTTTGTGAACAGATTCTGCTATTTTGTAAGTTAATCATTTAATTTCTGTTTTATAATACATGATATTTCTTTTGCGATCTTAGCTGTAAATTGTTCTTGTTTACGCTTATTGGAGTTTTTAAATAAAAACGATAGGTATCCAGAAATTTGGACACATTTTTTTTGTATTTTGTGAGAACACCCATGGTGTGAGAGAATGAGTCGTAACTATATTATACTTCACAAACCTCATTTTCCAGGAGTCTGTAACTCAACCTCTAGGAAAGCTAGATACTTGATTATTTTTCCTTTGTAAAGCCGTCTAAAATTTGAGGAATACTAAACAAAAGGAAATTACAATTGATGCGCTAGCACCCGAATATCTTTAAAATGACACTTTTTACGATTACAGTCCTGGCCTTTCATTCTTCAATGTTGACGGACTTACAGCCATAACTACTGAATCGATTTTAATGAATGATGGCGCCTTTTATGTGTTCTGGTAGGAGGTGCATACATTTATTTTAAAACTAAAACATAAATTGAATTTAAAATATCAAAAATTGGAACGACATAAATAAATGGTGTTCGGCGGTAAATTGATTTTATTAAGTGATTTATTTTTGTTACATAATCATGTGGATATATCCTTTTATATTTGGTACGTGACGAAAAAATAAAACGACAAAATAGATGAAAAATATTATTAAGAAATCTTTTGAAAATATTTTTCTAGCGTAGATTGAGGTTAAATCCTCAGGCGCAGTGGAAAGCTTTTGCTTTAAAAGTCATTTTAAAGTCTCGAGCCAGGTTATTTTTCAGCCAGAACAGCAAACGATGAATAAATCTCAAAAATAGGGCTTAAAATTTCGCAGTTCTAAGAACTCATTTTTAATTTAGTAGTGATACTAATAATTAGTTTTAAATCACGAAATTGGAATGTGAAATTCTAATTTTGTTTGATATGTTTATTTTCTGATCATGATCTTTATTTTCCTCTGCGATTTGACAGGCTATAAAAGTCAGAGCCGTCTTTTATTGTTAGCATTGCTGGCATATACTAAGATTTGCAATTATTCAAGGGCCCATTTCCTTTAGCTCATCAACATTTCGTATGATTTATATCTTCTGATAATACAGAATATAACGATTTCGAGATTTTGATGCCCATATATGTTTTAGGACACCCTGCACACGTTTTGAATACTCGCATTTTTAGAGTGATATCCGTCTGTCTGACTGCCGTGTGTCGTCTGTCTGTGGTATGTTTTAGGACACCCTGCACACGTTTTGAATACTCGCATTTTAGAGTGATATCCGTCTGTCTGACTGCCGTGTGTCGTCTGTCTGTGGTTGATTCCTTGTGTACATAATATCTGCCACAAATATTAATAGATTTTCATGAAACATTTCAATCAGCTTTGTTAAGAGCAAATGTAGAACTAGACACTTTTTTTTTAATTCTAGTAAAAATTTAGAAATATTGTATTTTCTTAACATGTCAGCACAGGACAAAATTTTACATAATTATGCATAAAACATATTATTTAGAACTCAATGATCACAAAATTTGACAGTTTCAATCAATATAGTGAAAAATAGCTGCGATACAATTTTTGGTTTCGTGTCATCATCAGTCCCCCTTGGAGGGGGGGGGACAAGTTATGTCCCGAGAGGTGCATTGTCAAACTTGAAATCGATCTAAAGAGTTTATCAAGTTCTTTAAAATAAAGGGTAACATGCTATAATTGTAATCATTCAGACCAACGATACAGATTTTTCAGATATTTTCTTTCAAAATATTGAAAAAAAAATCTCAAACTACTTAAAAATATATTCTGTTGTGAAAAACTCGATGTGAGTCACACTCCAGTAAATTTGACAGCTTTTATTAATCCTTACCCTCTGTCACTTTTGGACGTAATACCCGATTTTGATAATACCCGTCTGAGAAGGAAAGCATATTTCAATTTAAATGAATGTTGATTATTTTGGGTCCCATACACTCCTATTAGACATTAACCAATTTGAAATTCCTTGTAATTATGTTCTATTATTAAAAACATGCATTATCTGGAAATTACCGACAAGGTTTAATTATAAAAAACACTACCGACATGTATCAATAGTTTATTTAGCCTCACCTATTATTTCATTTGGAGTTTAAGCACTGAAATGTGGTGTTTATTTTGAATAAATATAAAAGGAGTGGGTAGAATTTTAATTACCTGATTTCATTCCAAGTCAGTATTTCAACAAGTAAAATAGTGACTAGAGCATTTTTTTTTTTTAAATTGGGATAATTTTTCAGTGTGGTCTTCGTATCGGCACCAATTCTGCCATATGAAATCAAAATTTATATTTTACTTTATCTATGGCTGAAGGGTTATTTATTATGTCAATTTTTAATTGTAGTTTCTTGGACAGCCATTTGTTAAGACTTAAATAGATAACAGTTACCGTTCCATATAAAATGAAATATATTAAATCATCAACATATAAAATGAAATATTTATGCTGACGGTTAATATGTGTCGATAATATTTTATTAAAATATTTTACATATATAATTTTTTTGTTTGATCATTAGTTTCTGCACAAATGATGTCATAATTTCAAATATTGGCACAGATCGGAGGATAAAGCAATTTTTACTACAAACTCTTCGAATTCGAATACAACGACCAGAATTATTGATGAAACTAAAGATAACCATTTATATCCTTGAAAACATTACATCGAACAGTGGGTGTAGCTAGTTAAAAAAATCTAATGCGAGCAGCATCTGACTTTCACTACAGACTCAAATTAATTTTCTCCTTCATTCTTTAATAATTCATTAAATTGGATTTAATTGCACTAAGTAATGCAAATAATTATTTGAAATTATACTTAATTTCCCTCTTAATATGATTTTCACTTTTATTTGGTAACTGGAGGTATTTTCAAAGGCGATGTAGTAAAAATGCGAAACAACTAAAATATCTCGAGAACTACTACTCCCACAGTAATGACGTTGGTTTTTTCATCGTCAAAAATTACATGTAAAACAAGTATTTCATTAATACATTTAGGCATATTTAGTCTTTTATTTTAAATCTTGAAGAATTTTGCTGACCATTTCACGGAGAACGGCAGGTATTTCTTTCCGAATCGTACTAAAATCTAATCAGCACCATGGAAATGCACATGTGACTTACCTACCAAATTTTGTAAAACTTTACCAATTATTTTATTAGCTAAAATAGATACATACGATTTTTGCAGGACATTTCGCAAAAAAAAGGGGGGCAGGTTCTTTTATTCTGAATCGTACCAAAATCTAATTAGCACTAGGGTCACCCTCAAGTGACTTACGTTTAATATTTTATGAAATTTGGCCATTTAATTTGAGTTAGAGTAAATACATACATTGCACAGACAAACAATCAGACAGACACACAGACACACATACACATAGACACACAGACAGAAGTCACGCTAAAAATAAGATTTTCGCTTTCCAGAGGTCCTAAAACGTGTAAATCCGTCGGAAATTCAATTTGCGATTTAGTTACTATTATTACTATTATTCTAGTTAGTTACTATTATTACTATTATTTTACTTAGTTACTATTATTACTATTATTCTAGTTAGTTACTATTATTACTATTATTTTACTTAGTTACTATTATTACTATTATTCTAGTTAGTTACTATTATTACTATTATTCTTAAAATAACAGCATAGTATCATAAGTAGATCATATTCTATATAATAATAGCATAATTGTTAAAAAACAACAACACATAATTTGAGTAACATTTCCCCCGGAAAATTGATTCTAATTCATTTTTCTCTTATGAGGGACATACATATTCCCACAATCTGCCCTATATTCATACTTGGATACAGCAAAATAAGGGGGAAATACAATCATATACCGAACATACGAAAAGTGGTTGGAACATTAAGATAAATTATCACGAATTTTAAAATCAGAATGCTTATTGATTCTATACAATTTGAAAAATAAAGTGATTGATTTAATACGCTATGATACATATTCTTCAAAAGGATTTTTTTTTAATAGCAATTTAGAAATTTATAATAATAAATAATACCACATAATTTTACATTCTAATATGCATCTGACTGAAAAGATAGATAATTGTTTTGCAAATTCTTACTCTCTCTTCTGGAGCAAAATAATTAAAGCTGTCTGAATGGACGAAGAGAAAATTAGATTTAAAAGCTGTGTGATTATAAGAATCAAATACTTTAAACGCGTAACTACTTTTAAGACTGCATAATAATTAACTTTTAGAAACACATATAATTTTATCTATTTATCTCAATTATGTGTTTGAAATATTTTGGCACTAATGTATTGAATCATAATCATAAGCAGTAGTGGCTATAGAATTATTGAAGTTCGCACAGTTTAAATAGAAATGCTTCTTTTTATTGTTAGTTAATATATTAATTTACTGCTTAATTGAGTAGAACAAAAATAAACACTAATAATTTGAGGATGCTGCGATTGATGCTTACAGCAAAATAAAGATTTATGTCCGATTCCTTCCAAATTTTATTTAGGCCTAACCTTTGATAATTGAAACGCTAAGAATTACTAGAAGCTACTGTTGCTCAAGAATTTTGCAAATTAAAGAGTTTTGAAATTTAGCGGAAATTCAAAATATACATTTGAAAATAATTTAATTTATTATTCCGGAATATTTATTTTCTTCCAGATTTAAATTTGCATTACTTATAAAAATTTTGAAAATACCCAAACATATTAAGAATGAAGATAAAACCATGCTTACGTAAAATGAGATTTGTGTGATTGTGATATTTAAGCAGATGTACAACTGTTAAGATAACGGGATTTATTTAAACCTTCATGCAGCTTGGAAAATATGGCTTCTAGATTACATAACTTGCAACTTACTAATTTACCTGTTCTAAGATGTAAATTATTGAGAATGATGAACATAAGAAATGCTTTGTGAAATATGACATTTAATCAGTGGAAGCCTAAAAACTAGCAGATACGCATATTTTTTAACAATGAACTAACTGCTTCAAGAAATTGATTCAGCAGTTTCAGCATGCAAAAAATTAACAAAGAATTGTCTAGCTATTTACAAAAAAAATTTACAAAAAAAAAATGTGAAAAAACAACTATTACTAAAAATCTACAACTGTACTAACATTTTAAAGAGTCTCCACGTGGTGGCAAGTGATTTGTGCCTTTCATTTTCGAAGGAACTTTTAGTAAATCTTAATAAATCCCCAAACCCCTTAGGAACTTGATACTGAAATCATATCAGTATATATATATATATATATATATATATATTAGAAATATGTAATAATAAAAACAAATTATGTAATAATAAAATAAAAATATAAAAATTCAAGTAATATTAACATCACCAAAGAAGAAAATTCACGGCCATAATGCCGATAAGAGAAGAGAACAGCACCAGCCCAAATTCGATGATTAGTCAGAGTTAAATTCCTCCTCAGGTCTGAGTATTTAACTCTAACTAACCCAAACACATGCCTGTTTCAGATAGACCAATAGTACATTACTATAAATACTCCAACCCAGACTACAGGCATCAAAAAATGAAAAAATGAAAATAGGATACATTAACAAAATTTGAATTACCATGCGGCATGAACCCTTCTTCTACCACCACGTGTATACACGATCAACCTCAACAGCTTAATTATATAGAAGCACCGGAATGAACGAGTCGAAAATCTACCAGGGAGACAGTACGAACGTTCACAGTAATACTCTCAGACCCGTCCAGTGAGACTAAGCTGGAGACCGGACAAGTAATTCAGAATATGAACATCCCATATATGCAATCCTGAATATGAACATGAATCAAAGATGAAAATTCTTACTAAACAAGTAATTCATAGGAAAACTGGATAAACGAAAATGCCACTATATACATATATATATATATATATATATATATATATTGAAGATTTTGATTTTTACTTGTAATATATACCCGAGAATTACCATTAGAAAAATGCTGTAGTTTTACTAAGGATGTTATATATATATATATATATATATATATAATATCCTTAGTAAAACTACTACTTCTTCACTTCTTCTGGACCTTTATGATGAATTCTTATTAGTTATAATCTAAGCTCTATCTTTAGTCTGTAGCCAATCCAAACCAGACCTACTCCAGAATTTAATGCTGAAGGTAAATGATGGATTTGATCAGTTATCATTTAAGATCTAATTATGACTAAACTGGAAAAATATATGTTTCAAGGCAAATGAACTGGAAGTAGAAAAAGAACCGAAAATGGAAAAATAACCGGAAGTATAAATTTTTAATGAACCCTTATCTCCTTCCGAATTCGATATTGAATCCATATCAGTCTTATCCATGCTGTATTTATAGTAGATCCTGAGAAATAGATGTTATAAAAATTTAGTAAAAACATAGATGGCAAATTTGATTACAGCCAATAATGAATGAACACATATTATAACTAGCTGAAAGGCCGAGTGTCACTTGGGAAAGGAAAAATAAGAAAGATCAATCATACATAAAGCATTGGTTATGAAACACTTTTCAACTGAAATGTAAAATGCGGTACATTCAGAAGTGATATTTGTTTTAATTATCAAATAAATACGATAATTTATTTTACTTGAAACTTAAAACTTCATCGAAAAAAATGAACTTTATTCAAATGACGTCATCGAAATATAAATCGGCTGGCTCTCTATGTAAAAGCAATGAATATTTTATTCATATCACTTTTATTTCAGACTCCAGAGCTAAATAATTTCGTGTGAAAAATATTCAGCAATTCTTATACAACTCATTTCATCTTACAATCACTTGTTCACATTCTGCATCCATTAAAATTAGGCTTCGTTGAAGAAATAATCAAAATTTGGTGATCATTTAAAATAAAAAATATTGTAATTGCGTTGGTGCAGAATATAGATGCACAGAAAATACTCAAAAATAAAGAGGTTTTAGGACGGATGCAACACTAATTATAAATTTAAAAGAACTTCACGAAAGAAATCACGATTTTTACACTAGGGAGAAAAGATGGATGCCATATTTTATTTTGAAGTGGGTCACGTGATCTCTTCATATAATGAGTGTAATTATTATTTTAATTTTTATTTAAAGAAGTACAAAACGCATGTTGCTGAATTTTTATTTATATATTTTACGAGATAATTTAAATATTTTCTAAAATTTTCAAAGTAATTTGTGAATTTTAACTGCGCTTAAAAAATGTTTGAAAAATTAGGTACCATAGGGTTCAATGTATTTCCAACCCGGGCTCAATCCAAAACAAATGTTGTGATATTATTCATTTACATTCCCATATGTCCCACAGACCGTCTCAACAACATACTAAAATTTCATTTTGATTAAGTCATTTTTACTGCAGTTATCGTGCGAACGGACAGACAGACAGACAGAATGAACAAAGTCATAAACACTTTTCAAATAAGTTGCAAAGCGTTAAAAAAGGGAGCTGAGGGATAATCTTTCTGTAAATAAAGTATTTTTTTAATTTGCTATGTTATCTCAAAAGTTTGTAATACTAAGGCAAAATCCTCATTAATAATTTAGGACGAATTAGAGACAAATCATGAATCAATATAAAGATAAATTATAAATTAAAAAAAATTAAACTCATCTTCGTGAGGTAGTAAATTGGGAGTTTTTTTTTTATCTCATCACGAATTTGATGCTGAATCCGTATTAGTTGTCATCTAAGCTATATAGGTAATCTTTAGAAATAGATACTAAGGCAATAACACTAAGGCAAAATCATCATCATTAATAATTTAGGACGAATCAGACAAATCCTATATAAATATCAAAATAAAGATAAATTATAAATTAAAAAAAATTAAATTCATCTTCGTGAAGTAGTAAATTGAGAGTTTCTATCTCCTCCCGAATTCGATGTCGAATCCATATGAGTTATCATCTAAGCTATATAGATAATTTTTAGAAATAGATACTAAGGCAATAATACTAAGGCAAAATCATCATTAATAATTAAGGACGAATCAGAGGCAAATCATGAATAAATATTAACACAAAAATGAATTATAAATTTTAAAAATTTAAATTCATCTTCGGGAGGTAGTAAATCTAGAGTTTCTTTATCACTTCCTTAATTCGATGCTGAATCCATTTTAGTTATCATCTTAGCTATATAGTTAATCTTTAGAAATAGATGTTTCAAGTAAAATTAACATTTCTCAATGGGAAATGGAAAAGAACCAGAAGTGAAGTTTTAATGAGTTGTTTTACTTACTCCCGAATTCAATACTGAATCCATATTAGTTATCATCCAATCTCGAGATATAGATTTGTCAAAGAAAATGAGAACTTTTGAATCGGAAATGGAAAAAAACAAAAGTGTACATTATTAGTTAGTCTCTTTACCGTTTTCCAAATTCGATGCTGATTTAGGTATTATCTGAGTTCTATCTATAACCAATCTTGAGAAATGCATGTTGTTGCTGTTGAGACCCGGACCGTCCGACCTACCAGAAAGGTGAAAGGTAACCGTGTGGACGGCCGGGAAGTGCCACCCAATTTAGACCGGAACCCAGTGGGGGAAGCTGGATACAGCTGTCTGGAGGTCGTAAAGAAGATTCTTTTGCAGCTACAATGAAAATATTTGACAAAATGGCGCAATATGGTCAATTTTTGGACTTAAAACTTAATAAACTAATCCATAAACTATAACTTAATTCGAATTTCAAAAGATCTTCCCGAATAGTATTAAACGGGGGCCTGAAGTACATTTATACCAAATTCCACTACTGCCCAAAGCTTCGATTTTTTTTTGCTGCAGGCGACACGGATGAGGCCGTATTTTTTATTTTGTAAGATATAAAGTGTATAGTAGATATACCGCAAATATGTATATAGTAGATATAGACTTTTTAATGTGATAGAAACCAAGAAAATGGACATTTTAATATATGCTACACTTTCGTACAATGCTTAATGCATTGTTGTTGAGACCCAGACCGTCCGACCTACCACAAAGGTGTAAGGTGACCGTTTGGACGGCCGGGAAGTGCCACCCAATTTAGACCGGAACCCAGTGGGGGAGGCATCCGCAGGGACCGTACCCTCCTTCCCCTTCCACCAACCTCTCGGAAGGACTTACGGACCCACATGTTTAACGTGATCGTACTCCGCATGAACACGGCGGCAGTTGTGACAGCGTGCAAATCCATCACGCAAACCACCGGGCTACCGCGCCCGAAATGTGCCAACAGCATTGAGAAATGCATATAAAATTATCATTTTTGAACTGAAACTAGTAAAAGTGTAGGATGTGGAAAATCCTTTGTGATCCCCCCCCCCCCACACACACACACATGTACATTCTCCTCCAGAATTCCATGCTGAATCCAAATCAATACTCATCTGAGCTCTATCCTTGCAGATCCTGGTAAATAGATGTTTCAAAGAATTTCTTATTTTTAAAAATAATAATATTGCAAAATCTTTGCTATTGGTAACTTTTTATTATCTGTTACGATATGTAGTAAAACCAGTTTTATCACTCAAGCACAAACTATTCTCAAAGAAAATCTAGTTCTAGAACCTTGGTAATATTGCTCGATTCGGAATGTAACCGGGAATTTTAATCCGAACAAACCATTTTTTTTTCTAACGGACATCATATTTTGACCGGTCTGTTCTATTAAGTCATCCGTTATAATTCAATCGCATTTACCCCGGCTAACAACTGAACTGAATTGAGCGAACAAATGTCAGTCGTCTGCAAAAGAAATTGGATTTCTATTGGATTTGTTCAAAGCGAGAGCAATTTTGTCTCCCGTCTTCTAAAAATATTTCTTTCACTCGTACGTAGAAGTTTCTTCGAAAATATTTCCAGACCTTTGCAGTAAGAAAATAGATAAAATAAGGGGTTGACTCCACTCGACACTCTCATGCCCTTATTTTTCATTTTTTAAGGGTCCTCTCTTACTTTGTAAAGTTTAAATGTCTCTTTATCCTCTTTAAATTCCTCTGTCGAGGACCTAGAGTACTTGATATTTCGACATTTCGGTCCAAGAGTAATAACACAGGATGGTACTGTTTAAAATTCAAACTCAGTCCATTGGGGACTTCACAGAAATTACAGCAGCTTGCTGTTTAAAGCAACGGACAACATATATACTAATTGTTATTGCACATGCCCAAAATAATTTACAAATCTACAAATTACTACAATATATTAAGCTGGTGATAATGCTTACATGGATATGCATTTACAAGGCTTATATGCTTACACCGGCATTCTGTTACTTCGTCCGGTATTGCGGCAACACCTCGAATACTAGACTCTTCCTAGACATCGTTGTATCGAATGGGGTGTCCTTCCATCCACCACTCGAATCCTTCCTCGTCCACTGAAGAACCCTTTTTTCATTCCAAGAACCCTCTGCTCAAAACCCTTTTTTCATTCCAAGAACGCTGAAAACTTCGCGATCGGAAACATATTCCTATTCTACCATGCGAGCGCAGAAAATGCTGATTAGATCGGTGATTCGTTTAACAACCGAATAAGTTAGGATGGTTATTTTAAAGAAACATAAATTATATTGCGAACTGGGGGAAATAATAATCGAAAGGTTATTTAATCCTCACAAATGTTGCATTAGATTAGCATCTTACTTTAGAAAAACAAATGTATCTTTCTTAGAACTGTCGTCGAAGATTTTTTATTAATTTAAAAGAATATATTTAAATATGCGTTTCCATCCAAACTTTGTACGGGCGAAAAATCTGTGATCCCGAAGTGTGATACCTACACACATAATAAAAGTTCATATATATATATATATATATATATATATATATATATATATATATATATATAACATTTTAAATTTAAGTATAAATGTGGTTCTCATTTCATAATTCTAACTATATGGAAATTGCAGTATGGGAAACATTATTTCATCTCCTATTGTTATACGTTGCCTTTTGTTTTCAACGATTTCAAACAAATCAATTAATTATAGAATCATTTTTCAATTCTTTGATTTCAATAACAGTTAATAAACGATTTTTGTATTTAAAACGTAACTTTGTTACTATAGTAATCGAAAATGAATCAAAATAAATTCGGTGATAAATCATATAAAACGAAATTGTCTGCATTTAAATATAAATTAAAATAATTCAAGAGCGATTGATTGTACAACCATAAAGTTAATTGTCAAAAATTAAGATATTTTTTTCCATGCACGATGGTATAAAAGGAATTGTAAGTGTCTAATCGTTCGTGAGCTATAGCTGAAAGAATCTTATAACAAAAAATTCCGCAATATATAATTTTGTTGAACAAAATTAAAAGATTTGAAATTTGTCTCATTACTTTGAGGTTAAGTCCCACATGTATGCACATGTATTTCTACATGTATTTCTCCCCACATGTATTATCCCACATATATTTCTACCTTCAATAAATTGGGCGGTAAACACATCCCTTCGCCAGTCACTGAAGTATCATTCAGCTGTTTTACATTGAAAAAATACAAAAAAAAAAAATCCTCGATTCATAAAGTGTGTCAATATTTAGTTTTTTAGGCCACAGGGGAGATTCTGAAGGGTTTGGAAAACTTTTCTAAATGAAAATATTTTCCCTAGCCCTGAAGGCGTTATTCGAAAATCCGACGCCATTAGATTCTTCCTCGTGGTTTATACTACTATAAGTGTGCAAAGAATCAGCCTTCTGCGCCACCGAATGTATTCTGAAAGGTATAGGGAGATTTTGAGAAAATTCCCATTTCCTCCGTCCTACGAGAAGAGAAATCGAAAATTTAGCTCCTTAGGTTAGATCACATCGTCGCCACACTATGAGTACACAGATATTCTGTCCTGTAGGTCACCTAGGGACTTCTGGAGGGTTTTGACACACAAAAGCGCGTACGTAAAAGCACCGAGGTAGTCCGGCCGTCCAAATAGATGCTCAAGTCCTCAGGACGAGCCGGACGGTCTGGGTCTTCAACACAAAAGCGCGTTGGACAATTTTCATATAAATGCTTACAATTTTTGAACGAACTTTTAATTGCTCAGCACATTTACATATTTCTAAAACAGAAATAATTGATGAAAATGTTCGCATGCAATATTAATTTAGAATAATTCTCCATAGTTGATATAATAGGTATGCTTTTCAAAAACAGTCTATAATTTCATTCCTTGATTTATTTTAACTTCTCAAGGAAAAAATATAACATAATAAATTCTACAAAGTAGTCAGTAAGAAGTAATAAATCAAAAAAGTCCTGTCTATAAACACAAAAACTGATCTTCCGATTCAATTGGCAGCCCCATACGCTAGATGCATGTTAGCTGTACTACCCTAACCTCTCGACCTACCAGTTAGTTTAAGATATTTGTTTGGATTACCGAGAGAGAGTCATTCAATAAATACAGAAATAGGGAGCGTAATGTCCTTCGTCTAACCCATCACATTCAGGATAGATATTCAGACAGATTCGTCGGGACGTTAATCCATGTAGATATACTGGATAGTTTTGGGAGACGACGAGGATCGAACACGGGACTACTGCGTGCACCCATTCTGCCACAGCCACTGCCCTATCCCAACCTTGATGCATATCAGCCGTCTCAGCATTCGGTAAATGCCATTTTACACATTTTGAGTTACGAATGACGACAGCGAAAAATAGCCAATTTTCGGACCGCCCAACAGCGCCTTCTAGCACCAAAGAGTGATTATTGTGGACATACAGTCATAAAGAAAAATGTGTGTTTTAGTTTTCCCTATACCCCATTAAAGTTTGCACACAGAGTTTTGAATAATTTTGTATACTGCTTGTATTGAAACGGAAATAAAAATAAAAATTTCTTTTAAAGGAATTAAAGTTTATTTTAAAGCAAAAAATTTAGTTATTTTAGAACGTAGCCCATTTAAAATTAATTTAAAATATAATTACGCTAAACCCAATTCAATGTTTCTTAAAAAAAATAGGCAGACAATGCATTTTTCCCACAAAGTGATTAGGTGGAGTCAAGTTTAAAACAAGTAATGCTAGTAACATTTAAAAATAGAATTTACTCAGGGAACAATGTATTTTATCACAAATTTCTCTGCTAACAGCATCAATAGTCATTAATATTTAATTAAATGTTTTAATAAAGTAATAACATATGTACCCTCCGTTACTCCTGATTAAATGCATTTGTAATTTTTAAATATTGTTAAAATATGTAAAACATGTGCAAATAAAAAATATATGCAGCCATATATATTAATTTTTACAAAAATTAATAAAATATTTAGATTATGTCTTCTAAAATGAAGCATATAAGTCTCAGACCTCGCTTTACAAAATTATCTTTTGGGACATATGATGAAGTTTGACCAACATACGTAAAAATAAAGATACTAGTAGAAGATACAATCATACCATTTTTATTTTGCTTAAACAATTGATTAAAAACAATATAAAATATATTAAAATAATGTATTTTTGCAAAAATAAAACAGCTAACTTCAGAAATTGAAAACAACAATTAATTCATGTAATCTTATTTACAGGATTCCAATTTATAGAACACGATTCAAGATGCAATACCTTTCATTTAGTTTATTTTTCTATCCATTTCTTTACAATTTAAATCGCATTATTTAAATGAAAATCGTTTAACGAATAAGTACATTAGATTCATATGTCATTGCTAAGCAACAAGAAATAATTTTCTTCAAATAAATTTTCAGAGAATAATCGTCTGCATAATTTTTTTTTTACACTTTACAACATAGTTGAAAAGTGTTTATGACTTTGTTCTTTCTGTTTGTCTGTCTGCCCCTTTTTCATGATAACTACCATAACAATGGCTTTATCAATTTCACAAATGAAATTTTAGTATATTGTTGAGACGATCGATAGGACATATGGGAATGTAAATGAATAACATTACTCAATTAGTTTTGGATTAAACCCGGGTTGAAGAAATGAAATACATTGAACCCTATAATAGGACCTAATTTTTCAAACATTTTTCAAGAAAATTTAAAATTTACAAATTGCTTCGAAAATTTTAAGAAATATTCAAATTATCCCATAAAATATATAAAAAAATTTCATCAAAATATGTTCGGTAGTTTTTTGAATAAAAATTAAAATAATAATTGCATCCATATTATATGAAAAGATCACGTGACCCATTTCAAAATAAAATATGGCATCCATCTCGTGTCAAAATCGTGACTTTTAAAGTTATTTCTAATTTATATCTAGTGTTGCACACATCCTAAAACAGCTTTATTTTTTTCTGTGCATCTATATACTGCGCCAACTTAATTATAATATTTTGGAGCTTAAATTATCACCAAACCTTGATCATTTCTACAACGAAGCCTAACTTTCACGTGTGGAGAATGTAAACACATAAAGCTGTAAGATGAGTTGCATAAGAATTGCTGAATTTCTTTAACGCAAAATTATTTAGCTATGGAGCCTGTAATATAGCTGATATGAATGAAACATTCATTGATTTTACATAGAGAAAGATACGATTCCATATTATTACTTTTTGATGAAGGTTTAAGCATGGAGTTAGAAACTCCATGGTTTTACGTTTTTAAGTAAAATAAATTATTGTAGTATTGTGATCATTTTTTAAATATCGCCGTTGAATGAAAATAATAGAAAAAAGTTTATGAATGAAATATTCACTACTTTTATATAGGGAGTCAGGCTACTTATATTTCGGTGACATTATTTGAATAAAGTTCATTTGTTTTCGATGATGTTTTCAAATATAATAAGTTAATGTAGTATTCTGATAATTTTAAACATTTCACCGCTGAATGTATCGCGTTTTAAAGATGTTTAAAAACTTGCATTTCGGTTGGAAAGTGGTACATAATCAATGCTTTATTCATGATTGATCTTTCTTGTTTTTTTATACAGAGACAAACCCTGGTTACAGAAACTCGAAATATGAAGCTTGCGATAAAGTAAAGTAAAACCATTTGAAACAAAATCCGTCAGAAACTGTGGATTTGTAAACAGAACAGACAAACAAATAAACAAGCAGACTTTTAATTATATATATAGATAGATCACTATGTAGAGAGTAAGTGTGTTTTGCTTATATTTGGAGTTTTTTTTTTTCTAAAATGTTACTCTTGTTAAAAATAATAATTGGCTATTATGTAACTTTACTCTCTTACAAGTTTATAATTTATCAGTTAAATATTTAAATTAAATAAAAAGAATTTATTTTACTTTTCCTTACACAATTAGATTTTTGTAAATACTGATACATCCAGCCCCAGAAAGTTTCTTCAGATAGCACAATATTTTAATATACTCAATATAAAGACTTCAGGAATACAGCATAAACACAAATATATACTGGCCAACCGCTTTTGAAAGCAGAAAACTATTTTTGTCTTCAGGGTAAACAAAAAGCACAACTTCAATTCAGGTACTAGAATAGCAATTGCACTAGAATAACAAACGTGGTTGAAGGTAAGAAGAATACTGAAAGAAAAGAAAGAGGAAGCAGGATACAATGAAAGAACGGTAACAATCACCGAGAAATAAAGAATATCAGTAAATACAGAAAAGTCAAGAGCGATATATATAGCTTGTTTATAAAAAACACTGCCGATATATCAGCCCCTAGCGATCATAACGATCAAGGAAACAGAAATATATTTTGGATGCAGGTATGCGCTCAAGAATGATGTGAAAAAACAACAGTCCTGCTCTCACAATTAGGTTGACACAATTTCGAATGGCAACAGCTACTTTTTTTTATTGAAATGTGATCTTCTCAGTAAAGTAGCATAAATGGCGTCGAAACGGTACCTGCAGCTCAAAAAACACCGGCGCTCGGCAGAGACTAAGAAAAAAGTATAAACAACCAATAAGGACAGACCAGCAACAGGAAAGCAAAACTTTCGTGTTTCACAAATTTTCCACATACCCACCTTCACACACGATGACACTTTGAAGGCGACAGATGGTGGAGAGCACTGAAACACGTACCCTGGCAAGGAAAATCTATTGAACCCCACATGTGATGGCATCTTTCAAATCAAATAGAGTTTGCGGATTGCCTGCATACACTTTGGATTTCATGTATCCCCACAGCCAGAAATCCATTGCAGTGAGATAGGGCGACCTGGGTGGCCACGGAAACATGAAATGACGGGAGATAATTCTGTCACCATACTATTGCATCAATAAACATTTCACTAAAGACCCCACATGTGGGGGAGCTCCATCTTGCATCCACACAACGTCTAGGGTATTTCGCTGTTGCAATTCGGGAATGACGTAATTGGCTAGCATTGCTTCCTAACGACCAGTCGTTACTGCACACGTGCGTAGACCTGCGACAGTAACCTCTTCAAAAAAGTAGGGGCCTAGGATAAAGCTGCTTGCTATCCAGCACCACACAGTCACTTTTGCTTGGTGTAACGGAAGTGAGACCACATCATGGGGATTTTGATCTGCCCATTGCACGCAGTTCCTCGAATTCACGTTACCAGTCAAGGAGAAATATGCCTCGTCCGTCCACAGAATGCTTAAAGACCACCTGTTATCATCATCATACCGTATGAGGAATTCATTAGCAAAATCTAAGAGTAGTTCGTTATCATCCGTTTGCAACATCTGGGTACGCTGGAATCGATACGGAAACATGTGGAGAATAGAGCATAGAATTTTGCAGACCGTAGAATTCGGCACGCGTGAACCACCGCGTGCACTTGCAATACGACCTTCGCATATCGTCTCATGCACTTCTCGAATAACGTCGACAGGAACGGAAGGTCGTCTAGGCCGAGATCGATCGCATGTGCAATAGGGTGCAGTGAAAAAGTATGGAAAATATTACTTTCCTTATATACATAATGTATAAGGAAAGTATTGTGACCGGGTCGAAAATTCGAATTCGAGTTTTCGACGGGAGAGCACGTTTCAAGCATCCCTGATCACGAATCAAACATTTTTGAAGTGATGTCTGTGTGTGTGTGAAAGTATGTGTGTGTGTGTGTGTGTGTGTGTGTGTGTGTCACTGGATCTGTGGAGACGATAACTGACGAACGAATGGACCGATTCGAACCAAAATTGGTACAAAACTCACAATCTGTAAACACTGGAAGCCTATTGCTTTTATACGCAATCGAATGTTCAGAACCCCCCTAAATTTTCGAATGAAATTTTGAAGAAATCGTCAAAAAATCAAAACAAATAATAAAGTTACGTAAATAGACATTTCTTATGTAATTTTTCATTAGAAAACGATTGACATAAATTTTAGAACGCTAACATGAACCGTTCTCGAGATATTGCACATTTTTCAAAAAAAGTATCAAAAAGTCATATAAAATAGAAAAAAAAATATTCCCTATTGAGAAACATGTTCACTTTTCATATATAATATCATGCGATAAATTGGGTGACATCATTCTCGTGGATCTAGCTCGTTCCATTCATGAAAAAAGATACTTTGAGTAATACTTTTGCATTTGAATGCCAATTTATCTGCTGTAAGAATAACTTATTTCTTCGTCCATAACGCTTGGCGAGATTTTGGCGACGAAATTGGCGGAATGTCGCCAACTTGGCGACTTTTTGAAATGTTGCCAAATTAACGAAAATCTCGCCAGATGGATAAAAATGACGATAAATCAATGAAAATGACGACTAATTGTCGAAAATTCATTATCTTGGAAAGGATATTAGTATCTATTAGAAGAAAAACCTATTTATTTTACTGTGAAAGTAGTAAATTCATTTCATTATATAAGGAAAGTCATGTGTTGCCCACATCAGATTTTTTTTTCATATTTTGATGTTGCCTGGGTGCGTAGAAGTTACGGTTGCATATCGGAATCACACTATAAAATTTTTTTTGATTTATGTTGTCATCTTAAAGTACCCCAAGGACTTCGAAATATGCTTTTTGTTGTAATTTTAGCCGTTAATTTCAAAATTAATAAAATTATGTAAAATATCAAATAATTTTTCTCCTGAGTGCTTAAAGATTTTTATTGTATCCCATTATTAACAAGAAAACGTTTCTGTGCCATAAATTTAAATCTTGAAGTGCCCCAAGAGGTTTAAAATCATAGACATATATCGTATACTTCAACAAAAATCTAATTTTTGTTTATAAAGTGAAACATAAGAAAGTTACGTAATATGTATGTTATGTTATATGTGAGAACAGAAATTTCCAAACTTAAAAAAAAGTGAACAAAATCCTGGTTATACAAAAAACACTACTGTTCGTTAATGCTACAGATTTAAGCACGATAATCAGTTTTTGCATTGAGATGCTTCATAACTGAACGTGATCGAATAAAGCCGTCTCTTTGTTCTTCGCAAACAGACCCTGAAGCTTCAGTTACTAAACGAACAAACCTTTCCACAGTTTCTGAGTGGCATGGGAAATTTGAATATTTCAAAGCTGGTGTTGCGCTAACGTAATGTTCCAGCTCTTCTTGATTAATGCATCTGAGCGGTGGCTTAAACCTATCTTCAAACACCCAGTGAATCATCTCATGCCACATCTGTCACATTCACCTGCTACCGTTGGTACTTTTGTACGCATGTGGTTCTTTTTCCAAAAATATGCGGAAGTGGTTGTCTCAGTAGTAGTTGGAGAGTCTATTACTACTGGATCATCCGATTCTGTAATTGTATATGAGTTCTGTACCTGTTCTGCATCTGAAGATTGCAAGATGTCGCCCATTTCATCATTACCACTATCAACTCTTGATAATTTGGCTAACTGGTAGAGTCTGTCTTGCTTTCGTTTCTCCTTTCGTTGTAGTTGTTTCAATATCAATGTCCCCTATCATCATTTTTCTTCTCATTCGTCGATCTGTCAAAAATGCTCTTTCCTGTAACGGCACCTTCTTAAGCTTTTCATAAGTGCAAACAGCAAAATCGCACTTATAACAGGTTATATCAAGCAGTTCTTTAGTTTGAGTCAGGAACGCTTGGATTTTCTTTGTGTAGTTATCATTTTTGTACCGTTTCTTGTAAAATTTCAGTAACTTCCTGTATTTTTCGTGATAATCTCGAAGTCGTTGTAACATGCGTTGGTGTGATATGATTGGAAATGTAGCTTTCTTCCATATGTTCTCAATATCAACTACCACTGGTTCAGCAATTTCAGCAAAAGGCATTGGTTCCTTAATCCTACCACCACTTCGCAATTCCTGCATTACGCATAAATATTCTTTCATCATATCATTATAGGTAGGTAGCATATTTTTCTTGAAAAAAAACTGGTTTCCCAAACACAGGACAAATGAACTTCATACGTGTTACCGACTTTACTTCAGCAGAAGACGATGGTAATTCAGTTTTATCAGCCATGATTATGAAATTAATCAGAAGATAAAAGTCTTTTTTCACTACCATAAACCACTAACAGAAGATACTCAAACAGTTTGATAGTAGTCAGAGGTCTCCCAATCTCATTTATTCACAATTAATATTAATTAGTAATTAATAACATTTATTAATAATATCTGTTAGTAAGCACAACAAAATTTTAAATCTGTATAGATAAACATTTTAAACTACTTACTACTCGAACAGCAAAGTGAGAAATGGTGCTATTTAGCACGTGGGAGAGAGACTGCGAAACACCCCCTTTACTTAATGGGTCTCGCCTTCTAAAAGCCTGCTCTCCCTGTTTATAGAGTGGTAATCAATCAAACCTGTTCAGAGACGCTTTTTGATGCTAGTACAGTGGATAATAGCAGATAAATTATTTTGATTACATTACGGTTTATCTTGTTTACTATATATGCGACAATATGATACAAAAACTAAAATTTCAACTGCATTGGGACACTTCAATATATAAATAGAATTTAAAAATATTTCACAGGATTATTTAACTTCATAGTACGCAAATTTTCCAAACACAGGCTTTTTAAATTTCGGAAAAAAAATTTTTTCACTGCACCCTAATGTGCAACCAGATTCTTCAAATTTGAGTATCAAGTCCTGCACAACTTGTACAGAACATGGGCCTCTTCGTAGCCGATGGCTTGTGCGGTAGACACGCAATGTCTCTGCGGCATTTTGCCCCTTCAGGTAATAGAGCTTTATCATTTCATCTCGTTGTTTCACTGTAAGCATCACCTTAGTCACATCAAAGTGCAAGAAATCAAGCGACATTCAAATCACAATGCCTTTTCTTTCTCCTACGGCGATGACGGTGTCTTACACCGAATCTTGAAATCTGCATACCTTGGTCTCTTCTCCTTTCGAAGGAGATTCAGCAGACTGGATTCTGAGCCGACCACACGGTGTGGAATGTGACGTCAATGGAAGATCACATTCCAATAAAAAAGTAGGTGTTGCCATTTGAAAATTTCGAAATTGTGTCATTGTAACCCTAACTGTGAGAACAGGACTGTTGTTTTTTCACATTATTCTTGAGCGCACACCTTAAAACACCTACATCCAAAATGTCCTGCATCCAATATATATATATATATATATATAAATATATATATATGTATATATAAATATATATATATGTATATATATATATATATATATAAATATATATATATATATATATATAAATATATATATATATATATATATATATATATATATATATATATATATATATATATATATATATATATATATATATATATATATATATAAATAAATATATATATATATATATATATATATATATATATATATATATAAATAAATATATATATATATATATATATATATATATATATATATATATATATAAATATATATATATATATATATATATATATATAAATATATATAAATATATATATATATATATATATATATAAATATATATATATATATATATATATATATATATAAATATATATATATATATATATATATATAAATATATATATATATATATGTATATAAATATATATATATATATATATATATAAATATATATATATATATATATGTATATATATTTATATATATTATACAAAAGTAAAAGCTTTGTTATTTAAAACAGGTTGATATAGCTTAAAAACCCTAATGTAAACAATACTACATGGCGCGATGCTGCCCGTGTACCTAGTTTACAAATATAATATCTAAATAGAAAATGTAAAACATATGAAAGTAAAAATTGAATGCAAACAATGAAAAGTACCATCAATTGGCCTGGGGGAATTGTGACCCCCCACTCTCCCGATGACCATGCTTTATGCCATGTATTAGGTCTAAATAATCTCCTGTATTAGGTCTAATAAAACATTTACATTGTATAATACACTCAGTGACAAAATACAGTCATGGTTATGAAACATAGTGACATGCACATGTCTGCTAGTAGGAAATATATGACCAGAAAATGAAAAGAACCAGATACTTAGTTCCAACTCATCCATCAAACTCGGTGAGATGGCGGAAGTCAGTATTATTTGCTATGAAAATCAATGCAGAGAACAGCTGTCATTTGAGAAAATAGAAGGTTGGATTAATTTAACTGTAAAGAGATCAATAAAAACAAAAATTAAAAGTAGATAATATATAAGCAGTCTTGATTTATGTCTCAATGGAATACTGTTATTATTGACAAAATATTTTTTATTAAATAAATTATTCAAGCGAGAGTTATATCAGCAAGAATAGAACTTGACTTTGCACCTCATCAATAAAAAACTAGATTAGAATGTTATATGCAGCACAAATAAATATATACAAGCAAATGTACGTTTTGGAAATCATTTAATTCTCGTTCTCAGTTTAAAAAAGTTTGAACGCTAAAATGAGTGTAGATTATGACGGTAAACTAAATTAAAAAAAAATTAAACAGTTGAACAAAATATGGTAGCGCTATATAGTGTGATGGAAATACAGAATGAAGAAATATGAATTTGAGAATAGAATGAAAGAAATATGAACGGAAATGGGAGCACATAAAATGAATGAAATATGAAATTGAGTAGCAAATAAGAAGAAAATAAATTGATATTACAAGCTAAATACCAGTTGAAAATAAACAGTCTCATAATAAGCAAATCACGAACAATGTGAATTTTAGAATACTTTGATATTTCAATGGCTCTTATAGAACTGTTCAGCCATGCATCAAATTTCAAGTCTCTATTCATTTTAAAGGGGACTTATCACTACAAAATTTACTTGCTTAAAAATGACTTTTTGAATAATTCTTGTGTTTTATATGTTATATCAAATGAGTGAGAGAATAAAAAATACAGAGCAGATATTTTCTTCAAATGCAAAATTTGATTTTATTCTAATTTTTAAAAAATTAAATATTTTTAAAATGGTATTCCTCCCATACAACTGGGTCTACAGAACTAACTTCTTTTAATATTAATCAAACATACATATATACTTATAAGTATGGTTATTTCTGCGAGTATAATATTTTTTGAAAAATAATTAAAATAATGGAAACCTTTAGAGAAAAGTAAGTAAAAAAACAGCCAACATTTTTGTTTGCTATTTTATTTATATCAAGTTTTTGTTCAATTCAAACATCGTTTACTTAATAGAACATATACTTATAATATGTAGAAAAAAATCTAATTAAAACAATAGTATTTGCGAAAGTAGTAGATTTCAGATGCAAATGTAATATATGGAAAATTAAAATAAGAGAAAATACACTTTAATATATTTGGTCCTGAGATTAATCCATATTAAATTTTTGAATATGAGTAAGAATGATTCACATACTGTTCCTATCTTTCATATTCGTTTTAAAGTGTCCTGCTTTATCAGAGGAATTTCTTACAGAAATTTTGACCGTTTAACAGCAAGACAAGCATTCTTATATTTTGCACCAGCTCGTCATTTTCTGAAAATAATCTATAAAAACTCTTGTATATTTTCAACTTTCACAAACTCGTGTTCAATAACAATTTTTTTAGACCCTTGCGTTGTCATCAGGGTTTTAGTGACATTCACATTGAATTGAGTAGATGGCATCTCCATGATAGAGAAGCCAACTCCATCATCTGACCATGATGTTTGGAGCGTCGATTTCATAGCATAATAGAAACCTAACAGCAATTTTAAAGTTACACTACAGTGGCAGTTTCTGAGTTTAAAATAAGTTAGAAATTTAAAATAGACGGGTGAACATTGAAGCACATGTGATCAGCAATGGTATTTAAATGGCGTGTTGTAAATAAAGACAATATTTTGCAGGAAATAATTTATGTCCAGCTTTTAAACTTTGCTAGGATATTTTTGAATATATATAGTAAGCTTTTTTAAATATATATAGTAAGTTTTGAAAGTAAAAAAGTATAACATCAATTTTAAAGTTACTGTACAGTGACATCTGGGCTGAAAATAAGTTCAAAATTTAAGATAAACAAGTAAACATTAAAGCACATGTCATCAGCAATGGTATTTAAATAACATATTGCAAATAAAGACACATTTTTGTAGGAAAAAAAATTATGTGCAGCTTTTAAACTTTGTCAGGATATTTTTAAATGTATAAGGTACGTTTTGGAAGTATAAAGAGTATAACATCAATTTTAAAGTTACAGTACAGTGACATCTTCTGAGCTGAAAATAAGTTACAAATTTAAAATTAGCGAGTAAACATTCTAGCACATGTAATCAGCAATGGTATTTAGATGAAATGTTACAAATTAAGACAATATTTTGTAGGGAAAAAATTATGTACAGCTTTTAAACTTTGTCAGGATATTTTTTAAATGTATAAAGTACGTTTAGAAAGTATAAAGAGTATGACAGCAGTTTTGAAGTTGCAGTACAGTGACATCTTCTAGGCTGCAAATAAGTTACAAATTTAAGATAGAAGTGCAAACATTGTTACACATGTAATCAGCAATGCTATTTAAATAGCATGTTGTAAATAAAGGCACTTTTTGTAGCAGATAATTTATGTACAGCTTTCAAACTTTGTCAGAATATTTTTAAATGTAGGTACGTTTTGAAAGTATAAAAAATTATCATTTTAGATATGTCTCATTTATCCTCCGAATGGGACATTTCAGGGAGCTACAGTCTTAGTATAATAAATATTGAAATACAGTAATTTTCTTCCTTTTGTAAATCATAGGACCTATCCTGTTATCAAAATTCAACTTTCAATCTCACGGTTAATTTCTATTTTGCAAATAGTTCATATGTGGTACGTTTCGGTCTGGAGCGATTCCCCTGCCCCATCAAATTAAAATTTTAGAATAATTCGATTATTTTTTGCATATATATGTTCATTCATATACCAAATTTCAAGTCTCTATCAAATTTAAAAGAAGAGACACTTAAGATTTATGTGGTAAATCGAACATTTTGATGAGAGGTACCCTTAAAGTAACAAAAATTAGAAAGTAAAATAGTACACAAATTTCAAATTGTCCTTATAATCTAACCTTAAACCAAATTCCTAGTCCATATCTCATCGCAAAATACGATATTTTATCATTTCGTAGAGCACCCCCAAAATAATAATTTTTGAAAATTTCAATTTTTTCTGAGGGTTTCATCCAGCATTTAGCCAGCGTACCAAATTGCAGGTATCTTTCTATTCGAAAATAGTCTAAAATTGCATGTCAGATGAACAGACAGTCAGACATATTGACAAACATTCGAACACAGTGCGGGATAGCCCAGTGGTTATGGTACGGGGATTGCACTCGAAGGATCCACGATCGTTTCTCGGTTCTGTCCAAACTATCCCTTTGTGTATGCGGTATATGAGCACGTAAAATCTGAGGGTCTGAAAGTTCTTTTGAGATGTTGGCGGTATGGGAAGGAGGGTACGATCCCTGTGGATACCTCCCCTACAGGGTTCTGATCTACATTGGGTGGTACAGTCTCGACAGTTCAAATAGATATATTACAGCTTCGAGTAGTTCGAGTAGTCGAATGAAAGAAAGAAGATAGACAGACACAAAGTAGCATATATAATTTTCATTATTAAGCACCACAGCAAAACCATCTAATAAGCACTCATTAAAGTATTTAGCTTTATTTATTCTCTTTAAAGCACAACAGGCCAAATTAAAATATTTCTTTCCAATTAAAGGAGTTACAATTCTTTTTAAACTATACAGTAGCATTTTTACTCTTAAAATTAAAGAATTAATTAGATTTTGAAACAGCTAATCGAAATTCAGCGTATTGATTAAGTCGCGAAACGCAATAAAGTATTGAGGTTTCGATGCTAAATTAAAAATCGTGCAGATTTCTTCGAGCATTGATTAATGCAATCGAGTTTTGGTTGATAACTGCAATGAATTGAATAGTGATTAAAATGAATATTTTTGAGTCAAAATAAAATTGACACGACTTATCCTTTACATGCGTGAGTGTGTTCTTAGAATACAAAAATGGGCTGCAATACCTGGATTACTTATTTTAAAGTAGCAATTAGTGTAAGCAGGATCAAAGTGCAATTAATAACTTTCCAACAGTGTATCAAAGTCGTAAAAGAACCGTCAAATTAAATAAAATGGCATGTAAAAACTCAATTAATTTTCCCAAAAAAGCATATTTTCAAGACACTGTCTTATTATAAATTTTATTTTAATTTTCATTTTAATTTACTCGTATCATGTAACATCGCTCTCTGAAAGTGAACATTCTTATGTACCCTATGTTGAGGGTGCTTCAAAAACGTGCGTAACTCAGAAAAAAAAATTGATCAAATCAATGGATGCTTGAACTTTCCCAAAGTGTCAAGTTATCAAGGTTTTGCCTAATTTGGTCAAACAACCGAAATAAGGAAAAACTTTTATCACGTCATAAGGTCAAGCGACATAAGGCTTAATTCCAAATTCTGTCGAAGTTCTGTGTCATTTGTAGTATCGCTATAGCAAAGCTTCAAACGCTATTGTGCTTGCAATAAAGTTTGTTGCTCCACTGTAGGAGCGATCTCTGTCGATGGACTCGGAACTACGATCGACAAGCCTAGAAAAGGGCTTCTAGGCATCCTGTAATGATAGTTTCGGTCTAAAGAAATAAAGAAAATTTTGTTTAACCTTTAACTCATATGTATAAACCATTGCCAATTATAGAAATGTTGAAACCTCATCCCGTTCAAGATTCTGTAAAAGTATGTTCATGTTGAAACTCAAAATAAAAACGAGGCATTAAATAATATAATCTGGACTCAAAGCGGTTTTTGCTTCACTGTAATTATTATAATTTACTGTGCATGGTGCAGTTTCGTGTTATATTTCTAGTAGCATTGTGAAATGCAATACTTTATCCACTACTTTGAATAAGTCTTGTTGTACGCTGATTAAAAACTATGGAGAAAATTGAAAAGAAAGACAATGGCAAATAAGAGGAAACTTTAAATGTTCGCAAACAAATCTAAACATAAAAAACAGGTTATGAAAAATATATTAGAGGAAATATTTACCGAATAGGAAAAATATGATTCTTTCTATATATCAAAATCTCATTGAAAATGTATGATTTAATAATCTAATAGGCGCATTAAGTTTTAACACAATTGTTAATTTAAAGAAAATTAAATTTTGTTCTTCATAGAATGTGTTCTTTACTGTTTATATTATTTTTCCTATGTCCGTGGTACCTTATCCACTGTGCGGTATAACTCAGTGATTAAAACCCGGGGATTGAACTCGCAGGACCCAAGTTCAATTTCCAGGGCTCCCCAATTTATCCTCGTGTTTATGCGGAGTATGGGCACTGTAAATCTGTGGGTCTAAAAGTAAGTCCTTCCGAGAGGTTGGTAGCAGGGAAAGAAGGGTGCGGTACCTGTGGATGTCATGTCCACTTGATTCCGGTTTAAAATGGGTGGCTTAAGAACATAATGTAATCCACCCCTGTTGTGCGTCGTTGCAGAGTTGCATGACTACGAAGTGGTTCAAGTTTCGGCAGTTATATAAGCGAATGATTAATCATCAAATGTCTGGCTATTGCAGGGAAAATATACCTTTTCTCAACAGTTATTGGGCACAGCACTTTTTAAAATTTTTATGGTATATAGAAACCACGTTAGTTTGATGGTATGTTGTTTAATTTTATTCAACAAAATAAAAATGTAAAATTTTAGTTAGAAACTGTTACTTTCTAAAAAAATATAGTTTGAAAATATTCTAATGAAAATCAAAAGTGAGCTGTTAAAATGTGTACGAGTATTAGATATTCCAATTATAAGATTTTGCACTGATAGCATTTATAGTGTTTAGGGAAGGGAACATGAATTTAACAAATGTAACAGGGGTGAGATAGATCGATTCGGGTACCCTTAAAAGTATTAATCGGTTTTAAACGCAAAAAACTGTCGCAATTTTCAAAATACAAAGACAAACACCAACACCAAAACCCGGAAACAAGTATGTTCTAGACACGTTCTTTTTTCCTTTTTCTAATCTTTTCTAGCCTTTATTTTTATTGTTCAATGCTGCTTTCTATTTCTCCTGTATTTAAATAAGGCCGAAACAAACGCATTCTTTTCTATAGTTGAAAACTGTTGGAATGATAGCTTTTTCTTCTATAGTTGATGTTACTGGAACGATAGCCCTTTCTTTTACATGTCAATGTTGCTAATACGCTATAGTATTTTCCGCTATGTTTGAATGCTGTTGGAACGCTAGCATTTTCTTTTATAGTTGAATGTTTTTAACGATAGAATATGTTATCTTGCGTATGGATGCTGCTGGAATGTTGACATTTTTTTTCAATGTTTGGATACTGCTGGAACGATGGCCTTTACATGTGTATTTAATACTGATGGAAAACTAGCATTTCTTTTACATAGTTAAATGCTTCTAAAATGCTAGTTTTTATCTTATAGTTGAATGATTCTGGAACACTAGTCATTTTTCTCTTATGGTTGAATGCATCTGAAACACAAGCCTTTATTTCTTATGTTTGAATTCTTATGGAACGATAGCTTTTTATTTTATAGTTGAATACTTTTGGAACGCTTGCATTTTCTTCTATAGTTGAATATTGTTAAGACAGTCGTCTTTTTTTGCATATTTGAATGTTGCTAGAACAATATTATATTTTTCTATATTTATATGCCGCTCGGATGATAACCATATTTTCTATATTTTAATACTGCTGTAATGATAGCATTTCCTCCTATATTCGAAGTAAAAACAAAATATATACAGTAGCCAATTTGTAACAAATCTTAAGGGGTAAAATTGTTATTAACACTATTTCACTACCTCTCTATATAAACACGTATTAAGAATTGCACCTTAACTGCGTTGAGAGAATCCATAAATTCGTAAGTACCAAAGTATCGCTGTAACTGAATTTGTTACAATGATAGAATTTTCCCCCAAAATATTCGTTAAAATCTGTGAGATTTACAGTCCTCAGAATACCAATTGCTGTTAAAATAATGTATTTGCTGTTACAAGCATTGTGTTTAGTTCAAGGCCACGTCTAAAAATAAAAGCTATTCCAAATATTTCTATTATTATGTATCAGAATTAGAGAATCATGTAAATGCTAATTGAAATCATATCCGAGGTAGACAAATTAATCTCAATAAGAGAAATAAAATTATTTCTTTCTGTTTAAAAGATATATCGTTCTGAAGATCCAGAAAAAAATGTGTGTGTGTGTGTGTGTGTGAGTGTGTGTGTGTGTGTGTGTGTGTGTGTGTGTGTGTGTGTGTGTGTGTGTTAAGTTTTGTTTATATTCCACGTTTAATAAAAATAATTATAATTAATTGAATGCTGATTTAAACAGATATTTTTCAGATTCATTGAAAAAACATAAAATTAATGAGGTTTAATATCAAAATATACACTTATTAACAGATAGTTAGAAAATAGAAATAAATTAAGATCTTTGTAATTTAGGAAGAAAGTATTGAAATTCTACAATCTATACTTTTAAAACATGTCCGACCATCCATCTATTCATTTTTAGGGCTATATATCTATCCTTGTCCTACATTTTTAACAACTAACTATTATTCTTAGAAATCGTGTTTGGTGTCTATTGAAAGTTTATTTTTTTGCTTATTAAAAACGCTTATTAAAATTATTTGAAAAATTGCGATTAGAATTTTCGTAGAAGAGACGTGGTTCCTTTAGGTAAAAAAGGAAGGCAATTTCCGTATCCTTAGCCACCAAGATTTGCCAAAGGTAACTTTGTCGCTATATTAAAGTTTAATTACTATGGCAACCACTATCTCTTTTGTGGAAAGCAAAATGAGGCCCGAATTTGAATGCAGTTGCAGAAAATTGTTGACTGTGATTTCGATTCGTATTGAATGATTGCAGTTAATTTCTAAAGTGCAAACGTGTTCGGAAATAATTAAGAAAAACACACTCTGCAAAACAGGACATTGAAATGCTTTTAGCGCTTGATTTTTACATGTACTAAGCTCTATTTAAAGTACATACATTTGATTTTTTAGGAGGTTACAGTTACTTTGAATCATAATCATCGTAATAATTTCACAAATATTATTGATTCACAAATTATACATATATATATCTATTTATATATACGTATATATATATACACACACACATATACATATACATAAATATATATATATATATATATATATATATATATTTATGTGTATGTATATGTGTGTGTGTATACGTATATACATATACACACACATATACATAATAAATAAATATATATATATATATATATATATATATACATAATTTTTTTGCAATCTATTCAAATTTATGCTGCATTTGCGCTAAATTTAGTCATAGAATTAGTTATTTTTTAATTTTTAATTTTACTTTCGTCCAATGTTATTAAAGGAATTTTGTTGCTCGTATTCTCCTAATTTTTTATCGGTATTTTATTTTGTGGTTGTTTTACAAAGTTAGGTTTATCGAGTTGCAGCTTGCAGCTTCTCACTTTTCTTTCATTGGACTTTCAAACAATTATTATTACGCATATATATATATATATATATATATATATATATATATATATATATATATATATATATATATATATATATATACCTATACATACATACATACATACATACTTACATATATATATATATGTATATATATATATATATATATATATATATATATATATATATATATATATATATATATATACAATAATGATTTATTGTTTCACTATTTGGCTCTAAATACCACCTATAAATTATAGTTTGTTTTCATTCCATCATCACAACGAGAAAAAATTGGTTTTCTTTAGTTCCTGTAAAATTTCAATTGCCGGAGATGTGTTTCTCCATTTCGAGATTTTCGATTCAATTAAAAGATTCACCGTTACGCAGACCTTGAAACAACTCGTTTACTGTTCGAAATAAAGAATTAATTAGCTCTTACAAATGAAAATGTACATGTGTTCGTTATTCTGATTGAAACGTAGAACCAAATAGTTTAGATTGTTCTATGTTAAATTAAAAATTATTCGAAAATTTTCGAACGTAGAATAATGTAGAAGAATGTATAAATATAAATATAATGAATTAAGTACGGAATAAAATGTATAATTTCTATTCCAGTTAAAGAAACATATGCTTTAAATGGGAAGTTTAATTAGAACATATTGTAAAATTAGCTAAATCCTTGATGGAGGAAGACGATTCCAGCTTAAGACGTATGCACTTTTTATAGAACGTATAATATACTAAAGCTTAATAGTCAATAGCAGCATTATAAATGAACTGGGGTGTTGTTCACCTCGATTTTCTCGTACCAGAATTTTATCTTTTCATATGTTATAAGAAAATAATTGAAAATTGGTACCGTGGGTCTAAATTGTTACAACTATACCTTTTTTGTTATATACTATACCCTTTGTGTGTGTTACCCTTCACTTGAAGCATAAAGGGTTTAGAAAAAGCTTTTGATTGATACCATACTTGGCAGTGTGCCCCCCCCCCTCTCACTGGATGGGTAACTTCCCCCACCCCCACCCCCAAAGGGAGGGTGCTAATGAAGTCACGATCAAGAAAATTTGTATCGTGGCTATTTTTCACAACAATAATTGAAACAATTACGTATTGTAGTTATTGATCCATAATTAAACCCTTTTAAGCATGAATATATCAAATTTCATCCTATAACGCCACGTTAAAAATATATATATAATTTCGAATACATTTCAAAGCTTTCGCTCGAATCAAAAAATTTCTATCTAGTTGTAGATTTTTTGATAACAAAGCCGGCTATAAAATTTCGTGAAAATCCACTAATATTTGTGGCTATACACAAGAAATCGACCACAGACATCAGATAGACGGACGTAGATCAATCCAAAAGTAGTCAAAACGTGTTTAAGAGATCTTAAAACATATATGGACATCAAAATCTCGAAATCGAAAATTTTTGTGAAAACAATACTTCCTCAATACTACGTATGAGAATGTAATAAAATATTCGCAATTACGCTCATTCTTTAGCACTACCCCGAAATATACTAAATGAAACACTTCATTCCGGATAGACCAATGTAATTAAAGCACAGGAGACTAAAAGAAATAATGTCTTCCATTTAGACCATAGGTTCTCAACGTGGGCGATAACGCCCCCTTGTGGGCGTTTGAGACTTTCAGGGGGGCAGTAGAAGACCCAGAGAAAATTAGGGGGCGTTGAGATGGTACTGAGGGGCGGTGGGCAGATTAAAAAAATATAGTTTAAAAAAGACAAAAAAACACGCTAATCACGTACTAACTAAAGTAAACTTTAATATTGGTTAATTTTTGTTATTGTATGTATTTTAATCATTTTTATCACGTGTACGAAAATTCACATATTTCGGTAGTTCGGGAAGTGGATGAAAATTGAACTTAAAGATTCCATTACATTCAGATCTACATTAAATTGGATAATAATTTTTAATTTTAGATTTGAATTAAAAATTTTCAAATCTTCCAATTTCACGTGTGGAAACCCCAGGCCATCCGACTCATCCAGAGGACTTGAGCAACTATTTGGACGCCAATTTCACGTGTGAAATATCTCATATATAAATACAGATAAAGTTAACAAAAGCCTGTTAATAAAAAAATAGTAAAAAATATGCTTGTAGCAATTCAGTTATAACAAGTTTTTGTTAAATAACGTGATTTTTGCAATCCTGCAAGAATTGACAGTATTATCTGTGCTTGTTCTAACCCGCACTCTGCTCCCGCATCACCCTTGCCCCCGCGCTTTACTTCGGCGCCGGGTGTTATAAACGAGTCACTGCATGTTTATCTTATTCCTGTCGATGCGTCGAAAACCCAGACCACCCGACTCGTCCGAGGACTTAGAGTAACCGTTAGAGTGGCCGGACCTCCTGTCGATGCGTGTTATATGTCTCCAACCTATATAAAGGCAGTGATTGTTCATTTTATTTTCATTAGCATTATCGCGCGCAATTGATGACAGGGTTTTAAAAGTACACTAATGCTACTCACGTATCTGTAAAGTAAAAACCATGTCGGAAGCAAAAAAGAAGAGGCGGCAGTATAGTGTGGATTATATTAAGTACGGATTTGTCGAAAATCCCACAAATCCATCATCGCCAATGTGCCTTATTTGTCAAAAAACATTTTCAAATGAAGCGATGAAGCCTTCTAGGCTTCAAGATCATTTTAATAAAATACACCCGGATAAGAAAGACAAAGATGTGACCTATTTTCAAGACATGAAAAAGAAGTACGAAATTCAGCCAACTGTATCAAAACTTTTTTCATCAGCTTCTAAGCAAGACGATGACGGACTTCGAGCTTCGTACAATATCTCATTGTTGATTGCTAAAACATGCAAACCACATACTATTGGGGAAGATTTAATTTTACCAGCAGTAAATGATGTAATAACCCCTGTGCTCCATAAACCAGCTGCAGATATTATCCGAAAAATTCCTTTGAGCAATAGTTCTGTGCAAAGACGAATTGATGAGATGGCTGAAAACATTGAGAATCATTGTGCAATCATCTGCAGACTTTCAATTCAGCTGGATGAGTCCACTTTACCAAACAATGAAGCATTGCTATTGTCATACGTGAGGTTTATCAAAGATGAGAAAATATGTCAAGAACTATTGTTTACTACCAATTTGGAAACAGATACAAAAGGAGAAACCATATTTAATACACTGGAAAAGTTTTGTGACGAAAAGGAAATTTCTTTTAATAGTATTTTGTCAGTTGCTACGGATGGCGCACCGGCTATGACAGGGCGTCAACAAAGGCTTCATAGCGTGCTTAAAAAATAAAGTTCCTGACGTGCTTGCTGTGCATTGCGTAATTCATCGCCAGCATTTGGTTGCGAAAAATGTGAGTGAACGCCTCCATACATCACTGCAATATGTTATCAGAGCAGTTAATAAAATCAGAAGTAACTCGTTGAATGACAGATTATTCAGTCAGCTTTGCATTGCCAATGATGAAGATTTCAACCGATTGCTGCTTCACACAGAGGTGCGCTGGCTGTCAAAAGGTACTTGTTTGACTCGATTTTACAATCTGTTTGGGTCTGTGATAGAGTTCCTAGGAAACAAAGACACGGAATTGCGCGACAACCTTATCTCATCAAAGAACGATATTGCGTACTTGACAGACCTGTATAAATTGTTTAATGATGTCGATCTCCAACTTCAAGGCGACGTCTTAAACTTGATTAAGACAGCAAATAGCGTTGCTGCATTCGTGTCCAAACTGCTATTACACAAAAGAAATATCGGCAGACGCGAATTCAATAACTTCCCCAATTTATCAGCAATATCATTCAAGCACGAGGACTTGCTTGTTTACTGTCAACACTTGAAAAACCTCCACAGTGATTTCAAGGAACGATTCCAGGACATTTTAAATATGGACATACCAGACTGGGTTTTGTATCCTTTATCAAATGTCAACACAGCAGGATCATCCCAGTTAGAAGAAGAACTAATAGAACTGACGACAAATGAGGAATTAAAAATTAAATTCAAGAATGGCTACCAAGAATTTTGGCTGCAGAAGCCGATTTTGCAACTATACCCAGGATTATTGTCGATTGTTCAACGATTTCTGATAGCATTTCCATCTTCCTATTTAGCTGAACGTGGATTTAGTGTTGTAGCAACGTTGATAACTAAAAAGAGAAATCGGCTCCATGTTACTGAACGCGACGACTTACGGTTGTTTTTAAGTAAAATCGAACCTGATATTAACAAACTCCTTAAAATGCATCAAATTCAATCTTCTCATTAGATAAGTTATAAATTCAATGTCTTTTGAATGTTAATAAAAATACTTTTCAATATAAGTAAGTATGCGTTTTACTTATTCTCATTGAAACAGTCTTCTTTAAACTCAGAAATAGGATAGGACCATATCCTATCTTACGACTATAGTATATTACACGTTTAAATATAATCGTGGCAATAGCTGTTTCAGATTCGCAAGTAAAAAAAATTGGGGGGGCATTAGGAAAAAAAATATTCTCAAAGTGGGCGGTGGGCAAAAAAAGGTTGAGAACCTATGATTTAGACGATTCACAATTACAGAAACCTCGAAATAACTCTATTATTGTTTGAAATAAAAGATTAATTAGCTTTTAGAACAAAGGCAAATCCAGTCCTCGAATTAAAAGGTAATGCTTAATTATTTAGATTATTTGATGTTAAATTTAAAATCGTTCAAAATTGTTCCAATATAGGATAAAGTAAATAAATGTGTAGAAATAAAAATAATGAATTGAGCACGGAATCAAATGAATATTTTATATTTAAGTTAAAGGATGCATGCACTTTTAATGGGACATATGATTTGAACATATTTAAAACTTGTCTAATTTCGTAATAAGGGAGGAATAAAACTCGGATAATTCCAGTAAAAGATTTATGCACTTTTTATAGGACGTATTATTATCTAAGGGCATTTAGTCAATGATAACATTATAAATAAAGTACACAATTACGTTCATTCTTCAGCACTGCAACAAAATATACTAATTGAAACACTTCATTCCAGACAGACCAATCTTATTAAAGCACACCAGACGAAAAGAAATAATTTCTTCCATTTAGAAGATTCACCATTACTGAAACCTCGAAATAACTCTTAATGTTTGAAATAAAAGATTGATTAACTTTTAAAACAGCAAATGCAAATCCAGTCTTCTGATTTAAAGGCAATGCTTAATAATTTAAATTATTTGATGCTAAATTTAAAATCGTTCAAAATTATTCGAACATAGGATAAAGTAAATAAATGTGTAGAAATAAAAATAATGAATTGAGCACGGAATCAAATGACTAGTTTTTATTTAAGTTAAAGGATGCATGAACTTTTAATGGGACATATAATTTGAACATATTCAAAACTTGTCTAATTTCGTAATGAGGGAGGAATAAAACTCGGATAATTCCAGTAAAAGACTAATGCACTTTTTATAGGACTTATTATTATCTAAGTCAATGATAGCATTATAAATAAAGTATTCACAATTACGCTCATTCTATAGCACTGCAACAAAATCGACTAATTGAAACACTTCACATTCCAGTCAGACCAATCTTATTGAAGTACACCAGACGAAAAGAAATAATTTCTTCCATTTAGAAGATTCACCATTACAGAAACCTCGAAATTACGCTTAATGTTTGAAATAAAAGATTAACTTTTAGAACAGCAAAGGCAAATCCAGTCTTCTGATTTAAAGACAATGCTTAATAATTTAGATTATTTGATGTTAAATTTAAAATTGTTCAAAATCATTCGAACATAGGATAAAGTAAATAAATGCGTGGGAATAAAGATAATGAATTGATCACGGAATAAAAGGAATATTTTATATTTAGGTTAAATGATGCATGCATTTTTAATGGGACATATAATTTGACTATATTAGAAAATTGTCTAATTTCGTAATGGGTAAGGAATGAAACTCGAAAAATTCCCGTAAAAGACATGCATTTTTTA
Organism: Amaurobius ferox; assembly: GCA_951213105.1. Lineage (NCBI taxonomy): Eukaryota > Metazoa > Arthropoda > Arachnida > Araneae > Amaurobiidae > Amaurobius > Amaurobius ferox. The sequence goes on along the minus strand of OX578144.1, from coordinate 122,454,855 downwards.
TAGAACGTATTATTATCTAAATCAATGATAACATTATAAATAAAGTATTCACAATTGCGCTCATTCTACAGCACTGCAACAAAATAGACTAATTGAAACACTTCATTCCAGACAGACCAATCTTATTGAAACACAGCGGACGAAAAAAAAAATTTATTTCCATTTAGAAGATTCACTATTACAGAAACCTCAAAATAACCCTATTAGTGTTTGAATTAAAGGATTAATTAGCTTTTAGAACAGCGAAGGCAAATCCAGTCTTCTGATTGAATGAAAATGCTTAATAATGTAGATCATTTGATGCTTGCTAAATTTAAAATCGTTCAAAATTATCAGAACATAGGATAAAGTAAATGAATGTGTGGGAATAAAAATAATGAATTGAGCACAAAAAAAATTGTATTCCAATTAAAGATGCATGGGACTTTGAATGGAGTGTGCATTTTGAACATACTAGAAACTTGAATTTCTTTTTTAATGTCCTTTACCGTATTCAAAGTGCATTTTTTGTCACAGAATGTATTTTAAACAAGTTCTACACTAGATTTCTGTTCATGTAAGCATTGTTTATTGCATTATTTTTAAATTTGACCTGCATTCGCCCATAATATTATTGTAGCAAACAAATGCTTTTTGCTTTAGTTTTATTGTCGATTCCTATTCATTAAACAATGATGAATACCAAATTGGCTTTTTTTTTCATCTCGCTTTTTTGTCCAGTCCATTATTCTAACTTTTTAAATTCTCCATTAGGTGTGTTGCAGTCTATTTTAATAGATCGAACGAGATCACTTTACGATAGATAGACCTAGCGTGTACACTCATGGGCCTTTCCTTGCAAAGTTATTGGGGTGCTTATGAACATTCCCAGGAACCGTGTATTGCTTGAGCTGTCTTTAAAAAACTATTTTCAAAGTTATAACTTTCTAGATGAGGATGCCTTCAAGCTCTTGTGAGATAATCATCTTTCTTTCTATATTTCAAGTGGAATCTACAAAGCATCCCTCTTTGCATTAAGGTCAGATATTACCTTTATCTTATTCAAAAAATTCTCGTAGCACTTTTATATAACATGAATTTTGATGTGAAGGACATCTGTGCTTGGGTTTTCTGTGACGAAAATTGTAAACACTTTGGACGCTTAAATTTGAGTAGTAAAAATATAAATACCTTTCCTTGTTTTGTCGGAAAAGAGGTATAGATTATGAATATATAAAAAATATGTTTAAAAAAAAAGTCCGAAAGAGTGTTTCTCCTTTTTTAAGTATCACTCGAAATAACTTCGAAATTATAAAAGATAAATAATAAACGATAAATGTATGCATTAGGAAAAATAGTTTCTAAATCTATATTATTTAAAAAAAAACATTTTTACAGTTTTTGACTAATCATCTTGTCAAGTTCAAGAAGATATTAATTATAATTTTGATATTTTAGCATTTTAACCTGTGTTTTTCAATGGGTGGAAAAGCTGTAATACTTAAAATGTCACGATTGTTGTCAATCAATCTGATTACTTACTCCTTGGTGAAATATTAGTGCATAAGTGCGAAATATTTTATTCTGTTTTTAAAAACTAGGAGTTTGAATGAGCTTGGGGATTCTAAAGATGCGAATTCTAAAGATATAAATTAACTTGAATGTAAAATTTTGTCAAATATATTGTATAAATTCATTTTATAAACCGATAAGGAAGTTAGTAAAATGATTTTATATTTTGAAATGAAGTCTGCGGTCAGAGTGTCCAGATAAAATCGGGCAAACATTGGAAATTCAGCTATAAACAGTTAACAGGTAGTTTGTAGCGCTTTCAAAGCCTGTAAACGAAAAAAAAAAGTGAATCAGAAAAATCTAATCAATTTATTGAACTTTACTGAATTTTTTTGCTTTACAAAATGTTATTCACCCAAAATCATTCCGGCTCCATCGGACTGAAGCCAAAGCTGATATTTTCTTAATCTGCGGACAGACACAGTATAACCATGATATACTAAGATTTAACTCTACGAAATTCAAATTCATTTTTTTTTTTTTTAATACATTAAAGTTTATTACTTATCCAAGTATGGCTCTTTTATGTGCAGTTGCTCATATTACTGTCTCGAATTGTGTTCAAACATAACCCAAATCAATAAGAATACATTCTACCAAAAATGTTAATTTCAATTTCCATATTATCGATTGTTTCCATAGCTGCACTGTTCCCGAAAAGAAATTTCATTAATGAAAAGGTTTTTTTTTTCAAAAATAGACACTAACATTTTTATAAAAAGTATGAATCGCATTCACTGATATTTCATGGATAAGAAATTGCATTATAGAAATAGATAATAAACCCTAAGTAGAATTTCATGTTTTTACATTACAAGGAGAGTTAGTGTTCTTATAATAATTTTATAAGTTTAATAATTAATATTCAGCAAATAAATTATCCCTTATTATGCCCATAAGAAAATGGCTTCATTGATTAACATTTTTATCTTCCAAATTTTTCTATCGCTTTCTTGTTCATTCGATTTTTAAAAAGGCTTCAAAAGATCTTGCTTCAGTTACTCAATAGATATGATTTTTTTTTATAAAGCAAATGTCATTATTTTTAAGACTATCTGGAAATATTTCATGTTTTTGATCGTTTATGGAAAAATCGATAAAGAATAAAATGAATTGACTATTATAAAATGAGGGCATCCTTTGTAAATATTTTTATACTGACATGAATGGACATGAATGTATTTAGGAATTATATTGAACCATTCTTTAACTGTCAGGAGTTCCTTTTTTTTTTACATGGAGCGCTATATTTCTTTAAAGAATTCAGAAATTTTGAGTACACTTTGGTACGAAATATTTTTAGTATTTTTTTTTATATTTTATTTAATAAATCCCAGATGCTTGTTTATTATTGAAGCTATCGCATTAGGTAAAACGACTTCAATTTTTCGAAAACAATTTTTAATAAAGAAGATACTAAAAAAATTATATTAAATTATGCTGCTTAAACAGCCTAAATACACTGTTATACTTGAAAGCCAATGACATATTTTATAGATAGATAACTTGTGTCGTTTTTTAGATAGAGTGTGTTTTTTATTTGCGTTTTTTATCAGAGAAAAACAAAAAATAAATAGTTTCATTATTAAGAAATAACTAAATGCTTTGTAAAATTTGTAATAAAAAATTGAAACTATTGTTCAGTAATTATCACAAGCCGTTCTCAAGATAATAATATTTTTATTTTTCCATGTGGAAAGTGGTATCTCTAGAAATAATTAATCGAATTGAATAATATTCAGTATGTTGAGTTTAATTGGTAACAATAATTGTCGAATTCAATTTCAGCAAGATCTAGTACTATAAAAGCTCTAATTTGTATTATTTTCTAAACAGGATTGAAATGTTTTATTTGTAAATAAAGTCTTCTATTGGATCCGTCAGGTATTTATGTACGGTTAGTATTTAATTGCAATTTCGACAATCTCCAAAAAGAAATATTTTTGAGAAAAATATTCTTTTTATATAAAAGTTTGTATTAAGGACGTTAATATATGTTTATATAAAAGTTTGTATAGGGACCTTCCATATTAAAGTTTATATTAGGACCTTTCATATGAAGTATTATAATAGGACCTTTCATATGAAAGTTTATATTAGGCTCTTTCATAATAAAGTTTATATTAGGGCCTTTCATATGAAAGTTTGTATATTACGAACTTTTACATGAAAGTTTATATTAGGACCTTTCATATGAAAGTTTGTATTAGGATCTTTCATATTAAAGTTTATATTATGACATTCCATATGATAGTTTGTATTAGAACCTTTCATATAAAGTTTGTATTAGGGCCTTTCACATGAAAGTTTGCATTAGGAACTGTCATATTAATGTTTATATTAGGATCTGTCATGATAAAGAGTTATCAGGCATTTGACTCACAAGCAAACCTTACATCGGACATTGTCGTCATGCACGAAGGTGCAGTTCATAGCGCGAGCCACCACTTTTTCCAGAAAGTTCTAGTACTTTCTCTGCTCTCCAAGGTTGTTGTCAGGGGTCAGAAAGAAGCGAACTAGCCAATCACACGCGACCTTTGACCTAGCAACGGAGAGCCGAGGATGACATCCCCTTCTCTCGATCGGTGGACGCGACAGAGCAAGGTCGCAGATTTGTGTGCAAATTTTTGATTCTCGGGGAAAGCGGTAGCCTCGGGCTATCTGCTCGAACCGAGGAATATGTTTTATTTTAAAAGTATCGAAAAGGCCCAATTCATGAAATAATTACATATTTTATGAAATATAGAATTTTATATTCTGATCTTCTATTCGAGATAAGTGTAAGCACGAGAAAAAAAATGATGGCGGAGGATGCAGTGAGACAAAGTGTAAGAGGACAGACACCCTTCGGCCTTCGTAGCCAGTTTCTGTTGAGAATGATGTCCTAGCAAGATGGCGGAAAATCATAGGTAACCTGCTACGACTGGAAGCTGATGCTACAAGTTTGCAGGCCCGAAATAAAGAACGGAATGCCATTGCCGTCCTTTGAGGGTGCTCGAGGCATTTGTAGAGGAAGAATGCGAATTGGATGATCCAGCAGAATTCGGAGGAGAGACACCATTCTTTGTCCGAGAAGTAGCCAGATAATCATAATAGCATGACCCAAGACGTCGACGAAATAGTGCCGGATAGGATAAAAATAAGTACCACATATTTACTATTAGAACAAGGCAAGATGCTACGTGATAGTGCTGGATCGTGTAAAAAGCAACTAAATACGTGTGTGATTGATATCGCTATTAGAACAAGCCAAGACGTCTACGAAATAGTGCCTGATCTGATAAAAACAAAGTGTGCAACACCGACTTACCCAACGAGATACAAATTCGTTTGTGAGTGGCGTCAGCGATTTCAAGCAGTGGCAACGTAAAATAAAAATCTCCTAGTGCAATTGAAAGAATTATTTTATTATTACAGGAATAAATTAAGAGATATACTGGGTGAGTTTCTTTTGAATAGAATTTAGGAGATGACAAGATCTACAAATTTAATACTGGTTTGCTATAGCTGATTTTAAATTTTATGAGTGCAGGAGAGGACTAAGAAATGTTAGTATTGTAAATTTGTATATAGTGTATTTAATGGTTATTGTATGAAAGTATTTTAATTGAATAATTTGATAAAATGTGAAATATAATAACCTAGCAAAAGGATCTAAAAATGTAATGATCTTGAATACTTGGGATCATATTAATGAGACGGAGTTGAATTGATAGGTATTCACTATACATATAATTGAATCATAGATAGATAATTGATACTGAATTTTGAAACACATAATGATGAGTTATCATATATAATAATTTTGATACACATGCTCTAATTTAATTTTATATATGAAATATTTGGTTTCTGGATAAATTTAAAATACATATTCACATTGAGAAAATTTAGACACATAATTTGACAGGTTAGAATTGTGATGAAATGATCTAGTATAGATGAAGGAGATAGAAGAGAATTATTATAAATATTTGGTTGAATAAGTTTGACACCCGTAGGTATTGACACAATATTTTCACTTCTGATGTGAGCTAGCCTCATATCAGGTAGAAGTCCTGACAGAAGTTATAATTATAGCGTTCCACTATAATTAGAGATATATATATTATGCCTGCTGATTTTCTTACTTAGGAAACTTAAATTGCTAGAGAGAACATAATAACATTAAAAATTTAATTGCAGCATTATACATTTTGAGTTTTAATAGAGCGGGAGAACAGGTCACCTTTAATGCAAAATAATTTTGCTATAATTTTATAATTACTTAGCCTTAGTGCTAGGAAGAGATCTCTTAGTATCCCGACACAATTCCAAAATGAAATTGTTGGGTTAAATTTTAATATTGATCTATAATTGAGAAATGGCAAATAATAAAACATGATACTTTTTGATTGAGTTTTTAGAAGAACATAAGTAAAACGATGAAGTTATGGAATGTATAAATTTATGCTGGTTGAAAATGTGAATTATAGTAAGAATTACATACAATGAAGAATTTCATTAAAGATTAGAATTAAGTATGACAAATATGTGTCTTATAAGATAAAAAATAAAATGTATAACACTTAAGATATTTTAAAATACTGATATAGTAGAACAAGAAGAAATGATGCAATAGAAACAAAGGCATATTGTTATGAGATATTTAAATGTGAATGATTTAATAAATTTCAATTTTGGTACCCATTCAGAGAATTGGTTTCTGTTTATAATAATAATTGTATTTCAGAAAGAAGTCTAATTTACAGGTGAGTTTTTATTAAAGGTAAATGCATTTATAAATAAAATATATAGTCAATACCCTCTTTGAATTAATTACACCTTTAATAATAATCATCATTTTAATTTTAATGCGTAAGAATATTTAAATATACAAGATTTTTTTTAATCCTCTTTAGGATTTTTCTTCTTATTTTAACTTATATTCTTACAGGACCTTTCATGTGAAAATTTGTATTAGAACCTTTCATATGGAAGTTGTAGTATGGGTACTCAACGGGATATTACGGTTTATAAAAAGGTAATGTTTAAAAACATATTGTGACTTTGAGCATAAACAATCATTACTACATCACATCCTAAACTACGTATAGTTTTAGCGCACATTTGGTTGTCTCCTAATACTTACATCTTTCAAGGTAATTACGCAGGGCGCGAGAGCCCAGTGGCTAGCGCGCGCCAATTGCACTCGGTCGGCCCGGGTTCGATTCCCGCCACTGCCAAAACTGCCACCGTGTTCACGCGGAGTACGGTCACGTTAACCATGTGGATCCGTATGTCCTTCTGCGAGGTTGGTGGTAGAGGAAGGAGCGTACGGTCCCTGTGGATGCCTCCTCCACTGGGTTCCGGTCTAAATTGGGTGGCACTTTCCGTCCGTCCAAACAGATACATTATACCTTTCTGGTAAGTCGGACGGCTTGGTCGAAGAAGAAGAAGGTAATTACGTGGTAGAGAAGCACCCCTAGTCATTATGTGAGATTTACAAGCACTATTTTGAAGTTTCATTGTTTACACTTATTTATTTTACATTTAATTTTCGTCACGTTGTTGATTTCTTTGTTCTCCTTAATCAGTCAAATATTAATTTTCACAGGTGTTCTATTTATCATGAAATCTAATGGTCTCAATATGCAGATTAACTGTGAACTATATTTTTCTGAAATGCAGTAATTATCTTTTTGTTCAGGATTTGATGGTTATTCTTGCTGAAAATTAATTTGCAACTAATGTTTGTCGCAAGCTTTTTTCAGTCACTCCATTTACACACAATATGCCTCATCATTCCCGAAGTAAAACTTTTCGCATTCAATATCTATATCTACCTCGCTGTTTAATTATTCTCTGTTTATGACTCGAAGAAGTTTGGATTTTATTGTTTCTTCAAATTGAAATTAATGATGCATTTTTATTTCATATTATTGATTGTGCTTCTTCCAAACTTTCTAAGTAAAAAAAAATGAAAACAAGAAGAAGTTGAACATTTAGAAATATTATTTCTCTTCCATTCTAAACAAAAATGAGTCATAAAATTTATAAAATTCTCAAAATTATTGACTTTATGGTGGTTCACCTTCTTATCAGTAAAACATATTTTCTCACATTAAATATCCTATCAAGAAGCTCAAAAATTGGGGCATTTATCAAATTCCTTGTCAATACGAATCTCCATATATTGGTCAAACTAACCGTGCCTTAAAAGTACTTCTTAAATGAACATTATATTTCTGTCAAAAATCGAGAAATGTATAAATCATCAATCGTTAATCACTGCTAAGTGGTTTACACTTGGATTGATTTTTTTCTATGTCTATCATACAAAAGTGCTCCTGGGTTCTCGATTTTGATTTTTTTAGAGTTTTCATATCACTAAAAATTCCAACAATTTGGTAAATTACTTATTTATGACTATTATTTGTTCATGTTATTTATTTCTAGGTGCTGTGACGTCCCCATGCTTATTTTTTCCTCTCTGCTTCTATTATTTTCTGCACCGCGCTTTATGCTAATATTTTCTGCCATTTTATTTCACTTCTATTGTTTTACCTCCATACTGTAACAATAGGTTACACTACTACATTGGGTTCAACAGTTTAGCCATTTAACAGGAACAGCATGATTGTATTCACATCTGGAATTTAGATATAGGCTATTTCGTAATAAAGACAAAAATTCATGCAATTTCGAAACGTCTACTTTCCACATTTTGTTTGTTTAGCTTAATGAACAAAAAAAATTCACATTGAGTTCTGGTTATGGACATGCGTTGAGTTAAACTGGAACACAGAACTGGTTATTTAATTTGCCTGATAATATGTATTACAAGAAAGTCGCGGAGAAGTTTAAGCAAATGAAGTGTCGTAGCAATCCCACACAGGTGATAACAGATATAGGGTAAAACCTAGTTGGTTGTAACTTAAACGTTTTATGCATTTTAATCGAACAACTTTCCATCAACAAATTTGAACTAAAACTTATATATGGAGGACGATAAGATTATCCACAATGCCTAAAATCCGTGGGAATACAACCAGCACGGAGTACAACCAGCTAAAGGACTTTAAAAGAGGGCTAGCAATAGGCCTTCCGAGGTCAGATTGTCAACTTAAAGTGTAGAGGTACATGTTGGCCGATATAACGCTTTGTCCAGAAACCGTGGAAGAACACCTATAGCCATAAACTCGGACTGCAATATGCAAAGAGAATAGTCAACATAAGGATCATCTGCCGCCCAGGCGGTGAAGTGGATAGCGTCTCCGACTGCTGTCTAATGGGCTTGGGTTCGAATCCCGAGTAAGGCATGGGCGTTTTCTTGAGGATGAAGTCAGTCTTCCGCCTTCTGGGTCCTCGCCAAATGTGAAGCTGCACCCCCAGACCTTCGACAGTGATGCTTGTTTGTGTTAATAGAAAAAAACTTTGTGATCTCGTCTTGTGTCATTCTTTGTCCTTCTTCAGGCATCACTGGTCCTGTTTGTGGTTCGACCGAAACAGGAGGTCATGAGCAACAACAACAGGATCGTCTAATTCACCACTACAAATCATAGCTACTTCTGCATCCACTCTATCTGCCATCGGTGAACCAGCCGTCCGAGCGGTGATAGTTTCCATCAATCAGCCTATCATCCACTAAACGAAAGTAGCGCATGCGCGATATACATTACGCTCCTCAACGCATCGTCGACAGTGCTTGCTACCCGTTCCCCAGTGAAATGCGATAGAGAATGGTGTTAAATAGTCTTCGGTAACGAATCCTGCTTTTCATTAGGCTTCGATAACAAGTGGAAATTCCTAAAGAAGCAACATGGCGAACGGGACAATCCAGTCAAATGTGTCGATCGCAGTAGCGTAACTATGTTAAGCGCGGTTAAACGACGGTTAAGCACCCAAGACATGTAAGGGCCTTAACCCTCTGTCTGTTCATCCCGCGATTTCCACGGGTAACTCAAATGTAGCAAAATCTGCTCATCCCGCGATTTCCGCGGGCATGTGTTTTTCTTCCTTTATTGATGAGCGCATCCCGTTTATTCCCCGTTTAAGCACTTAAATAAATCATATACAGTATTAGACGTTTAATTTACGTTTTGACCAACAGATGTCATTAGTTGTCCACTAAATTGCCGTATTTTAAAGCGCGTAGTATTACCGCTCAAACTTCACTTTTTTCCGCTCTTTTCTTATCAGAAATGGCTGCTAGAAAACGTTCAGCGATTGACAGAGTGTATATTCCTGATTCAGATTCTGAAAGCGATTTTAGTTTAGATAGTGATAGTGATATAGATTTTACGGACTGCTCCTCATATAGCGATGAATCTGATCAAGATTCAATAAACTTGCAAAGCGTTAGGCAGTGGTGCAAAATTGATATGAAGAATATTCCTTCTCCTCCTCCTTCAGTTCCTTTTAGTGGAAATCCTGGAATTACTGTGAATATAGCTAACAATGCAAACATATTGAGCTATTTTGAACTTTTTTTTGACGATCAAATATTACGAATGATAGTCCAAGAAACCAATAGATACGCTCAACAATATATCCATAAAACAGTTTGTAAAGAGGGATCACGCTGGAAAAAATAGACAGAAACGAATGTTGAAGAACTAAGACTATTTTTTGCAGTTTTGTTTCTCCAAGGAGTCATAAAGAAGCCAGAACAAGAGCATTATTGGTCCAAGAGTCAAATATTATCCACACCAATCTTTGCAAAAGTAATTGGAAAAAATAGGTTTTTATTGCTCATGAAGTTTCTTCATTTTACTAATAATGAGGAATTTGATAAAGACCGACACTCATGGCCGAAATTGAATAAAATTTATGAACTAATGGAACATCTTCAACGAAAATTTCGAGAAGTCTATATACCAGGGAGTCTATATACCAGGGTTTAGATGAAAGTTTGATGCGGTTCAAAGGCAGGCTACAGTGGAAAATGTTTATTGCCAAAAAAGGAGCAAGATTTGGCTTGAAGTGTTTTGTTCTTTGTGAAGCAGAAAGTGGATACATCTCAGATTTCCTCACATACACAGGTGATGGAACAGTGTATAATTCGAAATACAGCCAATATTGAGTTTCCACCAAAATTGTTTTACACTTGATGGATCGATTTCTGGGAAAAGGTTATTGTGTCACTATTGATAATTTTTATATGTCTCCCCAGCTTGCAGACATCTTAGTTACAGGAAAGACGGACACTTATGGGACAGTGAATAAAACCAGAAAAGACCTCCCTGTCAATTTTGAAAAAGAGAAAGTGCTCAAGGGTGAAATTGTTGCCTATCAAAGAGGTAAGGTTATGGCTCTGAAGTGGCAGGACAAGAAAAGTGTCTGCCTTATGAGTACTATTCATAATGCAAGCTCTTATTTGGTGACATGCAAATCTAAAAAGACTGTTATGAAACCAGTTGTCGTTTGTGACTATAATAATACAATGGGTGGCGTCGATTTATGCGACCAAGAAATGTCCTACTACCAACCCTACGCTCCGAAAACAACAGGGGAAGTATTACATCAAAATTTTCAGGCAGTTTTTAGATCAATCGTTGTGGAATGCCTATGCACTTTACAAAAAGAAAAACCCAACACAAACTATAAAACTTTTGGAATTTCGTTTGAAAATTGTTGAAGAAAGCATCGAAAAATATTCTGACACAGATAAAAGCGGTTGTCCTGGAAGACCGAGTTCTACTTTGAACCCTTTGAGATTGACAGCTCGCCATTTTCCAAGCCACATACCACCTAACCCCATAAAAAGAGAGCCTCGAAGACAGTATGCTGTATGCTGTTCAAGAAAAGATGCAAATGGCAAAAAAATTCGCAAAGAAACACGAATCTGGTGCAAAGACTGTGAAGTTGGACTTTGCCTTGAACCCTGCTTCGAACTCTATCACACTAAACTGCATTTCTAAGGTATTTTTTTTCTCAGTGCTTTATATATTCTTAAATTTTATACATTTTACTTTTTCATATTATGCAATAAATAGAAATTAACTGTAATTCAATTGAAATTTATTTTAAAAAGAATTATTTTGGTGATAACATCTGAAATTAGTTTTTCTGGCAACTTAGTTTCGCATGATAAAAATCTATATAAAAAAAATATTTTCTAGAAAGAAAAAATGCATTTTTCAATTCTCCAATATATATAGATTTGAAATATGCAATAAAAAAAATATGCAATTTTTAAAGCGATTTCTGTCCAAAAATTGAGCAGTCAGAGGGAGCTGGGTGTTTGCGGTACGCAAAACAAAACAGTTTTTTCCTCAAAAAATATATTGGAAAGTAAAAGTATTTGTTTTTATAGCAAATATATGTAATGTTGTCTATGGCTAACTATATTTTTATGATAAATACGAAACAGTTTACATAAAATATTCACTACTTGTTAAATATAAATAAAAACGAGGGACCGTATCCAGCACATGGCGGAACCACGACGAGGAAAAGCTATTCCTCGTGCGATTAACGATGGTTTCGCTTTACAGTTGCCTTCACTTCACAAAGGGGAATAGCACACGAAATGTAAATGGTCTAAGGTTGTAACAGTTTTTTAATATAAGCTGAATCATTGAATAGTTTTTCAAAATATTTGAACACATTTCAAAAAATTTTTTATTCAATTACCTATGGCTGATAAAAATTTAAGTGAAATTAGGATCGTCAAAAAGAAGATCAGCAAAGATAAAGAAGATAAATTAAAGGAAATATCAAAAGTTTCAAAATTACCTCTTATGAAAGTTGCCACTTAAATATAAGTATATTTATAAATGCTTATGTATAGTCAAAACTAAGCTTTTTTACCCAAGTTTTGAGGGTTCATTTACATATTTTACTTAAGGAACAAAAATTCCAAGCTACGCCACTGGTCAACTAGCTCACAGTCTGGATTCAGGACATTATGATCTGGGCAGCTATCAGCTATGATATTAGCATCATCCTGATACGTAAGCAATTAAATTGCTCGGTTCTATACTGTTGAAATCTTGAATACCCTTCAGAGCTGCAGGGAATAATGCCTTATTTTAGCGCGATAACACCCGTCCACATACGGCAAACATCTCATGGGAACGTTTATGAAGTATCTACATACTAACACAGGTTGCCAGACCACGATTCTTATCACCAATAAAAAATGCCGGAAACATAATAGGAAGCCATCTAGTTCTGCCATAAACACTGCGGGCAACAGAAAATATCTTCATGAAATTGCGAAGACATGGCATGCAGTCCCCAAGACTATATCCGATATCAACACGATTCAATCCGGCGACTGGTGGAAAAATACATAGCTAACAACGTAGAAGCCATATCGTATAAATATGCAAGCCATATTTTGAAAAAACTTTGTCTCTACGTCTGGATATTTTATCATTTTATTTAGTCCTAACCAGTCTTGTCTATATGTAAGTTTTAAGTTAATTGCACTTACCATGGAATGCAGAATCCTGATATTGTAAAGACGTAGGGATTGTATTTTCTATGTATGTCTACTGATCTTGGATGCAGTAACTTAAGAGGAAATGTTCACAGTCTACATAAAATGTTATACGTGAATAAATTATATAAGAAACTCAACTTCATATATTTTTTGTACTTTTCAAAATTAGAATAAAAACTATCTAACATTTGAAATATTTAGGAAATTGTAACAAAGCAATGAATAGAAACGATGATGGTAATATAATCTCTGTAGGAAAATTATAGTTTCCACTACGCTATATGCATATAAATGATACCAAAATTGCATATAATATAAGCAAGCCTCCAAATGCACCCAATCCGCCAAGTGGACAAAACAATTACCAACTAAATATTCCTAGAAAATTTTCACGCAGATTTTAAATTAATATTTTGTTAGAAAGTTTATAAAAGAACGAAATTAGAATGATAAAAGTATAAAATCTTAAATAGAATCTTAATTTATCAAAAGAAAAATTTATAAAAATAAATCGGAATACATATAAGGCGTATTGAGGCATAAATATGATATCATGGGCCACATTTGACCGGCGTATCACGTGTTTTTTCTATGTCTTAAATCTTTTCACTATCAGAGGAAAATCTCATTATTTTATGCTGCCTTAGTTGAAACCTAAAGAATTTATTTTTCGCATACTATCTGATAGAAATTTACAGAACAGGAGAAAGAATATCATTACCATTATCCTCCGATTTATTTTATTGCCTACTCCCTTAAATCCCATTAGAACTAAATACCTAATAGAAGAGTTTTCAGGCTTTAGATTCATTAGGAGTATCCCATTTCTATGTTGCAAATCTATGGGGAATATATCATAGAGAGAGTAGGGAAAGTTTTCCCTACGCAGCTCTCCCTTAATGTACTCTTTCATCATAAATCTTCTGGGATGTAATGAAGTACATGTGCTTCTTTAAGTGAACACGTTTCAATTAAATTTGATTATTGTGCACATTGGTATAGTTGAGATGAATTTTAAATTATAAGTAGATAACACGAAGTGAAAACTTGAAAATTTGCAAGTAACATATGTAAGCTTCAATATTTGAAGTGTTGAACTCGTGTTTTATTCACATGCTACAACGAACTTAAGTGATTCAAAATTTTAGAAAGCCAATAATGAATCAATATTTCGAAAAACAAAATTATATAATTATAAATATGCACCCGTTACTTAAATAATACATTTGAAACCGCTGAATTTCCTCCTATGGGAAGCAATAAATAAATAAATAAATAAATAAATAAAAATAAAAAAAAATAATAATAAATGAATAAATAAAAATAAAAGAATAATAATAATAAGAAAGTTCAAACATACATATAACATTGATTATGAAACACTTTCCAACTTCAATGCAATTTTATATAAACATCTTTAAAATGCGATACATTCCTCGGTAATAGTTTTAAAATTTTCACAATACTACCTTAATTTATTATATTTGAAAACTTAAAACTTCATCAAAAAAAATGAACTTCATTCAAATCACGGCATTGAAATATAAATTGTCCGTTTTAAACATCTCTAAAATGCGATAAATTCCTCCGTAATGTTTTTAAAATTATCATAACACTACAATAACTTATTATATTTGAAAACTTCTTCGGAAACAAATGAACTTTATTCAAATGACGTCATCGAAATATAAATCGAATGGCTCTCTCTATAAAAGCAGCATTTTATTTAAAAACGTTTTTCCATTTATTTCATTCATCACAATACTATAATAATTTATTTTATTTAAAAACTTAAAACCATGGAGGTACAAGTAATTTAACTCTATGCTTAAAACTTCATCGAAAATATAGTCTGGTTCTCCGTGTAATATCAATGAATGTTTTATTCATATCAGCTATATTGCAGAGTCCATGAGCTAATTGAACCATGAGAAATGCTAATTGAGCCATGAAAAATGCAGCAATTCTTATACAACTCATTCTACATATTTTGCTACATTCTCCATAAGTGCAATTCTACATTCTCCATAAGTGAAAAGTAGGATTCGTTGTAGAAATAATCAAAGTTTAAAGATCATTTAAACTCAAATATATTGTAATTGCGCTGTTTCAATATGTAGATGCACAAAATTTAAGCAAAAATAAAGCGGTTTTAGGACGGTTACAACACTAAATATGAATTAAAAAGAACTTTAAAAATCCCGATTTTGACACAAGATGGATGTCATATGTTATTTTGAAGTGGGTCGCGTGATCTCTTCATATAAGGATCAAGTGATTTCTTCATATAAAGGGTGTAATTATTATTTCAATTTTTACTTAAAAAACTACTGAATATATTTTCTGAATTTTTTTTATATATTTTATGGGATAATTTGAATATTTCCTGAAACTTTCGAAGCAATTTGTTCATTTTAAATTCGCTTAAAAAATGTTTGAAATATTAGGTCCCATATGGTTTAGTGCATTTCATTTTTCAACCCAGGTTCAATCCAAAACTAATTGGGTGATATTATTCATTTATATTCCCATAGGTCCCACAGACCGTCTGAACAACATACTGAAATTTCATTTTGATAAAGTCCTTTTTACGGCAGTTATCCTGCTAATGGAAAGACAGACAGATAGAATGAATGAACAAAGTCATAAACACTTTTCAACTATGTTGTAAAGTGTTAATAAACGAATAAATAAAAATAAAGTAATAATAATAATAATAAATGAATAAATAAAAATAAAAGAAACTGAACGAGAGAAGGCAGGGCTAAAGCTCTTTTCAGTAAGAGTTGAGCATGTTCAGTCGGCGTGAAAAAGTTATTGCTGCAGAGTATCAAACGCGCGCATTGAGAACCTTACAGGTTTGCTCGCTTAAAAAAGCATCGAAAGAACTGTTATGGATAATTTTGTTTTTGTGAGAATCCGAAAATATGCAAGGTTACTTATATAAAACTAGAGAATTGTGATATCACATAACTTAAAGAAATGCAATTTTCGATGTATTTAAAAAAATAAATATAAAAAAATTTGTTGGAAAGGTTCCGTTAAAAATCGTTGGAAAAATCGTTCTTTGGTCTTTACGATGGTGTCAAGATAGTGACTTAATTAAAGTTTTAAATAACTTTGATTCTATTAGGGCTTTTTCATAAATCTGAATCATAAATTTATTATGTAAATAATAGCGTACCTTTACTATTGTAGTGGTTCTCTATACTTCACTTAATGAAAATGGTATCAAGGAACTTACTGATTGCTATTTCAAACAATTTTAGGAATTTGTGCGAGACTCTTTTGTATATTATTTCTGCAAGCTTTAATGCACACAAACATCTCAACACCAACTCTCCTTGACAGCGATGTCTTGCCAATATGATTGTTCTCCTTTAGAATATGTAACGATCTCTTTCAAAGCACTTATTATTTTTTACTGTCAAATCTTCGGTGCACTTTTGCAATTTAAGAAGATATATAATCGACATAGTAAACAATGAAATAGTCAGACTGGTCTCATTGTTGACAATTTATATTGAACAATTTAATAGGGTTGTTGTTGAGACCCAGGCCGTCCGACCTACCAGAAAGGTGTAAGGTAACTGTTTGGAAGGCCGGGAAGTTCCACCCAATTTAGACCAGAACCCAGTGGGGAAGGCATCCACAGGGACCGTACCCTCCTTCGCCTACCGGCAACCTCCGGAAGGACTTACGGACCCACATGTTTAACGTGATCGTACTCCGCGTGAACACGGCGGCAGTCTTGGCAATGACGGGAATCGAACCCGGGCCTACCGAGTGCAATTCCCGTGCGCTAACCATTGGGCTACCGCGCCCTCAATTTAATAGGGCGTAATTATTTTCCTAACAAAATGAATCATTAAAGTGACCTATTCCCAAAAGGCAATTGAGAAAAGCACAATGTGACAGAGAAAAGCACATGTAACAATATACGTCTTTTAAGGACCGACCTACGATCAGCCAATATATATGTTAAAGCCTACATATGTGTTAAAGCAGATTTTTTTCACAGTTTGACATAATATTATTTTAATTTTTACCGAAATTAAACATAAATAATTAAACATAGAAAATAATTAAATATTTTCTAAAGTATCGATAATGAAACAAATTTGTAGAGTCTAAGAAATATATTTAATTCTATCACCAAACTCTTTCTTCATTTTTCTGACTGTAACGCACATTAATGTAGTGGAACTTGGAAAACCGATAACGCCTCTTTATGATTGAGTATAAGGGTACCTTGTTGGGGATTCTCATCAATATATCATGAATTGATGGGTAGGTCCTTGTGAAAATAATCTTAAAATTGAATAGAAATCGATTGGAGACTTTTACAGTAGAACAGTTTTTATGCTTCCGGGGAATAAATGATTCATGATTTTTCACAGCAGTGAACTATTTATTAAAAAAAGTTTAAGCACAAATTGCCTGATAAGAATTTTATAACCATTTTTACGGAAAGGGTGTAAGAATGGCTATAAAGCTTTCTAATATTATTGTGCAGAAAAATGTAGTTTATTCCAACATTTTTAAATTTTACATTTTGATGAATTAAATTGACCAATATTTTTTAATTTTGACGAATTTTAAATTTGAATTTTTTTATGGTAAAATTTTATGCGTGCATGTGTGTTGCGAGCCATTTTTTTTCCCGCTTGAGTTATCAGCAATAAAATCAATATAATGAGTTATCAGCAATATCAAATATAATCAGCAATATATAAGTAATCAGTTATAATATATTATAATATATAAATATTCTGATTGTGAAAAGTCATATGCACAAATTGTCTCAACAAACAGTCCTTTGGGTAGATTGGTACATGAATTGCACAAACAGACATATCCAAAGACACAGACATACACAGAAAAGAATACAGACACAAAGAAGTGGAGAGATGAACATTTACAAATAGTAATACTAGCTAATTGTTAAAGTCGCACGTGGTAGTTACAGGAATTCAAATGCTATCCTCACAAATTGAGTGCAGTATCTACCAGCTAAACTAATTTGAGCATGTAACAAATTATTTGAGTTAGATTATATTTTCCCCATGGGGGAAATATTTTTATAATATTATAGATTATATTTTCCCCATGGGGGAAATATTTTTATAATATTATAGATTATATTTTCCCCATTAAGGGAATGGCTTCAAGCCCTTCAGGTGACTAGTACACAATATTTTAGCAGGGGCTCTAATTATAGAATCATAAACTTAATTAGCAATTAGGCGACTACAATGAAGTGTTGTCCACTACTCCAGTTTTGTCCTCTGTTTGGCCGAGTGCCCTAAAAAATTCCCACATTCTCTATATTTGTTCCATTTTTTAGCCTTTGGGACTCTTAAATATCATTTTGATTTAGTTTTTGCCTAATTTGTCTAATTGTTTGTTACGTTGTTTCTGACTAATTTACTTTTGTTTGGATTTGACTCATCTTGAGGAATATTTACGTTAAAATGATTAATTAAGGTTTAAGGTCCAAAAATGCTCAACTTCCTCAAAAAATCGAATTCTAATTTTCAGCCACATTACACAAATTTTCCTTTACTAAATAGCAAAATTTAATAATAATATCAAAATCTTGGTCATACCTGCATGCTCTTTTATGTCGTTGAAAAACAAATAAATATAGTGAAACCCAAAAACTCGATAACTCCTCTTAATAACCACAAATACAGGTTCCCTGGTGGGTTTTCCTCATCAATAAATCATGGGTTGGTGGGCAATTCCTTCTGAAGAGTTTTGTAATTGAAAGAAATCCATAACGGAAGTTCCAAGAAAATATATTTCTATTACACAAGAAATCATTGTTTTAGGATTTTTTTCGTGACAGTATAACACTTAATCATTGTTAAAACTTAAAATAAAAGTGTCCCATTTATTTTCTAATAAGAATTATTATATTTATTTATTTATTTAAAAGAAGTTTTTTTTACACTAATAATACTAGGTATAAGCTTAGCTATTTTTTATGTAGTGGACGACTATGCATGCGCCTGTATATATAATATTTTTCTTGGCTTCGTATAAGTTTTTTTAAATATTAATAAAATATAAAAATATTTATTGTACATTGATGAAATTGACGATATTTATGAATCGAAACTTACACTGGCGTTCAAAATTCAAGGAAGAACTGGAAAAATTAATGCTATGCATAGTAGCAGAAGCACCATAATTCAAAATAACTAGGAATCGTGATCAATATTGAAACATGACGTGGGTTTGTGTGACATGAGATCATTTTAAATGCAGCCCATTGTCATCAATTAAATAAAAGTCACCGGTTGTTGGGCATAATTGTTACAGATTTCCGATTATGTTTATTCTGAGCTAAAGGTGACGGAATGGCCAATCAAGAACATATTGAGGACTTTACTCGTAATCAACTAATTGAGAGTCTTGAGCAAGGGTGAACTATGATGAGCCTGGTGGAAGAGTTCAGCATCGCATATGGTATCGTATATTGTGCATGTCTGACACTCAGGACGACAGGTAAGGCGAGGTTATGTTGTGAAGAAGTCTAGTGGAAGTCGTTCATCTAAAAATATTTCCTGTAAGGACCGCTATCTGCTCCGATTGTCCAAAATGGAATCAACACCAGAAAAAGTTACCAGGCAAAAAAGTGAATAAGAGCTAAGGCGCAAAATATCACAGTTTACTGTGGCCAGGCGATTTTATATAACCTATTGACTTTCAGCCAGACTTTCTCTATAAGAAAACTCTTGATTGGTATTACTGCTCACCCATTATATTAACATTTATTTATCTGCAGGAAAGTCACTTCTTGTGTAAATTTAACACTATATTTTGCGTATAAAACGATTAGTTACACTTTTCGTATTATAAAGTAGTATGATTCTCATAATAATTAAAAAGTCTTTAGTAACATTTAAATTCATATTTAAATATATTATTAATTACAATTATAATTTTCAACAATGTGAGACTTATAGAGCGAGAGAAGGAAACCAGCGTGGTGTTTGACATTAGCAGTATGGAATTTATATTAAATGCTTGACTCATGAATATATAGTAATGCGCATGTACCTCCAAACTACGTGGGACACTCATTGACATCGTTGCTGCATTGCTTTAATAACTATAAGGAAAACTAGTAGATCTCCGTCTTTTTTATGCTCTGATCTCGAGAGTTTTTACCAAATCTTTTATATCTGTAATTTTTAGGAAACTGCCTTCATGAGAAGTATTTTCTCAACTGCATATTGTCTTCATTTTTGAGGGGTAAACTATTTTTGAACTAGACTTTTACGCCTTAGTTTAAGACCCCAGAATCCTAATTGGTGATGCAAGCCCCCTCATCAGTACATGTGGTTTATGGGTCTGTCCTGATTGAATGACGAATTGCCTCCCACTTGCTCACATTGCTTCGTGTTGGCCTGCAGCGACGTTTGGGCCACTATAAGATTACGTCTGAGTTACGTTTTCATTTATTTCTCACAAGCTAATGTATGACTTATTGTCAATTTAGGTGTCATGTCATGTGGCTTATTCTTTACCAAGCACTCGTATTGTCGTCTTACTTGTTATAGTTTATTATAGCATTTTGATCTCACTTTTGTCTCACAGAATGATTATTTTAATCTGCGGTATGACCCACTGACATTCAGCGAGACTTCACTATAAGAAAGTCCTAATTTGTATTACTGTTTACCCATTATATTATAATTTATTTATCTATAGGAATAACACTTCTTGGATGCAATATGTGTTTAAATGTATAATTATATTTTGCGTATGAAGTGGTAGATATCTAAAATGGTAAATTTTCCATTTTATTTTAAAAAGAAAACTAGACTAATTTTTATTGGCTAAACGCTGAAGGTTTAAATCATCTTTACTCCATCATTTTTCTAAAAGTATAGTAATAAACATTTTAATGGAAAAATTAAAATCTTGATGATTTATGCAAACCTCAGATTATTTTCATTTAAAAATTTTAATGTGCGTAGAATCATTTTTAATGATAATCCAATTTTATAGAAGGAAGATCGAAGTTTTTATGTTTTAAAACATTAAAAAAAAACAAGTTTTTCAATGTGGCACATTTGTTCATTTTTTTTCTGAAGAAACGCAAGACATACGAAATTTAATTAAGGATAATTTAAGAAAAAACGTTTACTTTTTATGAGCTGATGCATTTAAAAAAAAATGGTATTTCTTGAAAATAAATTAATCACTTCAATTGTACAGGCTAATAATAGTAACACGTACGATTAATTTTGCCTTAAAAATTGTATTGATTAATTTTAGCTTGCATGGATTAATTTATTCCTTTTTTCAGTGTTATCATCAGCAAATTATAATTTTAAATATTAAAGGGATTTTATTTCCTTTCTTTAAAATATTATCAGTTATAAAATATACCATTCAAAATACTAGAACTAAAGCTAAATTTTCTGTAATTCCATTTATTAGAACACGAATAGTACTAGAATATTATACGAAAAATAACATTTTTTTTTGTAGTTTCTAGTTGAATATTGATTATGACTAATATTAGCAAGCTGAATCCGTGTACAGTTTAAAAATCATATCGTCATAATTTTTCAATGCGCTTATCTTAAACTATGAATATTTATTTAAAATTACAATGAGGCCTCTGTGTTTCAGACATTCTTCCGATCCTCAACCTTAAATAATTGCATAATGTACCTAAACATATAACAGTGGTTTAATACTGCTATACACTGCGTAAAATTGAAATTGCAAGACAGAAAATGAATCGTGAATAAACCTTAAACTTATATATAACATCAGTTAAGTGGTAACTAAAACCATAAAATTTTCAGAACAAAATAAAACAATTGTGCAAAAAAATGTTAAACGTGGTCATACCCTCTGTTAGCGATGCATTTAAGTACTCGTTTTGAGGTCGCACAGGGTTAATTTGGCGCTAGACTGTTCTTCTATCAACCATGTTTGTTTTTTACTTATCTTGTGTTTGTTTTTCTTATATTGATAAAATTGGTATCCCTATCTTTTTATCTGTACACATGTGCCTAAATAAAATAAATAAAGAAATGAATTTCATTTCATTTTAGCTATGGAATCCTTGCAAGTATTAAAAGCAGGACTATATTATGCTAATGAAAGGGTCGTCTGAGTTAGAAGGAAATATGTCATATATTGTTCTATGAAAAAAAAATTAAAATGGAACATGAAATAGATGTAATTTTAATATACAGCTATATTACTGAAGAAAATGTATTGTTATTCTAATATGTAATACAAGCTTAGTATTTAGCATCTAAATTGTTTTTACTTTTTGAATAATTTTATGCTTGCTATTTATATTATTCTATGTTTATATGTATACACAGTTTAAAACCGTAATTACACATGAATATAAAAATGTAATTTTTTCTCAATAGAGAATGGAAAACAAATACGTTAGGTAAATATGCCCAGTAGTTGATAAATATAAGCACTTTCTTGTGTCAGAACAATGATTGGAATATAAATAAAAATAAAAATTAACCGATGGTAACAAAGACTAAAAAACCTTTTTCAGTAAAAGTTGGTCGGCTGGTTTAGTTAGGGTTTTTGGCACAAGATCCAAAGAGGATATGATGCGCCAGACATATGATACCGAAATGCATATTTTAGCAAGGGATATAAACAAGTGTATAATTTAAAAGAGTGATAATGTGTGAATAAAATATGACAATGGAATATGTTAAACAATGTAAAAAAAGACAAAAAATGGTTAAAAGGTTCTAAAAGGTGATATTAAAAATGATGGGAAAAAAACGATGTCCAACAAGAATGAAAAAATCCCCCGGAATGAGGATTTTCTCCAGTCAATTCAACCAAGGTTATAGTGCAAGTCTTTAAATTCTTAAAACGAAAGTGTTTATATTTAGTACGAGTAATTAAAATATATTTGACACTTTCTGAGGTTTCACAACCATTGCAAAGGGTTCCATTTCTCCTAAAAATAGGTGTCAATGGGTCAAACGGGTGGGACCAATGAGCAAACGATTTAAAATTACCTCAAGTTTCTTAGATTGGTCCAACTAGTCCAATTTTGTACTAGGGGCTTTATCTCGTCAAACTTATTATGGGTTTGCTGGATCCAGAAATATTGCCAGCTGTCATAAGTATTTTTTAAAACAAATAAGAGGAAGGAATATTAATAAAAGAGGGTGCTTGTGTGTGTGTGTCTCTCTGTGTGTCATATGTAGCGGAAATCTGAACGTCTGATAGCAACGGAATTTTGTACAGATGTACTTCAGAACCCGGGACGATACGCCTCGGAGATATTTTTTAATTTAAATTTATTTTATAGTTATTTCATGTTTTAGCACGATTTTGAGGGATTTTTACACAAATCGGTTCATTAGCGTCCGACAATATCATTCAAGTGTCCATCTTGACACAATCGAAACGATCACAGAACGGCCTTTTTAACGGTGTTTGAACCGAAGGAATCCGTAAGAAGATGTCTTCATATATATTTATTTATTTTTAAATACATCGAAATTTGCATTCTTTGGGTTACGAAATATTTATTTCGTCGTATCCGGAAAGCGAAGATTAGCACAATTATATAGCTGTGCATATTTAGTACGTTTAATACTGTATATTTTAGTATATTTGCAATATAGCTGTGTTATATTTATCTATATAGTTGTGTTATATGTATAATTTGTGTTATATAATTTTTTGTTATATAGTTGTGTTACATAAATTTTTTGTTTAATATAGCTGTGTTATATTAAACAAAAGTTGTGTGCATATCTTCGCATTCTAACAATTATTTTAATTTGTATATTTTCTTATTTTTTGCGATTTATCAAGCAAACGCATAAAAATTTAAATTGTACATACGCTAAATAAATTAAGGTGGATTGTTCGTAAGTGAGCGTGTGTGAGCGTAAGCGATTAGGAGGCGACGCCTCCCAACTCGTGAATCTAATTAAGGGGTTGATGAGTGGCAGCCAATGGAGGGCGGAGCCCCGGGATTCTGTGAGCGTCAGCGAGCATGGACACTTAGGCGTCCATATGAGCCATCATTTCGAAGAACCAACGAAGAAAGTTCTAGGAATGGTGAATGTCAGTTAACAAGACCGGTCCCATTTGAGTATTACACCTGATTAATAGGCTGCACGGATGTGCTCGCGAAGCGAGCCGAGCGAGCGTCAGCAAATAGGGGGCGAAGGCTCCCGTGTTACGAGGTTTGGCGAGCTTAACGAGTAGGGGCGGATCCCCTAGTTTAGTAAATAATGCTTATTTTACATAATTAAACATTATTGTGTGGATTTTGAATGTATTTAATATATTATTGCAGCCCTGTAGCATGATTTAGGTGGACAAGTTAAGTTCATCCCCTCCACAGCGCTGGCAAACGTTTTTAACTTTGACAGCAAGGAAAACATTTAACATTCCTGTTTATTTATCAAATTATAGCAGTCTTCCTATCAAGAAAAACAAATTACATCAACACAGTCTCCTATAAAATATTAGCATTTAGTAAATCAACTGGTTTTTCGCAGAATCAATAATGCACTGGTGCATAGTGTTAAATGCAAAGCAATCAATATAAATAAGAATACGTAACGCTTCGCAAAAAAATTGGAAGTCCTTCTTCAGAACAAAATGTCTGTGCTTGAATGCCCAAATTAAGTCTATGTCGACCAAACTGAAAGAAATAAAAAGTTTCAGGCTATTTCATTATTTGGGAGTTCAGGTCCAGATAATGTGCATATTTTTTACTTGCTTTGTTCAAACTTTTTCCAAACATTACTCCTATTATGCAAGAAATGTCTTAAATAAATTACATTACAAAAGAATTTTAAGGATATTTTAAAAATATGAATTACAACTTCATGTCAAAAATCACGTTTAAATAAGGTTTATTTATGTTAGAACTCCATTAAAAAATGATAGAAACTTCAAATAATTAAATGTGTTTAAAATGTTTTATTTAATAGAGTGTTAAGATTCACGGCTTTACAAAATTATATCACAATTTCAGATTTCGTGTGAAGACGCAAGTGGACGGTCTGAAGAAGCGTATATATAATATTTAAAGATTTTCAGAAAATAGCCACATATGGTTCAATTGCTTTAACTTAACACTGCCGGAATACTAAACAACTGTACACAATTCATTTTCATGCGAGCTACATTGTTTTCTCACTGACATTAAAAAAAAGTGGATGGATGGATGGTCGATGTTTATTAACCCTGACTATTTCAATATGTATTCCTTGACGCAGCTTTCTGCACATAGATTATTTAAGTTGAATGACAGATTCTTGAAACACAATCATTAAATATATAGTACATACTTACGGTCTGCTAAAATATTTCAATTTTAATTTTCGCTATCTCATAAATTGTAAAAAGGCAGAATACTGTTATTTGTTCTCAGCCTAATTAAAGCCTATCAGAATAGTTACCATAGAAAATATTTACCTATGACCTTTCGGGTTGTAAATAAAATAAAATGAAATTTATGCTGGAATTTATGCTAATACGAAATCTACACCAAAAATTTATTTCAATTTACGTATTTTTCCCTAGACATCTTAGTACCTTCGGAAATAATAATTTGGAATGGAATCATCTGTTTAAATCTTCCCACAACCCCGATTTTATACGCTTTACAAATAAACATTATTTTAATGCTCCGAATGATAAAACTGGAGGTGTACAATTATGAGCGTGGCCATCTGCATTATACATATTTAGGCTATTCACAATAAATATTGTAGATATCGTCTAAGTAATGCTAATTTCCAATAATTGAATATTAGTCTCACGAATTTCAATTTGTTTAATATGTTAATGGAGTCCAAGAACGTTATGTAGGGTAACAGAGTCATCACATTTTAAGCTCTAAAAGACATATTTTAAACCTGAACACAGAACAATGTACTTAACATTTCTTTCGCGGTGTTTTGTTCTACCAATTACAAATCGCTGTGTCTTTATTAGAAACAGCTTTCTAGATTGTCAGAGTATATTCGCAACCGTGAGAGTAATTAAAATGTCAAAATAATTCATTATATAGAATATATTTAATAAATATTATTGGGACATATAGACGGTATGCAAAAGATTTTCAGTTTTAATTTTCGAAATCTGATAATTTATGATGAGATTGAATAATGGAATATTGTTATCTAT
Source organism: Amaurobius ferox (assembly GCA_951213105.1). NCBI lineage: Eukaryota > Metazoa > Arthropoda > Arachnida > Araneae > Amaurobiidae > Amaurobius > Amaurobius ferox. The sequence goes on along the minus strand of OX578144.1, from coordinate 122,428,697 downwards.
GTTTGGCTTAACTAAGGACTGTCCAAATCTCTGCCATTGAATACATTTTCCTGTGACCTTTCGAGGTATAAATAACATAAAATGAAATTCATGGCAGAATTAATGCCAATATGAAATATACTCCGAAAAGTTATTTAAATTCCCATATTTTCCTTGGTCGTCCGAGCACTTTCTGAAATAGTGATTTGGAATAGAATCATCAGCTTACAACTTCAGCCTCCTCTTTTATATACATTGCAAATAAACATGATTTCAATGCCGGAAGGAAACTTCGAATGCTAAAGATGAGGAGTGGGCAAATAGGGTCGTGACCATATGCACAATACATGCCTACACAATTTACAATTAAATCTCGTAGGTATCATTTAAATAATACTTATTTCCGATAGTTGCACATCAGTCTCACGAATTTCAATTTGTTTAATATATTAATGGAGTCTAGGAACTTCGTGTAGGGGGGGGGGGGGGCAGAGTAGGGCCATCACATCCGAAGCACTGACAAATATTTTTTTTAAATGTGACCACAGGAAAAATTAACATTTGTGTGTATTTATGAAATTATAGCCGTTTTTCTGGCAAAACATCACCATTGCACTTATACATATACATATTGCACATATACAATATCAGCAATTAGTTAAACAAGTGAATTTGAGCACAGACAATAATAAACTGATTCAAAACGTAAAATGCAGTTTAAATCAAGCATACGTGAATTTCTAGAATTAATTGGATTTCCTTCTTCAATGCAAAAAGTCTGAACCTGAGCTCCCTAATTATCGCAAGGTTATGTCGGCAAAACTGAAATGGCTATAAGCTTGTTTAGCCATTGTATGATTTGGGTATTTGGGTCAAGACGTTTTGCAAACTTTTTGACTTTTGTCCAGACTTTTTCAAAACATTTCCGCTGTTATGCAAGAAATGTCTTAAATACCTTATATTACATATACATTTTATGGATATTTTAGAAATTTGAATTCCAAATTCAAACATATCAAAAATTACATTTAAATAAGGTTTATTTATGTTAGAACTACATTCAGAAATTGTTGAAACTTCTCATAATTAAATGTGTTTAAAATATTTAATTTAATAGAGTGCTGAGATTCACGGCTTTCAAAATTATGTCACAACTTGAGATTTGGATCATAGCTGAGAACCCAAGTGGACAGTCTGGAGAAAGGTATACTATATTATAGTTAAAGAGAAGTAGATCTCAGTTGCTTTAACTTTACACTGGGAACTTTTAAGCAACTGCACACAATTGATTTTCATGCCGAGATACACTGTTTTCTCATTGACATGCAATGTATGTGACAAAAGAAATGGAGGGAATAGTTAGATAGATGGTCGACGGTTATAAGCACTGCCTATTTCAATGTGCTGTGTCATTCTTAGACACAGCTTTTTTGATAGACCAACTGTGGGACATATAAATCCTCTTTAAAACGAAATCATTATATATATAACATACACCTCTTAAATATTACCGGTACATATGGACGGTATGCAAAATTATTGCTGCACAACAACGAGCAATGTACGTTTAATTTTAATTCCACTGTATGAATTTACGGCAATGTTAATGTGATTAAAAATAATGAATTTAATAATTAATAGTGTAACTTCTTCTTAATTAGTTACCACATTTGTAACGGTTGCCACACTTATGACAAACGAACTGGGCAGTAATGAAGTGATGCAGATAGTAATGATTCGTGGAACTGTGGTATTTCTGAAGATGAATATGGAAATGCGAGTGATTCTTCAGATTCTGAGAGTACTATTATTACAACGCCACCAGCTTCAGAAGCTGTTTCTGCGAATGATGTTTGGACAGGAGATTTGAAAGATCTGAATTCTTTTGAGTTTTTGAGCATAGTTGGAATCAATCACAATATTATGCAGCTTAATTTAGATAAAGAAATTAATTTTTTAGCATATTTTTCGATGATGAATAGTAGAATTCATAGTAAAAGCAACTAACTACTTTATATTGAGATTCGTATGAAAAATATACATCATATAGAAAATAAGTATTTCCTTTATTCCTGAAAAAAGTAGATTTCTGTGTTAAATAGGTGATTGCTAGTGAATTTATTTTGAGATTTAGGCTTAGCGGAAAAATTTAGCCGTCCTTTGGGAAGAACCGAAGCTTTTCGTCCTTTGCGCCCCGGTTGTTCCGGAATGTCGCCGTCCGGAAAGCGTAAGGTTTTCAGAAAATAGCGAAGTATGGCTCAATTGCGTTAACTGTACACAATTGATTTTCATGCCTAGCTACATTGTTTTCTCATTGACATTAAAAAAAATGGAGGGATGGATGGTCGACGTTCATTAATCCTGATTATTCCAATGTGTTGTATCATTTTTGACACAGCTTCCTTCATACTGATTATTTAAGAAGAATCACCGCTCCAGTTGAGGAGTAGTCATAATGACTTTAACCTCCGATATGTGCCATTACTTGGACCCACGATATGATTTGAGCAGATGACCGTTCATTGAAACGAAATCACTATATAAAGCATACTTCTTAAATATTACCGGTAACTTTGGACGGTCTGCTAAAATATTTCAATTTTAATTTTCGCTATCTCATAATTTGTAAAACGATAGAATAATGTTATCTCTTCTGAGCCTAACTAAAATTTGTCCGAATAGCTACCATTAAAAATATTTACTTATGACCTTTTCAGGCTGTAAATAAAATAAAATAAAATTTATGTCGGAATTAATGCTAATACGAAATCCTCACCGAAAAGTTATTTCAATTTACGTATTTTTTTTTTTTCTAGACATCTTAGTACCTTCGGAAATAATGATTTGGAATGGAATTATCTGCTTAAAACTTCTCACATCCCCTATTTTATATGCATTACAAATAAACATTATATTAATGATCCGAATGATAAAAATCTGATGTGAGCAGCACATGACTTTCCCTGCAGACTTATATTAATGTTCTCTTTATTTTAATTAAATTTATTTCACTTTTAATTCAATTTTCGTTCTCATTCGATAACCGGACTTATTTTCAAAGGTGGCGTAGGGAAAGTATGAAAAACTAAAATATCTCGAGAACGGCTAGTCCTACTGTAATGAGGTTGGTCATATTCTTTTCGTCGTTAAAAATTACGTATTAAATCAGCATTTAATGGATATATTTGAGTATACCCAGTTTTTTATTTTAGATTTTGGCAATTTTTGCGGGCCATTTAGCAAAAAAAGGCAGGTTATTTTTTTCTGAATCGTACCAAAATCAAATCAGCACCAGGGCGGCCTATATGTAACTCATCTACCGAATTTTGTGAAATTCGGTACATTAGTTTTTCAGCTACAGTGGATACAAACTGTTGCGGGCCATTTCACAAAAAAGGCGGGTTCTTTTATACCGAATCGTACCCAAATCTAATCAGCACCAGCCCCGCCCACAAGTGACTTAGCTACAAAATTGTGTGAAATTCGGTCCATTAGTTTTTTAGTTAGAGTGGGTACAAAATCTGCACAGACAGACACACAGACAGACAGACAGACACACACACAGACGTCACGCTAAAAAGGGTTTTTTCGTATTCTAGAGGTCTCGAAACGTGTAGATCCGTCGAAAACTCGAGTTGTGATTTTCGGCATGATTCCAATACTTTCCCTATACATTACCATGTATTGCAGGGAAAGTAAAAATCTGATGTGAGCAGCACATGACTTTCCCTGCAGACTTATATTAACGTTCTCTTTATTTTAATTAAATTTATTTCACTTTTCATTCAATTTTCGTTCTCATTCGGTAACCGGACTTATTTTCAAAGGTGGCGTAGGGAAAGTATGAAAAACTAAAATATCTCGAGAACGGCTAGTCCTAGTGTAATGGGGTTGGTCTTATTCTTTTCATCGTTAAAAATTACGTATTAAATCAGCATTTAATGGATATATTTCAGTATACCCAGTATTTTATTTTAGATTTTGGCAATTTTTGCGGGCCATTTTGCAAAAAAAGGCAGGTTATTTTTTTCTGAATCGTACCAAAATCTAATCAGCACCAGGGTGACCTATACGTAACTCATCTACCGAATTTTGTGAAATTCGGTCCATTAGTTTTTCAGCTACAGTGGATACAAACTTTTGCGGGCCATTTCACAAAAAGGCGGGTTCTTTCATTCTGAATCGTACCCAAAACTAATCAGCACCAGCCCCGCCCACAAGTGACTTACCTACAAAATTTTGTGAAATTCGGTCCATTAGTTTTTTAGTTACAGTGGATACAATATCTGCACAGACAGACAAACAGACACACAGACACACACACAGACGTCACGCTAAAAATGGTTTTTTCGTATTCTAGAGGTCTTGAAACGTGTAGATCCGTCGAAAACTCGAGTTGTGATTTTCGGCATGATTCCAATACTTTCCCTATACATTACCATGTATTGCAGGGAAAGTAAAAATGGGGGTGTACAAATATGGGCGTGGCCATCTTCACTATACATATTTAGGCTATTCACAATTAAATATTATGGATATTTTCTAATTAATGCTAATTACCGATAATTGAATATTAGTCTCACGAATTTCAATTTGTTTAAAATATTAATGGAGTCCAAGAACGTCATGTAGGGAGACAGAGTAGAGTCATCACATCTAAAGCTTTAACAAACTTTTTTCAACCTGAACACAAAAAATGTACTTAACATTTCATTCGCGGTTACGTTGTTCTACCAAATATAATTCACTGCGTACTTATTAGAAGCAGCTTTCTAGATTGGACACACCAACTTGTTAGATCCACAACACATCGAAATAATTCACTATATAAAACGCATTTACTAAATATTACTGGGCGATATGTGAAGATATGAAAAAAAAAAATTCAGTTTTAATTTTCGAAATCCGATAATTTGTGATGAGATAATAATGGATTGTTATTATCTGTTTTGGGCTTAACTAAGGACTGTCCAAATGTTTGTCATTGAAAACTTTTACATATGATTTTTCGGGATATAAATAAAATAAAATGTAATCCATGATAGAATTAATGCCAGTCACAAATTCACACCGAAAAGTTATTAAAATCTCCGTATGTTCCTTGATCATCTTAGCACTTTCTTAAAGAGTGATTTGGAATGGAATCATCAACTTAAAACTCCCCTCTTTTATATGTATGTATTGCAAATAAACACGATTTCAATGCCCCATGGAAACTTCAATATGTTTTCTCAGTGACATGCAACGTCTATAACAAAAACAATGGATATAATAGTTAGAGAGATCATTGGCGGTTATTTGCCCTGTCTATTTTAATATGTGACACCATTCTTTGACACCTTTCTTGATATAGATGATATAGTATGACGAACAAGAAATCTTAAACGAAGCGAAATCATTAAATATATAATACGTACTTCTGAATTATTACCGGTATAAATGAACGGTATGCAAAAATATTTCAATTTTAATTAATGCAATCTGATAATTTGTAAAAAGATAGACTAATGTCATCTGTTCTGAACCTAACTAAAGTTTATCCGAGTAGCTACTATTAAAAATATTTACCAGTGACCTTTAAAGCTGCAAATAAAACAAAATGAAATGTATTGCAGAATTAATGCTAATATGAAATCCACACCGTAATTTTATTCAAATTTCCATATTTTTCCCTAGTCATCTTAGTACCTTTGGAAACAGTAATTTGAAATTGAATCATCTGCATAAAACTTCCCACAACTCATCTTTTATATGCATTGAAAATAAACACTATTTCAATGCTCGATTAAAATCCCGAACGATAAAATTGGGAATGGACAAATGTGAGCGTGGTCATATACACGAAACATGTCCAGGCTATTCACAATTAAATATTGTAGATATTTTCTAAATAATGCTTATTTTCTATAATTGAACATTATTGTGAGAATTTTCAATGTGTGTAATATATTATTGGAGTCCGGTAGCGTGATTTAGGTGGGCAAGATACGTGCATCCCCATCAAAGCCCTGGCAAACATTTTTTAACTTTGACCACAGAAAAAATATTTAGCATTTCAGTTTATTTATCAAATTATAGCGGTATTTCTAACAAGAAAAACAAATTACATCAATGCAATCTCATAAAATATTAGCAATTAGTATATCACTTGGTTTTGCGCACAATCAATAATACACTAGACTAGAATACAACGTAAAATGCAAAGTACATCAAGATAAATAAGCATACGTACGTTTCGCAAAACAATTGGATGTCCTTCTTTTGAACAAAAAGACTGGGCCTGAAAACCCAAAAAGAGTCTATGTTGGCCAAAATGAAATGGATAAAAATGTTATGAACCATTTCATTATTTGGGAGTTCAGGTCCAGATGCATTGCATATATTTTACTTGGTTCGTCCAGACTTAACTACTTTCCAAACATTACTGCTGTCATGTAAGATATGTCTTAAATACCTTAAATTACAAATAAATTTTGCGAATATTTTAGATATATGAATTACAATTTCAAACATGTCAAAAATCTCGTTTAAGTAAGGTTTATTTATGTAAGAACAACATTAAAAAATGATAGAAACTTCAAATAATTAAATGTGTTTAAAATGTTTTATTTAATATGGTGCTGAGATTCACGGCTTTTCAAAATATATCACAATTTCAGATTTCGTATGAGGACGCAAGTGGACAGTCTGAAAAAGCGTATATATAATATTTAAAGATTTTCTGAAAACAGCGAAGTATAGCTCAATTGCTTTAATTAAACACGCTCGAAATATTAAGCAACTGTACACAATTGATTTTTATGCCGAGCTACACTGTTTTCTCATAGATATGCGAAAAAGAATGGAGGGTAGGATGGTCGATGTGTAATAGCTCTGCCTATTTTAATGTGTTGTGTCATGCTTAGACACAGATTTCTTGATAATGGCATATTGATGAAAGACGATTGCTCATTAAAAGCAAATCATTAAATATTTATAAAATTTACTTATTAAATAATATCGATACATATGGATGGTATGCAAGAATATTTCAATTTTAATTTTCACAATCTCATAATTTATAAAAGATAGTCTAGTGTTATCTGTTCTGATCCTAACTAAAGTCTACCCTAATAGCTACGATTGAAAATATTTACCTATGACCTTTCGGGCTGCAAATAAAGTAAAATGAAATTTATGGCAGCATTAATTCTACTATGAAATCCAAACCTAAGAATTATTTCAATTTACTTATTGTTTTCCAGATATCTTAGCATATTTAGAAATATTAATTTGGAACGGAATCATCTGCTTACAACTTCCCACAACCCCTATTTTATATGGATTACAGATAAACACTATTTTAATACTCCAATAAAACTCTGAATGTTAAAAATGGAGGTGTACGAATATAGGCGTGGCCGTATACCCGATACATATCCGGGATATTCATAATTAAATATTGTAGATATATTCTAAATAATGCTTATTTTTTATAATTGAACATTATTTTGAGGATTTTCAATGCGTGTAATATATTATTGGAGACCAGTAGCGTGGTTTAGGTAGGCAAGATATGTCCATCTTGCCTACCTGTCCATCTTGCCTACGCCAAAGCTCCAGCAACCATTCTTAACTTTGACCACAGAAAAAATATTTAGCATTGCAGCTTATTTATCAAATTAGAGCAATATTCCTATCAAGAAAAACAAATTACATCAATGCAGTCTCTTATAAAATATTAGCAGTTAGTAAATCACTTGGTTTTGCGCACAGTCAATAATGCACTGGTGTACAACATAAAATGCAGAGCAAATCAAGATAAATAAGCATACGTATGTTTCGCAAAACAATTGGAAGTCCTTATTCACAACAAAAAGTTTCTTCCCGGCCGTCCAAACGGGTACCTTAAACCTTTCTGGTAGGTCGGACGGTCTGGGTCTCAACAACAACAACTAAAAGTTTGGGCCTGAATGCCCACATAAAGTCTATGTCGGCTAAATTGAAACGACTAAAAATATTTTGAGCCATTTGAGTATTTGGTATTTCAGGTCCAGATATTTTGCATAGATTTTTACTTGTTTTGTCCATACATTTTCCAAACGTTACTGCTGCTGTGTAAGAAATGGGTTAAGTACCTTACGTTACAAATAATTTTTACAGATATTTTCGAAATATGAATTACAATTTCAAATATGTCAAAAATTACTTTTAAATAAGGTTCATTTGTGTTAGAATTACATACAGAAATTGTAAAAACTTCACATAATTAAATTTGTTTAAAATGTTTTATTTAATAGAATGCTGAGATTCACGGGTTTCAAAATTATATCACAATTTCAGATTCGAGCCGTTAGAGAGGACTCAAGTGGTGAATTTGAAGCAGCGGATATATAATATTTAAAGATTTTCAGAAAATAGAGAAGTATAACTCAATTTCTTTAACTTAACACTGCCGATATTTTAAACAACACTGCGTAATTGATTTTCCTGCCAAGCTACACTGTTTTCTCATAGCCATTCAATGTCGATGAGAAAAACAATGAAGGGATGAATGAATGTTCGCGATTATTAGCCCTACTTATATCAATGTGTTGTGTCGTTCTTAAACACAGTTTCCTTGATACAGTGTACGTATTGAAAATTGAAGTCAATTCTTAAGAACGAAATCATTATATATATAAAATATACTTCTACAATATTACCGGTACATATTGACGGTATGCAAAAAAAAAAAAATTCAATTTTAATTTTCGCAATCTCATAATTTGTAAAAGATAGAATAGTGTTATCTCTTCTGAGCCTAACTAAAGTTTGTCCGAATAGCTACCATTGAAAATATTTGCCTATGACCTTTCGGGCTGTAAATAAAATAAAATGAAATTTATGTCAGAATTTATACTAATACGAAATTCTCATCGAAAAATTATTTCAATTAACGTATTTATCCTAGACATCTTGTCACCTTCGGAAACAGTAATTTGCAACGGAATCATCTGCTTAAAGCATCCCACAATCCCTGTTTTTAGATGCATTACAAATAAACACTATTTCAATTCACAGATAAAACTCCGAATGAAAAAAATGGGGGTGTACAAATATGGGTGTGACCATCTGCACTATACATCATGTTTAGGCTAGTCACAACTAAATATCGTAAATATCTTCTAATTAATGATAATTTCTGATAATTGAATATTAGTCTCACGAATTCCAAATTGTTTAATATACAGGATGGCCATAATTAAAGTAGATGGGTTTAGAGCCAGAGAGTGAAAAAAGTGATGGGCCAAACTCAACCAAATTTGCACTAAATACTATTTAGACCATGGGGTTTTAATTTTTAAAAGAAAACAAAATAGTGAGGATTTTTGCCACAGTATATTTACATACGTATATTTACATAAGTATGACATTAATTTTTATATTGGCAACACTTACATGTGTGATTCAATATGTTTTTCTTGCATATGTTCCGAAAAGTGCATTCTCTACTGCGGAATGCAGCAGATCTCCATTGATTTGTTTGACGTGAAATGCCATTCAGTCCTTCAAAGTGGCTAAATTATCCACATTCCCTTGGTATACCAAGCGCTATACATGACCCCACAATCAAAAGTCACAAGGGGTCAGATCAGGCGAACGGTTGGCGACTTCTTAGGAAACGCTCGATTAATTATTCGGTTGTTGGTAAAATGCTATCGTAGGACTTCCTGTACGCGTAGTCCAATATGAGGGGGTACTCCATCCTGCATAAATATCGTAGATTCAAGGCATCCACGCTGTTGAAGTTGCGGAATAAAAAAGTTCAACAACATTGGTCGATACCTCTCAGCATTGACGGAATTTCCTGTACATCCTATGTCTATTTTACTCCAAAATGGACCTTAGCATCACTTTGGCCGCGGTTGCAAGAATTCGAACTATTTTTTTCTTCTAAAATTCAAAACCCCATGGTCTAAATAGTATTTACTGCAAGTTTGTTTGAGTTTGGCCCAACTGTTTTCTCACTATCGGGCTCTAAATACCTCTCCTTTAATTATGGCCACGCTGTATTAAAACATCTGATGTGGGCAACACATGACTTTCCTTATATAATGTAATAAATTTGCTACTTTTACAGAAAAAAAATAGTTTTTCTTATAGTAGATACCAATATTCTTTCCAAGATATTGAATTTTCGACAATTAATCGTCATTTTCTTTAATTTAGCGTCATTTTTATCCATTTGGAGAGATTTTCGTTAATTTGGCAACATTTCAAAAAGTTGACAAGTTAGCGACATTCCGCCAAATTCGTCGCCAAAATCTCGCCAAGCGTTATGTACTAAGAAATAAGTTATTCTTACAGCAGATAAATAAATGACTATTGGCGTTGAAATACAAAAGTATTATTCAAAGTATCTTTTTTCATGAATGGAACGAGCTAGATCCACGAGAATGATGTCACTCAATTTATCGCATGGTATTATATATGAAAAGTGAACATGTTTCTCAATAGGAAATATTTTTATCTTATTTTATATGACTTTTTGATATTTTTTTTTTAAAATGTACAAAATCTCGAGAACGGTTCATGTTAGCGTTCTAAAATTTATGCCAATCGTTTTCTAATGAAAAATTACATAAGAAATGTCTATTTGCGTAACTTTATTAGTGGTTTTGATTTTTTGACGATTTTTTCAAAATATCATTTGAAAATTTAGGGTGGTTCTGAACATTCGATTGCGTATAAAAACAATAGGCTTCCAGTGTTTACGGATTGTGATTTTTGTACCAAATTTCGTTCGAATCTGTCCATTCGTTCGTCGGTTATCGTCTCCACAGACCCACTGACACACACACACACACACACACACACATACATACATACATACATATACACACACACACACGCACACACAGACACACTCACACACACACAGACATAACATCAAAACTGTTTGATTCGTGATCAGGGATGCTTGAAACGTGCTCTCCCGTCGAAAACTCAAAATTCGAATTTTCGACCCCGTCACAATACTTTCCTTATACATTATGTATATAAGGAAAGTAAAAAGTCCAAGAACGTCATGTAGGGGTACAAATGAGGCAACCTGCTTAAGCTCTGACATATTTTTTCACAACCTGACCACAGAAAATGTATTTAATATCCGTGCTTACTTATTAAATTATAGCAGGCTTCCAATCAAGAAACAAAATTACATGACCTCAGTTCTCTTATAAAATATTAGCAGTTAATAAAACACGTAGTTTTACGCACAATCAAACGTGCACTGGCTCACAACGTAAAATGCAATGCAAATCAGAATAAATAAGCAAAAGTACGTTTCGGAAAACATTTGGATTTTTTTCTTCAAAACAAAAAGTCTGAACCTGTATGCCCAAATAAACGCAAGTCTATGTCGGCCTAACTGAAATGTATAAAAATATATTTGGCCATTTCATTATTTAGGTGTTTAGGTCCAGATAGTCTGCAACTTTCTGACTTTTTTTTCCAGACCTTTACAAACACTGCTCCTGTTATGCAAGGAATGCATTATGTATTTTACATTTTCTTCTTTCTGAACAAAGTCAGAAAATCAGCTCAAAACCCCTCTGTGTCGCACAATACTATATTTCTTACGTACAACTGATTATGTTGCTAATGTGATAAAACTCAAATGGTTTCGTTAAAAGCAACATACAACACAAATTAATAGTCTCGACCAGTTTCATGGCCAAGAAAAACCTCCTTTGTCACGATACACGCGAAGCACAACCATCACCTATTGGGGCTAGATCAGCAACTGATGCGAGAACATCAAACGTAACTGAAGCAGGGAAATGGTGTTTCCAACAGCAGATGTTGGTTCAGTTAATTCCATCATCAATTGCCGAGCAAGATCCCACGAGTGAATGTAACATTTTCTGTGTGTCCGGACAAAGAATGCTAATTCCAACCAGTTGACACTAATAATTCCGAGTTGTGGGTTGCTTTTAACGAAGTAATTTAAATTTTCCTATATTCTTTCTTATGTTACAAATGTAGATTATTAGACCTACTTCACCCTTGTTTACCCTAGTCGTCACGATGGTGTCGATAGCTAGGGTGCCCCTGTAGCGATGGCGGGTCATTAGTTGGGCCTCGTATGTCAGAATGGGACGGATGGAAGGACTGAAAAGTTACCCTAAAAAGAAATTGGACGGTTCCAGATTCACAGCACATGTTCGAAATGGAGTACGTCCAGTTATTCTACACACTACAGCTCTCTGGTCATGTAAGTATCATCCTTGAAATTAAGGAACATAAAAATGTTCTTGTTACGAATGTAGTAGATAAACCAGTCCAAACAAAACCAAAAGCGAAACCGATTCACCAATACAGATCACTGTTATAAACATGATTCGAAGTTAATTATCTTTATTTCTTAACATAATTAAAAACAAATGAATGTAATGAAGTATAAAAAATATCCATATTCAGTAAAGTTCGTATTACCTAAAAAATAGTTCAAATTCTAGTTCATATTATATCCTCACACTATTTTTTCAATCATTATAATGTACAAATATGTAAAGAAACGATAACGACTGTTTATGATTGAGTATAAGGATACCGTGGTGGATATTTTCGTCAATAAATCAAATATTGTTGGGAGGTTCCTTGTGAAAATAATCTTGAAACTGAAAAGAAATCAATTACAGATTTTCCCTGGAGAGCAATTTTCATCGAATCAGGGTATAAATGATTTATGATTTATCAGGCCAATAAAATATTATGGAAAAATATTTCCTTCCGATCGACTGATAATTCTTTTTAAATAAATGTAAAATTCTTAAGAATTTTAAAAGTTTTACATTTATTGAAATTGAAAAGAAATCGATTAGGGATTTTCCCTGCAGAACAACTTTCAAGGAATCAGGGAATAAACGATTTATGATTTTTCAAAACTGTGAAATATGTATAGAAAAATATTTCCTACCGATCGGCTGATAAGAATTTTATATTTATATTAAAGACAAGAGAATCTTTACTTTCCAATACTATTCCAGATTATTACAAAAATATTAAAATATTGTTTTCCTCGAACTTATTGGATTCAAGATTTTGACATTTTGACGAAAAATGATGAAGCCCATTTTAAGACATACAAACTGACACTCAATAGAAATAGCACCAGATTTTTCAGTGTTTAAATAATGTATTCTTTTATTTGAAGACTTGCATATAGACTTCCCGCTAGACTATTCTAATACCAGACTTAAGCAAATAATATTGGCATTACGAGCTATAAATATATAATTATTTTCACTCTAAGGCAGGTAGCTACGATCCCCCCCCCCCAGAAAGACCCCCAAAATTATTTTGTTACAATGCAGCACTAAGTCGAGCTTTTCTTGAATGTCAATTTATAGAAAAAATAGCAATTTTCGTAGAATATAGGAATTTTTTGTACATTTGTCAACTGGAAAATATTTTAGTGACATTTTGCACATGTTTTCGGTTTCCCAACAAGCCATGGCCTTTTTCAATACAGTCAGAGGATAAATGAAAAATAAAGATAAATTGGTCATCCTGATAACATCATTCGTCAAATGCATGAATGACACCACTCTTATACTATTTATTTTACTTCAATCACAGATTAAAATAAACTGTAACTCAGTAATATTCTGTAGAACGAAAATATGTATTGTTTTTAAATATCATATATAAAACAATTATTTAATGATTATTCTTAACAACATTTATTATTTGATATTTTTTCGCATTTTATTGGCCGCTTCTCTTTATCTATTTGTAGTATAATTCCATAATTACCAGTCTAAAGCGTAAGTCATCTGACAGTAAAATCTCATAAAACTCAAACGGGAAGTTTTTGAGAAAGATTGAATATACAGAAAAATGCACAAATTGGCATACTCCAAAAACACAAACACACAAAGAGAAAGACGAAGAGACCAAGATAAAGAGGCATTAATTTTCCACTTATTTATTGGTTGCTGAAAATTTTTATATAAGATTTGTAAAATAATAAAGGCATAGCGATCTATGCATACATGATATAACTATTTTTCTGAGATAAATATACTTATTATTTACTTGCAGGATTATTATTTACAGGATCATATGTACACTTTAGAGCAGGGGATCTCCAAACATTTTGACCGTCGACTGCTCCAAGAATTTTTCGAATATTTATCGACTTCTTTTATTTCACTATTACATTATTATAATAGGACAAGCAGAAAAAGACGCTTGTGATCTTGTAAATTATAAATTTTACAATGTCAATTATTTTCAGTACAAGTATCTAATACAATTATATCTACTCAAATGCAATATATAAAGACTTTTATTAAGTTAATAAAATTGACTGCCACTGTTAATGAGACGGGTGTGGTTCGTGATATTTGGCAGGATTAGCAATGTTGGGTTAGTGAGATAAATAATTAATAAGTAAGATAAGTAATTAATTAGTAAGATTCAGACTTAAATTGCCACGGAATTATATATCTAACTTACATAGCTTAACCCAGCTATAACCATTTACAAGCTTGAAAATGCGAGTAAAGATGGAAGTACCATTTAAAAAAGTTTAGGATATTTTTGTATAACATTTATATTCGTCCCAAAATAAGTTATTAGTTATAAGTTATAAGTATATTATAGAAATTTCTATGGCGAACTACGAACGAATATTCAGCAATTTATATTGCACATTTCCTTTTAAAATTTTGGTCCTCATTTTTGATAAAAGTAATATATTGAATTTTACTATTTCTAAAGACTGTGTGTTCCACCATGTCTTTTATTACTAAGATTTAACACTAAGATATATTTATTTATTTATTATGTTAGTAATTTTACTTCACATTTTCTAATGATCCTCTCCCTACCAATCGACCCAAGCCAAAATTCGTCGACAGTGATAGGCACTTTATAATTAGCGATAGTTAAATGCGTAATATATATATATATATATATATATATATATATATATATATATATGTAATAAAAACAAAAATAAATATAAAAATAAATATAAATATAAAAACACTAATTTAAGACATGAACAGTGGTATACCTATGCCACTGTTCATGTTTTAAATTAGTCTTTTTATATTTATATTTATTTTTATATTTACTTTTATTTTTATTATTGGCACATTGTAAAATATCTACTGCATATGCGCAAATTTACGAATGTTAGATATGAATTGAATCTACAGTACTGTAGTTATTAAATGATATTAATAACAATAATATACACACATTATATATATATATATATATATATATATATATATATATATATATATATATAAATTGAAAATTTTTAATCAAAATCTATGCAAACTACGGTAAGTACAAAAAACCCATCACTAGCATATTTGTTACAAATAAGTAACTGTAGACCAAGACTAAGGATAAAAATAATAGGTAACTTATCACAATAGTGGTATGGGATACAAAGGGGGGGGGGGGCTACAGTGATATAAAGGACTTAATACATCATAAGTGGAACGTAACAAATACGAAAGGAATTTAGTAGCAGAAGCAATGAAACAACAATATCCAACTCGTTTTCTAAGGCATTATTATAACGTCTTTTAAAATAACAAAACGAACAATTATGCAAATTTCAACAAACTGTTATTATAAATTGGTATATACAAGCATAGTACAAGATGATTCGTTTTGTACACCTTGATAATGGGACAGTTCTTTGTGTCAGTGTTTCATACGCACGTATATGGTTCTGATCCATTGTTCATTCTGCCCTATTCCTTGGCACCATCCGGAACTTTTATTTATTCATTCAGGATGATGGCGATTCTTGTTGTTATAACGGACAGAGGGTTGTTTCGGGAAGGTATTGGCTCCTGGAGTGTTTCCTTGGATTAAAAGCATGCTTAAACCGGGAACAAGGGATCACAATCCCCCTTAGCCGTTTCATACCTTACCTGTAAGTACATCCCCCATTTTCTTTTCAAATTATTTTCTATTTATCGGTCTTATGACTTCTTTTGAATTCACCTTAATCATTTATAAATAATATTTTAGCGAATATTGAAAGTGCGGCATGACTCCTTTGGAAATTCAGTAGCCATCTGTGTTTTGTTTTGAATTTTAAAGATCTCTTATATACATTATATATATATATATATATATATATATATATACAAATAAATAAATCTATCAACCACATCGAAATCAACCAACTGAAAATATACCTATAGGCGCTATGCTGCTCAACCAAGTACATTTATATAATACAAAAGAGAATGAAGAAAGAACGACAATGTATCAAAATTTCGCCGGGGGAGATTGTGACCCTCACTTCCCGGTTAAGCCATCTTGATGTCATGACGACACTCCCGGAAGCGGATACACTGTCGTACACCAAGTACACTATACTAAAACTAAAAATGTGAAAAAAGTTGAAAGACCCATACTGACTGTACCACAAAAACTGTATCATCTAGTCTCACTACAACAAAACAGTAACACAAATGACAATTTAAAAATCAAATATATAACAAGACAAACCAACCTCGTATACATGCCACCATTCAAGCATCAAAAATGTAATTGACACTACCTGTGCAGGAATAGAACTCCTTTTAACTGTTCAACTATTACGTCCGTGGTAGCATCATATCTGCTGTTCAAACTGCAAGTGTACCTTTATATAAATATAAATTGTAACTTTCCGTTACGGTTATGTTGTAGAATTTACATATAATGTTACTTAGAAAACGCAATGGGTGATCCTTTGCAATAGCCTCATTCAGATAACACAGATCGCTTCCATATCGATTTTCTACACTGCTATTTAATCGTTTGCTTCTGATCATAAAATTTAATATAATGTTTGTGAATACATTACGATGTAGACAAGATTTCCATTGAATTACGTAATTTATTTTAAAATTGAAGTCTTTTCTTTTATCATAAAGTTTAAATCCAACATAACCATTAGATTGCTGGTATATAGTTAAGTCCAGGAACTTAATACTTTGATTAATGTTACGTACTGTTTCAGTCAAGGTTAAGTTCGATGGATAAAAAGTAAAATCTAAGTTATTTTGGCCATCGGGGCAAGCATACAAAATGTCAAACTTGAAAATATGTTTTTTAATAAGGTTTTGCATTTCATACAACTCCATGAATAAATCATTTATGTCACTATTGCAGAAGAGTATGAAATGCAAAACCTTATTAAAAAACATATTTTCAAGTGTTTGGTCGAAATGGTTTTATTTGAAACTGTATTATACGACGGAACAGTATTTTATAAACAGCGATATGGCATACCTAAGGGAGGGGCTTGTTCCTCTATTCTAGCAGATATCTACTTAAATAAATATGAAGAAGGAACTCATATATTAAATGAAATAATAATTATTTTCGTTATGTGGATGACATTTTGTATGCTTGCCCCGATGGCCAAAATAACTTAGATTTTACTTTTTATCCATCGAACTTAACCTTGACTGAAACAGCACGTAACATTGATCAAAGTATTAAGTTCCTGAACTTAACTATATACCAGCAATCTAATGGTTATGTTGGATTTAAACTTTATGATAAAAGAAAAGACTTCAATTTTAAAATAAATTACGTAACTCAATAGAAATCTTGTCTACATCGCAATGTATTCACAAGCATTATATTAAATTTTTTGATCAGAAGCAAACGATTAAATAGTAGGGAAGAAAATCGATATGGAAGCGATCTGTGTTATCTGAATGAGGCTATTGCAAAGGGTCACCCATTGCGTTTTCTAAGTAACATTATATGTAAATTCTACAACGTAACCGTAACGGAAAGTTACAACTTATATTTATATAAAGGTACACCTGCAGTTTGAACAGCAGATATGATGCTACCACGGACGTAATAGTTGAACAGTTAAAAGGAGTTCTATTCCTGCACAGGTAGTGTCAATTACATTTTTGATGCTTGGATGGTGACGTGTATATGAGGTTGGTTTGTCTTGTTATATATTTCATTTTTAAATTGTCATTTGTGTTACTGTTTGGTTGTAGTGAAACTTGATGATACAGTTTTAGTGGTGTAGTCAGTATGGGTCTTTCAACTTTTTTTACATTTTAAGTTTTGGTATAGTGTACTTGGTTTACGACAGTGTATCCGCTTCCGGGAATGTCGTCATGACATCAAGCTGGCTTAACCGGGAAGTGGGGGGGTCACAATCCCCCCGGCGAAATTCTGATACATTGGCGTTCTTTCTTCATTCTCTTTTGTATTATATATATATGTGTGTGTGTATATATATATATATATATATATATATATATATATATATATATATATATATATATATATATATATATATATATATATATATATATATATATATATATATATATATATAATTGAAAATTTTTAATCAAAAACTATGCAAACTACGGCAAATACAAAAAACCCATTTCTAGCATATTTGTTACAAATGAGTAACTATAGACCAAGATCCAAGACTAAGGATAAAAATAATAGGTAACTTATCACAATAGTGGTATGGGGATGAGGGGTTTATTAGTATACATAAATTACAATTAAATAGGTATATATAATAAATATAAATCTATCAAATGAAAAAGTGAACACGGCAGAAATGAGAAAATTCAATAATAATTAGCTCAAGATTAAAGATCAACACATGGAGAACAACCAGCTGAAACTACATAAAAAAATGGCGGTTAGTTCGAAATTGCATTCTCGTTAGGACAGCCATACAATTTTAATTAAAACCGATGGAATAGCCAGTTTCTGACAATGGTGATAGTATTTGACTATGGACACCATTGGAACTGTTTACTGGCTAGTGAAAGAAGAAATAATAAATACCAAATGAATTAAAAACCAGAAATGTAAAAAACAGAGATACAAACCCACAAGCACAGCCACCACGTGTAAATCGAAATATTTGCAGAAGAACATATGACAGAGCACTTTATATCTCTGTGCTAAAGGGAGTGAACACCGGAATGAATATACTATTGAACATATATGAAAAATTTATTGAATGAAGACTTTCAAAAAAAGTTATCAGTGAAGGACTCAAGATAAGTGGAGAGGAGGATCAAGAGAGAGAGAGAGGATAAATAATGCAATTGTAAAATTACTACGTGGTGCATTTGAAATTATTAATAATATTATTTATAAATACTTCCGGATAGTGGTAATTTTGAAATATACGTTTAAGATTATCGATGAGGAGAAAGTGAAACTGAGGATCAGAAAATCGATGTATTCAAAATAGCTGGTTTAATATAATATTTCTAAACAATTGAATGTAATTACAAGATCGATATGATAGCAGCTTAATGATAGAGAAGTTATAAGAATCTTTTTTATCATATAGATTGGTAACAATATGATTATGGAGGGTATCTAAATTTAGGTATAAATAATTTACAGATGGACTAACACTAGGCTCATTAAGGATTAATTCTATGTTAGAGGGGTAAAAATCAATATTAATTGGATAGAAATCATCATTGATAGTACAAATTAAGTCGTCAACAAATCGATATATAATGTATGAATTAGAGAAAAAATGACATTCATAATAAGAAAGATATAAGTTAGCAAGAATACTACTACTACAGCCCCCTTGAGATGTACCAGATGTTTGTAAATATATGTTATCTCCTTGGATAATATAATTGTTGTATAACACAAAGTGCAATAGCATAGGAACGTTTTTGACATTAAATGAAACATTATAGGAAAAGAGATAGTCATATTAAAGAGAGATAATTACTTTATATAAATCTTTAATATCAATATTATTAAACAGGACTTTAAAATCAAAGGTGTGGAAACCAAGAATATGTGGAACCTTGCTAAGGTGATTAACTAAATCCAAACTATTGTTCAAAATGAAATATCCTGAATTCTTAAATTTAAGAGATTCATTAATTCTATTTAAGCAGTTTAGCAAGTACTTACTAACAGTAGTAATAAAGGTACTATGTCCACAAGTGACCGTTCTAAAACTGAGAGGTGATTTATGGAATTTTGGAACCAAAGTAACATATGGAAATTTATAATATTTACAATTAATATTTAATTGTGTATATAATTTTAGAAATTTAGTTTTGATTTTGATGAACTGATTATGGATTTAAAAATGTGATTATTTTTTAAATTATTCTGTAACAGAGAAATTTAATACTTTTAACAAATAATGGCGTAATTATTGGCATAAGTTATAACAAAATGTTCTTGTAGTTCATTAATAGCAGATATGAGTTGTTTATAAGGATAACTAGGTACTATATATGTGAAAATCCAATGATAGAATAGAGACAAGTTGTAACTCATTAATTCCTAACTTAAAAAGTACCAACAACTTAAAAAGAAGGATAAAATAGAGAATCATCAATCAAGAGGAGGAATAAAATGCATATATCTAGTCATCAAGCTTAATATATTCGACAAATATCAATGGTGAGAATTCGAAAATTGAATAACATAAAATAACCAAACATTAAAGCTTATATATATACATATATATATATAAATATATATATATATATATATATATATATAAAGAATCTAAATGTTAAATACTAAGCATGCATTACATATTAGATTAACAAAACGTTAATAATATAAAGGTACATTAAAATTATATCTATTTATTGAGCTAATTGCAGCATATAAGTCAGATGAAATTAATAAGTTAACTGTAAGAGACTTGAAGAGACACAGTATAGCACCCAAAACTAATTAAAATAATCTAAATAGTAACTAAATTAAGAAATCAACGGAATGCAAGTCAGTAAAATAAAATTTTGTCGGGATAAACAGAAAAACATTCAAATTACTAATTGTTTAATATCATTTGAATAGTTCAATTACTTATCTAGTCGGCAGTGAAAAGTATTCAAATATTTTTTGAACGGTCGAGCTGTAGAAAAGCGCTTCTATTGGTTAAAAAGTCTTCGAATAGTTCATTATTGCTATCGAGACTATCGAATGATCTCAAACTATCGAGTTATCAATAGTTTCATACGAATGAATCCCATCACTATTCGTCGATATCGGCCGATTAGCCCCATACTTTAGCTACAGTAGATTGATACCAACCGAGTCGTACAGTTCTAAGGAATGGATAGTATTACGAACATGAATTACTGCAAACAATGGAAAGTAATTTTGCATGCAGCTGTTCCTATTATGTGGAAATAAGGTTGCCATATTTTGCTTTTTCAGTGCAGGGTTTTCAGATTTCGCGATGTATAGCCAACTTTGGGGGAGTTTTCGAATATACTAGAACTTTCGAAATACTGAATATTCTTGGAGATATGAGCAATTTCTAGAAAGTTCTTTGGAGTTGATATAGAAGACATCATCGCTGAGTTGGAGAGTTGTTGTCGTAGCAGGAGCTAAATTGAATTCAGAGATACGTCAGTGTTTTGAGAATAATATCTGCAATTGCGTATATTAGCTGAGCATTTAATTGCTTTTATTGTATCTTACAGTTGTTTAGTTAATCACTAAACAACTGCAGATCCTTGCGTTTCGTTCCTGTTTATGCTTATTAGTGCTTTTAAAGAAGGTGTTAGTTATTCAGAAACTTTGACTCATTCTAATAGCCTGAGAGTATACCCACGTTTCGAGAGGATACGCCGTAACAATATTTACATTTCATTGATTAACTGCATTTACAACATAACTAGAGACTCCGCCCCCCACTCGCTACGCTCACCAACCCCCTAACTCGCTTCGCGAGCACTTTCGTGCAGGCATAACACGCAAATGGATACAGTCCTTGTTAACTGACATTCACCAGCTCTAAAACTCGTTTCGAATCAAATCCCTAGAAACGTTCTCTTCCAATCAGGACGGCGTATACGACCGCCTCCGTGACCCATACTCGATGACGCTCGCAGAATCAAAGGGCACCTCCCTCCATTGGTTGCAGGTCAGTAACCCCGTAACTGGATTTCCGAGTCGGAAGGCTTTGCCGCCAAAACGCTGACGCTCATTAACGCTTGTAGAATCCCGGGGATCCGTCCTCCATTGGTTGCCGCTCATTCTCTCCCTTAACTGGATTCGCAAATTGTGAGGCTACGTATCCTACTCGCTGACGCTCGATTCTATAGGACTTTCGTGCCGCCTGCTACACAGGCATAATATTCAAATGGTTACCGTCCTTGTTAACTGACATTCACCATTCTCAGAACTTGCTGCGCTAGCTCTTCCAATCTGGCCGACTCATGCGATCTCTTACGTATCCTATACTTGCTGACGCTCGCAGAATCCCGGGCCCTCCACTGGATACCGCTCATGAATCCCGTATCTCGATTCACGAGTCGGGAGGCTTTGCCTCCAAATCGCTGACGCTCACTGACTCTCGCAGAATCCCGGGCTCCGTTCTCCATTGGATGCCGCTCATTCTACGGCTCACACGATGGCCTACGTGCCCCATACTCGCTGACGCTAGCAGAATCCTCAGGCTCCGCCCTCCATTGGGTACCGCCCATTAACTCATTATCTCAATTCACGAGTCGAGAGGATTCGCCTCCAAATCGCTGACGTTCACTGATGCTCGCAGAATTCCGGGGCCCTGTCCACTGTTGGATGCCGCTCATTCGGACCGCTCACACAATCGCCTACCTGTTCCGTACTCGCTTACGCTCGCAGAATCCCGAGGCTCCGCCCTCCATTGGCTATCGCTCATTAAGCCCGTATCTCGATTCACCAGTCGGGAGGCTTCCCCTCCAAATTGCTGAGGCTTGCAGAATCCCATGACTTCGCCACTCATTAATCGCAACTCGCCGAAGGTGTGATGTCGACGTAGGAGCTTCGTCTCATTATTAGTTGACACTCATAAACTCCCTTAACTTCTTTAACAGTGTCAGCAAGCTCAGATCCCAAATCGCTACGCTCGCCAACTAGGAATATAGATTCGTGAGTTGGAAGGCTTCATCTTCTAACTCCTTGCGCTCGTTGAATCTGCATCACGAATCCTTTCTTGCCGCATGCTATTGAGAACGATAGCTAACTGTATTAAGAAGAAACGGCAAAATTTCATAACTGTAGGTTTTGCTGCTTGTTGTTAATATAGTTACATAATACGTGTTACGATTTCAGCATAGAGATATTTACAACAAGAAAGATCAATCATGCTTAAAGCAATACTGCATTAATTTATTATATTTGAAAACTTAAACCTTCATCGAAAAAAATGAACTTCATTTAAATGACGGCATTGAAATATAAATTGCCAGGTTAAAACATCTGTAAAATACATTCCTCGGTAATAGTTTTAGAATTATCATAATACTACGATAATTTATTATATTTGAAAACTTCATCGAAAACAACTGAAATTAATTCAAATGACGTCATAGAAAAAATAACACGGCTGGATCTCTCTATAAAAACAGGATTTCATTCATTCAACTTTCTCCCATTCATTTCATTTATCACAAAACTATAATAATTTATTTTACTTAAACATTTTGTTTAAGACCATGGAACTACAAAAAATTAAACTCTATGCTTGAAACTTCATCGAAAAAAATCGTCCTTCTCTTGATGAAATCAATTAATATTTCATTCATATCAGCCATGCAGACTCCATGGACTAAATTATTTTGTGTTAAAAAAATACAGGAATTCTAATACAACTCATTCTATATATTTTGCTGTTTACATTTTACATAGGTGAAAAATAGGCTTAGTTGTAGAAATAATCAAATTTAGATGAGCATTTAAACTCAAATATATTGTCATTGCGTTGTTTCAGTATGTAGATGCACAGAATTTAAGCAAAAATAAAGTAGTTTCAGGACAGATACAACACTCAATATGAATTAAAAAGAACTTAAAAAAATCACGATTTTGAAACAAGATGGATGCCATATATCATTTTGAAGTGGGTCACGTGATCGCTTCATATAAGAGGTGTAATTATTATTTTAATTTTTATTTAAAAAACTACTGAATGTATTTCGCTGAATTTTTTTTTATATATTTTATGGAACAATTTAAATATTACCAAACATTTTCGAAGCAATTTGTGAATTTTAAATCCGCTTAAAAAATGTTTGAAAAATTAGGTCCCATAGGGCTCAATGTATTTCATTTTTTCGACCCGGGTTCAATCCAAAACTAATTGGGTGATATTATTCATTTATATTCCCATAGGTTCTACAGACAGTCTGAACAACATACTAAAATTTCATTTTGATTAAGTCATTTTTACGGCAGTTATCGTGCTAACGGACAGACAGACAGACAGACAGAATGAACAAAGTCATAAACACTTTTCAACTTTGTTGTAAAGTGTTAAAAATTAAACATTTAACTGTTGTGCAATATAACAATGACATCGATATTCATAACAACAATGGTTGCGAAACGCTCAGTTTCTTTGTCGGAATAAACGTTAAGTCATATGATTATGAACATTTCACATTTTCTAAAGTACACTACTAACGTTGTAGTCATGTTTAGAAATAAAGATCTATACTTTTAAAGTTTTTAATGCTTCAATAACTTATTCCTCGCCCATTTTCTAACGTTTCTGCCAAAAAACAATTAGAAAGAAGCTAGCAATCGTCTCGACCAATTAAATCTTCGTAGGAAGGAAAATTTTCACTTCAGAAGTGCATAAAAATTTGAATAACTCATTAACTAAACCGAAATTTAAAAATCTGATGTGGGCAGCACATGACTTTCCCTGCAGACCTATATTCACGTTCTCTTTATTTTAATTACATTTAATTCACTTTTAATTCAATTTTCGTTCTCATTTGATAACTGGACTTCTTTTCAAAGGTGGCGTAGAAAACATACGAAATAACTAAAATATCTCGAGAACGGCTAGTCCTAGTGTAATGGGGTTGGTCTTATTATTTTCTCCGTTAAAAATTACGTATTAAACAAGCATTTAATGGATATATTTGAGCATACGTAGTTTTTTATTTTAGATTTTGGCTATTTTTGCTGGCTATTTTGCAAAAAATGGCAGGTTATTTTTTTCCTAATCATACCAAAATCTAATCAGCACCAGGATGTCCCACAAGTGACTTACCTACCACATTTTGTGAAATTCGGTGTATTAGTTTTTCAGCTAGAGTGAATACAAACTTTTGAGGGGCTATTTCCAAAAAAAGGCGGGTTTTTTTATCCCGAATCGCACCCAAAACTAATCAGCATCAGATTCGTCCACAAGTGTCTTACCTATCAAATTTCATGAAATTCGGTCGCTTAGTTTTTTGGTTAGAGTGGATAAAATATCTGCACAGACAGACACGCACACAGACGCCATGCTAAAAATAGTTTTTTCGTATTCTCGAAACGTGTAGATCCGTCGAAAACTGGAGTTGCGATTTTCGGCATGATTCCAATACTTTCCCTACACATTACCATGTATTGCAGGGAAAGTAAAAAAAGAGCTCCGTCCTGCAAAAATTCAAATATGTAGGTACGTGGCAACAAAAATCGGAGGTCCTTCAATTGTTAGTCTGTCCAGGATGCGAACTAGCAGCTCAAAAACTCTTCCTTTGACTTCGACATTAATTATTTCCTAAACCAAATTTTAAATGGAAGTACAGTTTATTCCCCTAATATTTCTCTACAAATGTACCAACTTTCATAATTTTATATGCTATAGATTTTAGAAACTAAAAATTTGTGAAACAGCGGCGGCAGCTAGTTTTTTTTAATATAGAGAGACAATAACATTAATTTTTAATTATGAGTCATGAACGATGATAATACGCATTCACTGATGATACGGAATATTGTCTTGTACGATGTTTTAGAAATGCACTTAAAATTGCGTTCAAATTCAACAAAGACAGAGTGGATCTGCATTCTGACAAAAACTTAACAAATGCATAATAAAAGTAAACTTAACAAATGCTTAATCAAAGCATAAAATTTTAAATTGTCCATATCGTAAATAAACATTTCTCCTCGGTGGACTGAGCATGCCCAACTCACAGTGATATTTAAGCCACGCCATTCTCTCCTAAAGAAAGGATCATTTCTTTTATTTGTTTATTTATTTATTTTTGATTTTACGAACCGCATGCATAGGGATTTGGCTTGAAGAGAATAATAATTAAATATCAAAAGTGTCATTACTGAGAGAATCGTGGGAGGGGCGCTGGCTGTTGTCGACAAGTCGAACAGTGACTGGGTGCCTCATGCACGCCCCCTAACGGTGCGACAGAGAATCTACTCCCGTATAGCTTTCGGTGGGCCGAGCTAACTATTTGCGTTACTTAAAATAGTTCAAATTTTAATCCTTAAACTATTTTTAGTCATAATAAGGTACATAAATGTGACAAAGCATGTGGCTGCTCAAAAGTACATGGTACAAAGGTATCTCCTAGCATGTGATATTTAAAAAAAATAACCATTAACTGTTAGAATAGCAGCTTATACATCTTCACACATTTTAAATACAGATTAGAAAGGAAATTAAATAAAAAGTGAAGTTAAAATAAATTTTACGGATATTTTAGAAATATTATGGATATTTAGAATTGTGGATATTTAGAAATTTACATTATTCTGAACTACATTCAGAAAGTGTAGAAACTTCAAATAATTAAATTTGGTCAAATTGTTTTATTTTATAGAGTAACGTGTTCACCAATTTCAAAATTATATCACAATTTCAGATTTGATCTGTAGGTGGGGAAGCAAGTGGAAAGCATACAAAACACGTATATATTATATATGCAGAATATATTATATTTAAAGGTCAGAGAAAAGCGAAGTATAGCTAGTTCAAATTCCTCTTACTTTACACTGGCGAAATTTTAAGCAACTCTACTCATTGGACTTTCATGTCGAGCTACATGTTTCCTCATAGCCAGGTAATATTATCTGGAGGGGATGGATTCTTCGCGTTTATTTGTTCTTCCAATTTCATCTCACCGTGTCCTTACTGGAAACAGCCTTCTAGATTTAAACGAAGATCAAAATGCAACTAATATAGCGAAATAATTAATTATATAAAATTTATTTTTTAAATATTATCGAAACATATGGATGGTAATGCAAAAAAAATTCAATTTTAATTTTCCCAATCTCATAATTTGTGATGAGATAGAATAATAAAATATTGTTATCTGTTTTGGGCTTAACTAAGGACTATCGGAATGTCTATCATTGAAAATATTTACATCTAACCTTTCGGGGTATAAATAAAATAAAATGTAATTCACGACAGAATTAATGCCAATAGAAATAATGCCAATATGAAATCCACACCGAAAAGTTATCAAAATTTCCTTTTTTTCCTTGGACGTTTTAGCACTTTCAGACATAGTGATTTGAGATGGAATCATGGGCTTAAAATTTCAGCTTCCTCTTTTATATGTATAGCAAATAATCACGATTTCAATGCCCCAAGGAAACTTTGGATGCTAAAGATGGGGGTGGACAAATATGGCAGTGACCATATGCACTATGCATTCCTACGTTATTTACAAATAAATCTCGTAGGTATCTTCAAAACAATACTTATTCCCGATAATTGGACATTTAATTTGTTTAATATATAAATGGCGTCCAGGAACGTCATGTAAGGGGACAGGGTAGGGCCCTCACATCCAAAGTTCTGACAAACTTTTTTTTTAAATCTGACCACAGAAAAAAAAAATTAACATTTGTGTCTATTTATGAAATTATAGCCGTTTTTCAAACAGAAGAAAATTCACATTACCCCAGCCTTTTATACAATGTTAGCAATTTGTAAAGTAAGTGAATTTGAGCAGAAACAATAATAAGCTCAAATCAAACATAAGTGCTTTTCGAAAATCTCCTTTTTCAGTGTAAAAAGTCAGAACCTAAGCTTCCTAATTAGTGCAAAGCTATGTCGGCAAGTTGTAATGGCTAAAAACTTGTTTAGCCATTTCATGGTTTGGGTATTCGGGTCAAGACATTTTACAGAGTTTTTGACTTTTTTATCCAAACGTTTTCCAAACATTGTTCCTCCTGTTATGCAAGAACTGTCCTAATCGCCCAACGTTTTTCTCTTTCAAAAGAAGGTCAGAGTGTCGAAAGCCCTGACCACCCGACTCGTCCGAAGACTTAGAGCAGCTTTTTGGATGGCCGGGAAGGTCAGAGTGTGAACTCATCACCACTCTATTCCATACAATACTATATTTCATATATACGACTCAATATGCTGCTGAATGTAATGAAATAAAAAAAAAATGGTTAAAAGCAACATACAGCACAAATTAATAGTTCCGACCAAGGCAAAAATAGGGCACACACCAGAAGCTCAACATTAACCTGTGGTGACCAGCTTAGCAACTGATACTAGAACAGCAAAGAAAGAAGATAAAAGGGGACAACAGACATCGGTTTAGTTACTTAAACGTCAGTTGGCGTTTAAATTCCCACAATTGAAGGTAGAGCATTTTATGTGTTCTTACAAATGATCCCCATTCTTACCTTAGAAAGGGTTCGACACTATTAATTCCGTGTTGTTTGTTGCTTTTAACGAAGTGATTTGAATTTTGCTATATTTCCAGTGACCCAAGTGTTCAATATTAGACTTAGTTTCTCCTAAAAAGGAATAGGATTAATCCAGATAATGCACAGCACATGGTTCAAATGGATTACGCCCGTTGAAAGTATCGTCCTCCTTCTTCTTCGACCCAGACTGTATCACCTACCAGAAGGTGCAAGGAAACTGTTTGGACGGCTGGGAAATTCCATCCAATTTAGACCGGAATCCAGTGGGGGTGATATCCACAGAGACGTACCCTCCTTCCCCTACCACCAACCTTTCGGAAAGGCTTACGGACCCACATGTTTAATGTGATCGTACTCCGAGTGATCACGGCGACAGTTTTGGGTACAGGCGGTAATCGAAATCTTGTCGTTCGAGTTCAATCCCAGCGTGCTAACCACTGGGCTGTGGTACGCCTAAGTATCGTCCTTGAAATTAAAGAACACACAAAGTGTTCTTGCTGCCAATGTAGTAGCCATTACTAACAAAAGCGAAACCGATTCACCGATAGCGATGGCCGTTATAAGCATGATTCGTAGATAATAATTTTCGTAATATAATTAAAAACAAATGAAAGTAATGAAACATCAGAAATATCCATACTGAGCAAAGTTTGCACTACCTAAACAATAGTTCAGATTCTAATTTATATTATATCTTCACGCTATTTCTCGATCATTATAAGGTACATAAATGTGAAATAAACTTAGAAATCCGATAACGACTCTTTATGATTGAGTATAAGAATACCCTGTTGGGGGGATTTTCGTCAATAAATCACGGATTGATGGGAGGCGTCTTGTCAAAATAATCTTGAAATTGAAAAGAAATCGATTGGAGATTTTCCCTGCAGAACAGTTTTTATGATATCAGTAAATAAATGATTTATGATTTTTCGCAGCAGGGAAATATGTATATAAAAATTTTACGTGCAGATTGACTGATAAGGATTTTATAGTTATTTTTAAGAAGATGAGTATTTTTACGTTCCACTCTTATTCCATATTATACCAATTATATTGAAATATTTTTCTCCTCAAACTGTTCAAATTCGAGACTTTGACGAAAAATTAAGAAGAGCGTTTTAAGCCATAGGAATTGACATTCAATTAATATAACATCATTTTTTCAATGTTTAAATAATTTACTTCTTTATTTAACGACTTGCATTTTTATATGACGCTAAACTATTCTAATCTGGCCTTACAGCGTAAAATACTCAATGGATTGGCATCATCCGTCATAAAAATATAATTATTTTCATTAAAGTGGCACAGACTTAACCTCCCCCCCCCACCTTAAAAAAACAAAAAAACAATCCTATTAATAAAAGTTTAATAATGAGTTTAATTTTTCCTTCCTGAATGTCGATAAAAATAATATGATGGACGGATGAAATCTTGGCGCCATTTTACACACGTGACATATTTACCGCCGAAACCAAGACCTCGTCATGTGCTTTTTCACTACACACAGACAAGAACTGGAAAATAGAAATAAACAGACAAACGATCATAGGTAACCTCATCTATCAACTGAGTGAATAATACAGTTTTTCTATTATCGACTTTACTTCAATCACAGATGAAAATAAAGTAAAACTCAGCAAAATTCTATGAAACGGAATTATGTATTGTTTTTAAATATTGCATATAAAACAATTATTTAATTTTTATTTTACAACATTTATTTATTGATATTTTTCGCATTTTACTAGCCACTTCTGTTTATCTCTTTGCAGCAAAATCTCATTATTTCCAGTTTAATGCATACGTTGTCGGAGAGTGAAATGTACAATCATACGCCCAAAACACAAAGAGACAGATAAAAACACGGAGATAAAGAGGCATACATGTAGCATTAACTCTTCACTTGCCTGTTGGCCACCATAAATTAATATATAAGTTGATTAAATTAAAAAAGTATGGAGACCAATACTTACAAAATCCAATTGTTTTTTCCGGATTGAATAAATTCTTTATTTGCAGGGATATTATTTGCAGTAGCATATGTATAATTTAAGGCATCCGTGAATATGGATACTTTTAGGCCATGAACTTATACTTATCATAAAATTTTATCCAAGTCAATTCACATTTTATATGCTCACTAAGTCCGCCAGGAGAATTAGACAGGGCATGTGCCAAAAATCTAATTTGAGATATAAAATTAAGTCGTTCACCTTGAAATATATTATAAGAGTCGGATAGTGCTGCCAATTTCACTATTTAGACCAGCACACCACTACCTGGCAGCAGAGGCACTCTGGAATCTACCATTTTCCGTTTTTTATCGAATCACGATATCACATTCCCAAAATCCTGCTCGAAAACAAGTCATTTGGCTTATGTTAGAGATCGATTCCACATTGCTGTCTGTAACCACTGATTGGTTAAGACGTTTGATGCCCATTGGTTTGCTCCAAGTGCGATATTCTGATAAGTTCTTGTTGCCTCCTCCTTTGTTGCCCGTGGAAAAGCTACAAATTAGACCGGGGACTCAGCCAACTATTGACGTAAATTCGGTAATAAAACTGTGTCATAGATATTTTTTTGATTATCTATTTCCAGACTAACTAAAGCTACATTGTATCCCCTTTCTATAAACTCCACGAAATATATGAGTTCCATTTCTAATTCTCATGTTACAATGCACATTCAGACAAAGAGAAAGAATAGTAGTATAGTTTTTGAGCTGGAGAGAACACATACATTGCATAGACAGAAAGCTACACATATTTGTTAACCCATTGAATGTGATGACTAGAAATGTCAAGCTTAAAAATATTGATTGGGGTTTAATGTGTCAAATATATGTAAATTCATCACAAAATTTAATTCCGATTTTCGTCATTGTTACAATACATTTCTTTCACTTAATACATAAATTAAAAACGCTTAATTTCTGAGTCATATCTACATGCTCTTTTTCTGCTTGTAAGACACATAAATGCAGTGAAACTCAAACACCCGATAACACCGTTTTATAATCAAACATGTAAATTCCCTGTTGGGTTTTCTCATCAGTAAATCATGGGTTGATGGTCAAAAATGTGTGCTAATTGGAAATCTATAATGGAAATTTGTAGGCAGAATATTTCATACTACAAGATAACATAACTTTATGAGATTTCGCAGAGTGTAAATTCGTATAAAAAAAGTTTTAGCTGCGATTTTTAGAAGTATTACACACATTTCTTTGTTTAAAAGTAGAAACTTTTCACCTGATTAATTATAAAATTTTGAAAATAACAAGTAGGGTGGCATCTTTGTACTATAAATATCTACTATATGCAAAACTATTAGCTATTGCAATAGTTATCGAAACGAAATTAAATTTGGTAAGAACACTAAATTATATTTTGAAAATTTAAAAATGCTGTAAAGGACATAAAATAATTTTTATCAGTGTATGAACTGCAATATTAGAGTAATATAACATGAGTAATAAAACATTAGTAGCTAAGAAATTTAGTACATTAAAAATATTTCTTTTGATACATACTAATTTAGTGTTTTTCGTTTATTAAAAAAGTTATTCCACTTTTAAATAAAAGTTATAAAATTTAGAATTCAGTTATCATTATATAACTCACTTATAGTAGATATATGGAAAGAATCGCAAAGCATTTAAACATGCATCCGCACTTGGCGAACATGTTTACATGTTATTTGTTTTATGGTAATAATTTTTATGCTCGCCGAATAATGATTACTCTGTTTCCCTAGTAATGGTAACAATACTTACACCAAATAAGCTTCTCTGATGCATATAACTTTATGGTGTAAAATGTACTCATAATGCCCTATACATATATATGTATATATATATATATATATATATATATATATATATATATATATATATATATATATATATATATATATATATATATATATATATATATATATATATGCGATTTTTACAGAAATGCTTATAAACTTGTGGGATTTTATTTGCATAATAAAAAAAGACATATTGTAATAGTCACATTTTTGATCAGCAGGTGGCGAGAAATAGTTTTGCAATGTTATAGTACAGTTCATCCAGAAGAAATAATCAGTTTCTGAATGTTACAACTTTTAAACATGACGGCCCTCATTTATAAGTACAGCCGTCAGACGATGAATAACACCGTGCACAGCATCGAAGAGCATTTCAGAGGGTATCCCTGAAACATAATGTCATATAGCGTCTTTCAGTTGGGCTAATGACATAGTCCGGTCTGTGTAAACCCGTGACTTTAAGTAACCCCATAACCAGAAGTCACAAGGTGTGAGAACTGGAGACCTTGGAGGGTATTCGTGCAGAAAAGAGCGACTGAGGACACGGTTCTCTCCAAATATCGACCTCAGGATTGTCTTGACAGAAGAAGCGATGTGCGGAGGCGCTCCATCCTGCATGAATGTTATGGAATGGAGCGCGTGCCTGTCTTGCAAGTGAGGGATGACTTTGTTCTTTAAAAAGTCTGCACATCGCTTATCTGCCCCAGAAACTGTTTGAAATGTACTACCGTTGCTTTCCTCGAAGAAAAAAGGTCCAATGACGAAAGAAGCTGTGTACCCGTAGCACACTGTGACCTTTGATTAATGAAGAGGCTTTTCCGACAATGCATGTGGATCCACTGTTACCCATATGCGACAGTTTTGTGTGTTGACACTTCCACAAGCCAGTCAATATCATCTTCCAATTTCAGGAAAACTCAATTTGCAAAATTCTGACGCTTTGTAAAATCAGTTAATTGCAGTTCTTGCACATGTTGAATTTTATACGGATATCTCTTGAGAACGATCCTAATACATCGCCACACACTTCCATACGAAATTCCAGTTCGTCGTGAAATTTCACGTGCACTGCATTCACCATGTGCTGATGATGTGATCGTGTGTCGGCCTCGTCTTCCACCTCGTTCACTACTGCGCCAGATGTTTGGGGTCTTCCGCTTCTTGGACGGTCTTCCAATAAGCCCGTTTCCTCGAACCTTTTTATCATTCCCTTCAGTGTTGAAAGAGTCATCGGTCCTTTTCACTTTTAACGCCCCGCGTGGTACGGTAGGCACGCAAAGCTAAACTTGTCGACTTTGCATTTTTATAAAACAATTTCACTAATAAAGCTCTATCACATAAAGATAACATATCTAAACGGAGCAGTTACAGGTAAAACTGTATCAAAGTGCAATTTTATTAATCTTCGTAAGAATTTTGGAACAGAAACGTTCCTCACAGCAAAATTTGAGCAACATCCTTGGCCCGCATGTTGCTCAATGAACTCATCTGCTTATATAACGCATGGTATAGATACTTTTGGAATTGTACAATAGCGCCAACTGTTGATCAAAAATGTAACTATTATAACATTTTTTTTTTCATTATGATAAATACAATCCCACATGTTTCTAAGCATTTCTGTGAAAACCGCATCTTTCTATTGTACATAGCTTACTATTTATTCAGTTTTCAAAGTCTTGGAACTTCTGGATCACCTGGTATATCAAAATCATTCAAAAACGGTGTAGTCATCGTCTGTATAATAAAATGCATACCAAACACATCAATTAATATATAGTATAACTTGGAGTAAAAACTATTTCTGAAAACCCTTATATTCCGAGATATAAAACAATAGATTACCGGTATTCCTCACAGAGGGAATAACAATATCTCTAATAAGCGAAATCATGTAGTCATATTCACTACCCGACAGAGACAATACATCTGCATGAAAGAGCGGACATGGTGTGATGCCAAAGGACACATAGACAGAGCTGGCATGTGTATAATTAAGTGATGTTAATTCCAGAAGGTTAATGTAATACAGTAATGGTATAGAAAGGGTCATCAGTAGACAGTAGGATAACCTCTTGCGACGATACAAGCAGCAACCCTTCGATGAACAGATGCAATGAGCGTAAGGATTGTTTTCCGAGGGATGGAAGACCATATGCCTTCAACCATCCTCCATAGATATTCCCTGTTTGAGGCGGGGGAAGACAGTCACACCCATACATGAGCCGGCCGTCCAAATAGTTGCTCAAGTCCTCTGGATGAGTCGGACGGCCTGGGTTTTCCACACCCATACATGCTCCATGGGGAGAGATCTGGAAACAGTGGAGGCCAAGGAAGCACCTGGATGCCTTGCAAGGCGTGTCTTCTGATGGTTTCAGTGTGTAGTAGCGCATTTTCTTGCTGGAAAACAACGTTTTGCAACCGCTGAAGGTAGGACAGTTTAACCAGCCACAGCACCTAATCCACATATCGTTATGACGTCATTGTGCCTCTGCTACGAACCAGAGGTGACCGGCTATCGAAACCAATGGCACCCAAAACCATGATGCTGCCTTTTCGAGCAGTATTTGCGTTCAGCAGTTGCAGCAGGATTGGTTCTGTTTTCACGTCGCCTCCAGGCTCTCACACGGCGACTGTCATTCTACAAAAAGAACCGAGACTCGTCGCTGAACACTACCGTGTCCCATTTAGTCGTCCAAGAGGCTCGGGTTCGACACCATTGCAATGTCTCACGTCGGTGTCTTGTCGTCAACATAGCCGCCGACTACGGGGGGGGGGGTCACTCCATCACTCAGTTTGTTCGACTATTGCATCCAAAACTACCATAAATGCTGATAAAGAGTAGAGGACGATGTCCGGTTTTGGAACAATATTTAGGTGCCTTACTTTACATACATGTGTAAAACTTTACTGAATAAATAACAGAATTAAACAGATTAATACTGTAAATTGAAATTGTGAAACATAGAAAGTGTTCTTGATAATATTATCGCTATCGACTCTCATGAGCCCCAATAAAAGCAAAAATGATTTACCAATGTTATTTATTGCACTGGAGGAAAAATTTTATGCTATCTGTTACTTTGCTACTAGAAAAGGCTTATTAAGTCCATTAATCCTTCTATCTATATAAGGCATCAAATTTGTGAGACAAAAATCTGTCAGAAATTTGAACAAGTCAGATGACAGTACGAGCGTGTTGTTAAATATAGCGGCCCGATAACACAGTACTTAAAGTAATCAAACATTAATTTATGAGCAATAAGTAAAAATGGAACTCAGAAGTAACCTTAGGGGGACCCAAGCTTCGCTACGGGCTAATCCGAAGATACAACATCAGCAAAGGCGAGACAATTCTACATTCAATAAGGGCTGACCAAAAACCACATACATTAATGACGGGGCATGCATCACCAATGGGGTTCGAAGATTTTCAAGGAAGACATGTGTTTACGAACTCCAGTTCAAGAGAGTGTACCCAACTGAAATAAGAAGGATAGTGTTGCAGTTGAGAAAGATATTTTTATGAGATCAGTTGTCAAAAATTACAGGACCAAAAGTTCCAATAAAAAGGATCTCGAGAATGTTAATATAGTGTGTGTGTTTGAAACCCAGGTTGAGGTTCTGTCAATACAGCAACGAGTTTCCCATGCAGATCGAGATATGGGCTCAATTCTATGTGTTTATATATACGTCAATTATTTAATCTCTCCCTCTCCTCCTCCCCCTCTCCTCCTCCCCCTCTCCTCCTCCCCCTCTCCCTCTCCCCCTCTACCTCTCCCCCCTCTACCTTTCTCCCCCTCTCTCTCTACATATAATAAAATGTTTTAATTATCGCCTTTGAAAACAAGTATAACAGAAATAAGCAAAATCACTTTCAAACAACATATATCATAATATATGTGTTTTAGATTAAAGTAAAATGTCATTTTAATTTTCTTATTATACAAATATGGCTTTTTAGTGTTTACTTTTCATAAGAGGTTTCATAACATTTATTGGCTTAATTCCAAGAAGCATTTTTACTATATTTTTAATCAAATTTATAATTGTTTTCGCAAATGACTACACTAGTCCAAATGAAATATTTAGCAAAATCAAATTTAATTATACGCGACACATTTAGAGCCTTCATTGCTTCAAAAGACATCATTCGATTAAATGAGTACATTTATTTGAAAAATGTATTTAAATAAAATAATATAGAAACAATAATTAGGTCATTACATCTGTTTTTTTTAATGGTCATTCTTTCGCTAACGAATTGTGATGAACAGGCGTCGAAAATGTCATATTTATATACTTGTAATGCCATTTTAAGGTAATCAGGCATTTGCTTCTGTTGTTATATTTATCTACTTGAATACCCCTATAAATCACTTTCATTCCTTTATATCTGTATTTTAGAGCATTTGATAGTTTGGAGAGCCAATTGATTCTGACTAAATATACAAGTACAATGAAAATTTTCTTATATTAGAAATCTCCCCAAATGTTTTAAAATTCATTTTTAATTGTAATAAATTTAACAGAAAGGAAGAAAAGCTCCCATGTGCCCAACACTTGGATTTCCCTGGAGATTAACAACGTTTACTTTCCTTATATTTACACATGTAATGTATAAGGAAAGTATTGTGACGGGGTCGAAAATTCGAATACGAGTTTTCGAATGGAGAGCACGTTTCAAGCATAC
Organism: Amaurobius ferox; assembly: GCA_951213105.1. Lineage (NCBI taxonomy): Eukaryota > Metazoa > Arthropoda > Arachnida > Araneae > Amaurobiidae > Amaurobius > Amaurobius ferox. The sequence goes on along the minus strand of OX578144.1, from coordinate 122,391,748 downwards.
CTGAACACGAATCCGTTTTTGAGGTGTGTATGTGTGTGAAACTATGTTTGTGTGTGTGTGTGTAGAAGTATGTGTGTGTGTGTAGAAGTATGTGTGTGTGTAGAAGTATGTGTGTGTTGAAGACCCAGACCGTCCGACTCGTCCAGAGGACTAAGAGCAGCTATTTGGACGGCCGGCCAAAAGCTGCGTAAAGAAGTATGTGTGTGTGTAGAAGTATGTGTGTGTGTAGAAGTATGTGTGTGTGTGTATGTGTAGAAGTATGTGTGTGTGTGTAGAAGTATGTGTGTGTGTATGTGTGTGTGTGTGTCAGTGAGTCTATGGACATGATAACTGACGAACGAATGGAGCGATTAGAACAAAATATGGTACAAAATTACAATCCATGAATACTGGAAGCCTGTTGTTTTTATATGCAATCGGATGTTCAGAACCCCCCTAAATTTCGAGTGAAATTTTGAAAAAATCATAAAAAAATTAAAACCTTTAATAAAGTTACGTAAATAGTCATTTTTTATGTGATTTTTCATTAGAAAAACGATAGACATAAATTTTAGAACGCTAGTGTGAATCGTTCTCGAGATATTGTACATTTTTCAAAAAAATTATCAAAAAATCATATAAAATAAAATAAAAATATTACCTATTGTTAAATATGTTCACTTTTCATAGGTAATATGTGATGAATTTGGTGACATCATTCTCGTGGATCTATCTCGTTCCATTCATGAGAAAAGATACTTTGAGTAATAATTTTGTATTTGAACGTCAATAGTCATTTATCTGCTAAAAGAATAACTGATTTCTCCGTCCATAATATTTGGCGAGACTTTGGCGACTAATTTGGCGAAATATCGCCAACTTGGCGACTTTTTTAAATGTTGGCAAATTAACGAAAATCTCGCCAAGTACATAAAATGACGTTATATCAATGAAAATGACGACTAATTGGCGAAAATTCAATATCTTGGACAGAATATAAGTATCTACTATAAGCATAAACTATTTTTTTTAACTGTAAGAGCAGTAAATTCATGGCATAATATAAGGAAAGTCATGTGTTGCCCACATCAGATTTTTTATATTGCGTTAGATTAACAGCGGAAATTAGAGCTTTGTTATGAATAGATCTTTCTAAAAACTGATGCTTTTGGTTGTTGCTGTTTCTAAGTAGAATATCAAATTTCTTGACAAACTAAGTGGATTTGATAAAACACAAACCCGCCTGTAAGTGGCGTTCACAAAATTATGGTAGACGCTGACATTGCAGATGCAAGAATCCATGGATCGATTTCGTGCTTTTTATGCGGCTATCAGTATAGAAGAGCCCATATCTGCAATGGCAGCAAGAAACCTTCTATAAGTCACAATTGTGAGAGCTTCTGAAGAAACGGATTATTTCTGTCTTTCCACGACTTTGCTATTCCATGATGACGAGCGCATAATGATAACGAAACAGATTGATAAATGCTAGTATCGGTAATGGGGACGTTTTCCATAAGCGAGTTTGGCCTAAAGTACTCTTTCACACGTAAATTAAAATGGTTGTAAGAGAACATTTTATCATCCGAGATTTTTGAACGATGCTATAAACAATCAAATCAAATCAAATCAAATTTCGCTGAACATAAATCTTTGAGATAACTGGGTACTTATTTGAAAAGCATACTCTCAAAATTTTTGCAATTAAAAAGAAAAGAATAAAAGTTGATTTTAGTCTGTAAGATAAAATATTCTGATGTGGGCAGCAGATGACTTTCCCAACAGACTTAAATTCAATTTATCTTTATTTCTTTAATAATTCATTAAATTGAGTTCACTTGAACAATGCAACACTCTTAGTTATTTGAATTAACACTGAATTTGCACTTTAAATTCAATTTTCGTTTTCATTTGGTAATTGGACGTATTACCAAAAGCGGCATAGCAGAAATGCGAAAAACCTAAAATATCTGTAGAACCCGCTAGTTCCAAAACAATGGAATTATCTTATTCTTTTCATTTCAAAAATTACGTGTAATACAAGCATTTAATTGATACATTTGAGCAAAGGTAGTCCTTTATTTTGGAGTTCGACGATTTTTACGGGCCATTACGTAAAAAAGGAATGTTTTTTTTAATAGTACTACATTCTAATCAGCAACAGGGTAAGTCACAAGTGACTTACCTACCAAATTTCATGAAATTTGGTCAATTAGTTTTTGCGTTAGAGTGCATACATACAATGCGGTCAGACACACACACACAGAGAGAGAGAGAGAAAAGTCAGATTACAATATGTTACACACATTTACTGCATATTCGATTTTTCATTACTGTCCAAGTCGGAAATTATTTCCGACTTGGACAGTAATGGAGCGTTAGAGTGCATACATACAATGCAGTCAGACACACACACACACACACACACAGAGAGAGAAAAGTCAGATTACAATATGTTACACACATTTACTGCATATTCGATTTTTCATTACTGTCCATGTCGGAAATTATTTCTGTAAGTACAGACTATATTCTAAGCGTAGAAAAAAAGTAGCATATTGAAAATCTTAGCACCTTTTGTAGAATTATCATTGCTAGCAGAGTCAATTATTCCAAGCTTATCAACCACCTTAATTAAATTGCCTCAATTTATATGCAAATTCACACTCTCTTGGAATAAAAGTCAATATTTTTGTGGAACGAAAGGTGATTAAAATCATTAAATTCCTTCGTTTTACTGCAATTACAAAAGTCGCAGAAAAATAAAAACTCTTGTGTTAAGCATAAAAGTCCTTTAATCTACCAGAAGTTTAGCAAAAAAAAGTGTAATTAAAAGACTTTATTTGCATTTAAGCTCTTTCCCATTTACAAGTTTAGCTTTTGACCTGATGAACGTGTTATGATTTTTTTCTATTATTTGTTCATTTAGTTGAAATGTGATGAAGATTGTTTCCACTGCAATGGTGAGAAATATTTAGAAAATTTTTATTTTTTAGACGAGGAGGTGGGTGTGGTGCAATGTGTTTCCCAGCTGTGGAAGTCACCTCTGTTCTGCAGCTTGTAACAATCCTGTACTTCTAGATCTTTGTGCAGCTAAGTTCATTGCTTTCTATTGGCAGATGCGGCATGAATCAAAGTTTTTCAATTATTTCGTTCGAATAACGGAAATGTTTTCATGATTTTAAGACCTGTTCAAAACCTTGAACCAGTATAAACCAGCTAAGCTGATGAGCTGAATAATATATGTTCTCAAATGGCAAAAAAAAGTGGATGGCCACCTCCACAACAAACAACTTTGTTGTTTTGTTTAATTGGCTTTTGCGTATTCGTTTTGGTGATTTTTCTTTTAAACCTGGCCCTCAAGTGTTAAAAGGTTGTGCACCTTTGTTCACCTTTTGTTCTGCACCTTTACCAGTCTTGTGAAATTGCGGGACATAACCAGTTCTCATACTTCCTGAGCATTTATCGGTTTTCCAGTAGTAGAAAACGTTAATAAGCATGAAGCATAGATCCAGATATACTAACAGCAATGAGCGCGCTTATAGTTTCATAAGTTAGTGTATATTTTCATAAGTTTTTCACTATCTGTAGGATATTCTATAATATTTATTATCTTACTATTCGCGCTAGTACTATAGTAATGGTATCGTGTTGATATTGTCAATAGTGGTAGTAATATTATAGTATTGAAAACTCTTTTAGGTGATTTTTTTCTACTTGCGTCCAAATTCACTTTAATGCATCTGGCCATATAGTATCGGTAGCTACTAGTATATGTAAGTAAACGCAGTAAGTAACTCAAATGATATATAGTAGTAAATAAGTAATAAATGGTATAAATTAGTAAAATCTATATAAATAAAAATGAAAATCTGTCTGTCTGTCTGTCTGTCTGTCTGTCTGTCTGTCTGTCTGTCTGTCTGTCTGTTTGTCACACCATCACGGGAGAACGGCTGAACCGAATTTGATGAAATTTTGTGGGTAGCCCAGAAATAGCCCCACTTAAAATTATATCCCTGTTTTGAGTTTCTACGACAAGTGGTTCTCGAGATATTAGTAAAAAACGAAATTTTCGTTTGTCTCATCATCACGGAAAAATGGCTGAACCGAATTTATTGAAATTTGGTGGATAGCCTTGAAATATCCCCCCATAAATTTTGTCCAAGTTTCGAGTTTCTAAGACCTGGGGTTGTCGAGATATTAATGAAAAACGGAACTTTTTCCTAGGAGTTCTACTCCCTAACTCCGTGGTTTATCCAAACGAAAAGCTTGAAAATCGTTTGAAAGTGAATTAAAATTTAATCTCTGAGTTTGATGGGAGATTGTTTGCGTTAATTAGTCACTTTCTGAAAACATGTATTGTTTGAATTATGATTTAAAGGGGAAATCTATCTCCATGGTTCATGGTTTATTTAAAACAAGCTTTTACGGAACAATGAGAAGTATAGAGAAATCAAAATCGTTATTTAATTTCGCAGTTTATGTTATAAGACATGACATATTTAACATGTTATAAGATTCTATCTTATATCATGTTACTCAGAAACGCAATTACATTAAATCTGTCTGTTAATTTTAATAATTATTTTTTCGATTTGAATAATAAATAAATGGATATAAAAATATATTTTAGAAAAGAACGATTTGATTTTTCTTATAGCATTTTTGACTGGATAATATCAATTACGGTCTTCAGGTTTAAAAATTATTATTATTTATATTTTCGGGGATTATTGATTCAAGGATTACTGATATTTTCAAGTTATTATGCAATTATTTTATTATGACAAAAATTGTTTAAACTCATATATTGTATGTTGTACGAATCTTCTACAAATACACGTGTATATCTTTTAATCTATGAAAATATAAGTAGTACAGGTATATTGACATATGTTTTGATATATATTGGCATATATTGGAATCAATTACGACCTTCTGGTATAAAGAGTACGAATATTATTGATGTTTTCAATTTATTACATCATCTATCTCTTTTATTTTGGCAAATATTTTTGAGACGCATATTGTAATACGGGTAATCTTCTACTAACACATTGGCATATTTTCTGTTCTGCGACAATATGATTAGTACGGGGTTGCATATATTCATTCAATTCCTATTTTTTCATCTGTAAATTTGCTTACAAAAGGGGGCAGGATGTTTTATTCTTCAGATCTGATCGTGCAGATAATTTTGCATAGTGAGAACATATATTCTTAAACTTCTCTTTAGGAGCAATAAATTTAATATTTTAACCGAATTTGCACATGATTGCGAACTATAAGTTTCTTTAAATTATACACTCCGTACGAATAACGGATTAAATTAAATGTGTTTGTTAATGTTTTTATTATTTTTTTTCGATTTAAATAATAAATAAATGAATAAATGGATATAAAAGTATATCTTATGAATGGACGGTTTGATTTTTCTTTTAATTATATTAATTGCTGACTGCGTACATCAATTTCATTTATTTTGGCAAAGAGTTTTCAAGCTTATATCGTATTTAGCTACTAAACTCATATATTGTGTTTAGCCAATAAATTCATATAGCCGATTGTTGAAACAGAAAAAGAGTAGAGTGGGTATATCTTCTAATACAATTGTAGTGTTTTCATTTAGTATATTGAAACGGGATAAGAATGTTTCATTCAGATCTGCAAATTCAAATCTACGATTTTGGAGGGATATCGCTAATTTGACAACTTTTCTTAAACTTTGCCAAATTGACGGAAATGTCGCCAAATTGATATAAACGACACACAAACAGCTTCCCGGACGACCATCTTGCTGCTCATGTCCTCGGATGAGTCGGTCGTTCTGGGCTTTCGACAGAAACAGCTTCCATAAACCTTCGGGTTGGTCGTGTGGCTTGGGTCTTCTACATATCAATGAAATTTTTTTTTGTTTTGTTAGAAGAGAGCACTGAAATGATGTTTGGTTAGCATTTATCTGTCAGACCAACCATCCTACTTAGTAATACATTTAGCGAATTTTTAAAATGTCACCACATTGATAAAAATGTTTTCAAATCTATAAAAATATCTTGAAATTGATAAAATGGCGCTACATAAATGATATTAATTGTTTTTTGTTAGGGGATAGTATTGTGATGATATTTCGTCAATTTGTCGCAAAGTGGAACTGTCAGTTCTACAGTCCCACTTGGCGATAAATTTGGCGATTTTTTAAAATGTCGCTAATTTGACGAAACTGTCGCCAAATGTTCCATAGAAATATAACTATTTAGACGACATTTTTTCTACCAATTTATTTGAAGCAAATGATATCATGTCGCTTAGCAACGGATTTAAATCCAATGTGTTTATGCGGCAGACGATTTTTATTAAATCCTTTCCGATTTGAATAATGAAGATATGTTTATAAAATAAATTTCATTGCCATTTCTTTTTGGACTGGATAATATCAATTCAACTCTTCAGGTTTAAAAATTATTATTATTGATATTTTCCGGAATTATTGATTCAGTGATTATTGATATTTTTAAGTTATTACGCCATTGTTTTATTGCGGCAAAAATTGCTGACACACGCATATTGTACGTTGTCCGAGTAATCTTCTAGGAATGCACGGGTATATCTTCTAACCTACGAGAATATAAGTAGTACAGGTATATTGGCATATATTTTGACATAATTGGCATATATATTGGAATCAAGTACAGTCTTCTGGTATGAAGCTTAAGGGGATTAATTATATATTCAATTTATTACGTCGTCTGTTGTAGTTTACCAAAAAACATTTGAGACTCATATTGCAAAACGGGTAATCTTCTACTAATAATCGGACATTATAAGTAGTACGTGTATATCTTCCCATATAATTTTAGCACTTTAATTTTGACATATATTGGAATAAATGACTGTCTTCAGATTTAAAGATTACGGGTTTATTGGTATTTTCAATTTATACATGTAATCTACTAATACAGGTTATATTTTCTAATATTCGCGTATATAATTAGTGCGGGTCCCATACAATTTTAACGCTTTTATTTTGCATATATTGATTCAATTCCATATTTTTTTTTTATATTTGCTTACATAAGGGGTCCAAGATGTTTCATTCTTCAGATATGTCCATGAAGATAATTTTATATAGCGAGAACAGAGATTCTTGAACTTCTTTTTAGGAGCATTATATTAAATATTTTAACAGAATATTTTGATTCAACATGTCATTTAGTATACTATAAGAATTTGCGCATGATTATGAATTTCAAGTTTCTTTATATTATATACTCCGTACGAAGAACGGGTATGCTGCTAGTGTAAACTAAATTCACAGAAATTGAATATGATCACAAATTAGGGAGAAAATTTGATTCAACACTTATAGGTAACTTGTCGATAAACAGAAAATAATGTCTTTATATTCTGTATCGAAACATCGATATAGTTATATCGATATCCCCATTTCCACATCTCTCCCACATTGTAGCTGGAATGTGGTTTCGTAAACTTTTGGCGAAATCTGGGATGCATACGCATTAAGATACATTGCAGTCTTTTAATAATGTATCTATGCGATTTACCATTGTATTTAGATGGTGAAATAAATTACATTAATTTAATATTCAGCATTCCTATTTTAAAAATCTGTATATTACACTTATGGTGGCACTCTTTCTGATCAAGCGAAAGTTCTTCTAAATATAGTTAATTATGTTCCTGTAAATAAATTTATATTACTTTCCTTATATACATAATGCATAAGGAAAGTCTTGTGACGGGGTCGAAAATTCGAATTCGAATTTTCGACGGGAGAGCACGTTTCAAGCATCCCTGATCACGAATCGAACACATTTTTGAGGTGACGTGTGTGTGTGTGTGTGTGTGTGTGTGTGTGTGTGTGTGTGTGGTGTGTGTGTGATGTGTGTGTGGTGTGTGTGTGTGTGTGTGTGTGTGTCAGTGACTCTGTGGAGACGATATCTCACGAACGGAGCTATTTAAATGAAATTTGGTACAAAAATCACAATCCATGAATATTGAAAGCCTATTGTCTTAAAACACAATCGACTGTTCAGAACCCCCTAAATTTTCGAGTGAAATTTTGAAAAATAATCAAAAACTCAAAACCTTTAATATAGTTACGCAAATAGACATTTCTTATGTAACTTTTCCTTAGAAAACGATTGGCATAAACTTTAGAACGCTAGCATAAACCGCTCTCGAGATATTGCACATTTTTCAAATAAATTTATCAAAAAATTCCATAAATTAAAAAAAATATTAGCTGTTGGGAAACATGTTTACTTTTCATATTTAATATCATACGATAAATTTGGTGACATCATCCTCATGGATCTAACTCGTTCCATTCACGAGAAAAGATACTTTGAGTAATACTTTTGGATTGAACGCCAATAGTCATTTATCTCCTGTAAGAATAACTTATTTCTCCGCCCATAACGCTTGGTGAGATTTTGGGGACGAATTTAGCGGAATGTCGCCAAATTAACGAAAATCACGCCAAATGGATAAAAATGACGTTAAATCAATGAAAATGACGACTCATTGAAGAAAATTCAATATCTTGGAAAAAATATAAGTATCTACTATAAGAATAACATTTTGTTTAACTGTAAAAGTAGTAAATTCATTGCATTATATAAGGAAAGTTATGTGTTGCCCACATCAGATTTTTTATGATTGCCTCTGTGACGAATACCCTTTAACATCGCGCCTTCGCCTTATGTATGACCCTGCGCCATACACTAACCGCCATACACACCATACACTAACATCTTTTTAAACAATGTACATTTACGGTTTGGATTTCATACTAAAACGGATGATGTGGCTTTGGGACTTTTACTCACTATTTCAATAATCGATAAAGAACATTAACCAATATTATAATCCGTTAGTACCAATGTTATTAAAGTCGTATTCTTGAGTGTAAGTACAGTTCTAATTGCAGCCATAACAAAACCCATTTATTATTTTCTCAATTTTCAATCTTTCAGCACCAATATGAAACTATGCCAAGATGTTACAAGTTCCACGCATAATATTGTACTGGGGTAATATTTACGCTAAATTAATCCTTCCTATACATACATTTAAGGATGAAAGCCATTTCAACTACCATGTGAAAATTTAAAGCCGAATTGTATGTTTAATTTTAGAGGGGAACTATTCTCTTGAGAATTTAGTTGAGTAAAGAGCAATAATCGTGTTTAATTTGACAAGGTAACATATGAGATGGTGTAAAATGAATTCATTAGGCCTTCGTTGCAAATTGCTGTGCGCGCGAGTTATCTACACACTAATTGTTCCTAATTGTGCAAGAGAAGCATCAGTTGCACCACATCCTAATCTAGAGCCCTTATCTGGGACAAGCAACATGATGTTGCCTTATATTAAGCAGAAAGTTCATTCGATGATTTACAGAGTAAAATTTATATGTAAAGAATATAGTATATCAATTGATATCCAGAGCTGATATCAAGTAAAATTTACCTATATATCACCTCTGACTAGCAAATTTAATTTAATATATTTTCATTATTTTTACATCCCGAACATTAAGTGATATACAGGATTTCTATGAAAGTATTTAAGCATTTCGATATTTTTTAAGCAAAGCTCCACGAGTATACGCATTATATCTATATTGTAAAATTACCATACCTGATCGAATAAAAGTGATTGCAATTGCAACGATCCTAGTAGAGAATTTATATAAGTAGGATTAAAAATTCTGCAACAAACGAATTGGACGAAAATCACAAGACTCTATGATTAGCACTATCTAATTAGAATTTAGACTATCTAATTGGCAGGAATGGACACCAAGTATGAAAAAAACGCATATTGATCATTTGCACGTGACGTCACTGTCGACAAATCAACTTTCTAGTTGACTGAAAAATCGCTTTTCACCGCTTTGTCACTGCTGCTGTAAGGAACGTTAAATATAAGACACTTATACTATAAATTATTTTACGTTTTCAAATTATTATTATTATATATTGTATATTATGTTCTTCATCATTACTATATATTGTATATATTTGTAGTGTTTATTTTAAAAATTTTTGTAAAGTATAAATAAATCTACGCCCATGACCAGTAATTAGTTTATTATTTTCGTTATATATAGTATAATGTATAAGGAAAGTATTGTGAAGGGTTTGAAACCCAGAATTCAAGTTTTCGACGGGAGAGCACGTTTCAAACATCCCTGAACACGGATCAGACGTTTTTGAGGTGATGTCTCTGTGTGTGTGGAGACGATATCTGACGAATGAAGCAAACGATCCGATCAAAATTTGGTACAAAATGACAATCAGTAAATACTGGAAACCTGTTGTTTTTAGACGCAATTGAATGTTCAGAACCCTCATAAATTTTGAGATGAATTTTTAAAAAAATCATCAAAAACTTGAAACAATCAAGAAAGTTATGTAAATAATAATTTGTTATTTAATTTTTCATTAGAAAACGATTGACATAACACTTTAGAACGCTAGCATGATCCGTTCTCAAGATATTGCACATTTTGAAATAAATTTATCGAAAAATCACATAAAATTAGAAAAAAATATTAACTATTGTGAAATCTGTTCACTTTGCATATGTAATATTATGTGATAAACTTATTAGCATTATTCTCGTAGATCTACCTCGTTCCATTCAAGTGTAAAGTCACATTTAGGCAATAGCTTTGTAATTTGACGCCATTAATCGTTTATCTGCCATAATACTAACCTATAAGACCTCTCCATAAACAATGCTTAACGAAATTTTGGCGGCAAAATACCTCAAACTTAGCAGGATTTTTAAATGTAGCCAAACTGACTAAAGTATCTCCAAATTGGTAAAAATGCCACCAAATTGATAAAAATAATGCTTATCAATGAAAATGAAGACTACGTGATGAAAATCCAATATCTTGGAAAGAATAAGAATCTACTATTAGCCAAGATACTTTGGATAATAGATTTGAATTTGGACGCTATTAGTCGTGTATCTGCTATAAGAATAACCTATTTCTCCGACCATAAAACTTGACGAAATTTTAGAAACGAATTTGGCGGAATATCGCAAAGTTGACAAGTTTTTGAAATGCCGTCAAATTGATAAGAATGACACTAAATCAATGAAAATGATAACTGATTAAAATTCAATATTTTGAAAATAATACAAGACTCTACCATAAGACTCCGCATGTAACGCTTGATGAAATTATGGTAACGAATTTTGGCGGCATATCGCAAACTTGGCGACTTTTTTAGATGTTGGCAAATTGACTAAACTGTTACCAAATCGATAAAAATGTTATCATATTGATAAAGATGTCGCCAAATTGATAAAAATGACACCCAATGGGAAGCAACATTTTGCAAATTTTTAATTGCGTCATATGATGAGCATACCTTTTATTTATAAGAAATGCTCTTCTAAATATAGCCAACTTGGCAATATTTGGCCCCACATTGATGAAAATATCGTCAAAATTGCAACAATGATTCCAAGTTAATGAAAATGACGCCTAATTGATGAACTTATTATTAAAATATTTAAATATATGTATTTGCTTATTGAGGATGCTATCAATATTGATAATTGTTAATTTAGAGTTCCGTAAAATATAAGTCAACTGGGTACGAAATAGTTTTAGATATTGTCATCCGGATGTACACTTTATCGCGCTAAATGTACAATTTCGCGTTACAAATACTATGCCGTGGATTTTTTCATCACTTTTTTACCGTAAAAAAAGTAAATTCATTACAATATATAGGGAAAGTCATTTGCTGTCCACAACAGATTTTTTCATATCGAAGTCTAATGGTCATGGAATGTGTGTGCGCAAGTTATATAGACAATTTACTTCGACTTTGTGATTGTAAACTCGATAACAAAGAAATCGACGCACCAAGAAGGAGTTAGTTGTCCAATTGTGATAAAAATTGGTGGGTGAAGAACATACATAGAAAAAGAAACGATTAAAATTGCAGAACAATTTAATGATTTAGAGATTGACCGTATTCAAAGGGGGGAAGTCAATAAGGCTTTGGTTCACCTCTGGCTTGGATGCAATATGTCACCCTGCGTAGCATAGACTGATAAAGTTCACGGATGGTGTCCTGCGGAACATATTGCTAAATTGTCTCCAACTGTCGGGCTAAATCGTCAACATTTCGGGATGGTTGCAATCGCCTTCCCATAACGTCCCAAATGTGCTCTATGGGAAAGAGATCAGGAGACCTAGATGACCAAGGAAGTGTTGAGCAAGCTTGAAGACAATTCATAGCAACACGTGCTGTGTGCGGCCGGGCATTATCTTGTTGAAAAGCAAATCCGGGGTGTCGCAAAAGAAACGGTAACACAACAAGTCGTAGAATGTTGTCTACGCGCCGCTGTGCTGTCAATGTGTCAGAAATGACTGCCAAAGGAGTCCGGCTATCCAAGGAGAGGGCACCCCAGGCCATAACGCCCTGTTATGGGCATGTGTAGCGTGTGATAGTAAGGGCAGGATCCCCACGCTGCCCTGGACGTCTCCAGAAACGTCTGCGGTTATCGTCAGGACACAGTTGGAAGCGGGACTCGTCACTAAAGACTAATGTCTTTGCATACGAAATTCCATTACAATCGGACAAATCCTTCTTGGTGTGTCGATTTTTTTGTTATAGAGTGTATTTTACTTTCCTTATATACATAATACAGTGAATAGGGAAAGTATTGTGACGTGGTCGAAAATTCGAATTCGAGTTTTCGACGGGAGAGCAAGTTTCAAGCATCCCTGACCACAAATCAAACGTTTTAAAGGTGGTGTCTCTGTGTGTGTGTGTGTGTGTGTGTGTCAGTGAGTCTATGAAAACTATATCTGAAGAAGAAATGGAGAGATTCGAACGAAATTTGGTTCAAAAATTGCATTCCTTGAATTCTGGAAGCCTGTTATTTTAAATGCAATCGAATGTTCAGAACTCTACTAAATTGTCGAGTGAAATGTTAAAAAAATCATCAAAAAATCAAAACCTTTATTAAAGTTACGCAAATAGTCATTTCCTATGTAATTTTTATTAGAAAACAATTGACATAAATTTTAAAGTGCTAGCATGAACCGTTCTCGAGAAATTGAATATTTTTTTAGTTTATGGCATATTTTTGCAGATTTAATCATCCGTTTTCTTTAAATTTTCCGCTTGCGGTGCTACAATAGTGATCATCATAGTCCCTTTGAAATCGAAAGACCTCGCGTGTACACTCATGGACCTTTTCCTACAAAGTTATTAGGTGTTCAAGAAATTTCTTACGCACCCTCTACATCATTAATCAATATTCTATTCCGATAGTTCAACAGTAGTACTCTTGAGTGTAAATACAACTCTAATTGCAATCTGAATCCATTTGTTATTTTTTCTGTTTGCAATCTTAATCCAAATGTTATTTTCTCAGTTTGCAATCTTTTAACTCCTATATGAAAAGATACATACATATTACACGTTCTACAAACAATATTTTACCGGTAACATTTACATTGAATTAATACTTCCAACATACGCATAATGAGCACACGCAATTTCAACTACTATGCGAAAATTTAAGGCCAAATTGAATATTTAATTTTAAAGGGGAAGACGGCTCCCTTGAGAATTTAGTTAAGAAAAGAGCAATAATCGTGTTTCGTGTTTAATTTGACAAGATAACGTAAAATGAATTCATTAAGCATTTGTTGCAAATTGCTGCGTGGGTGTTATCTACACACTAATTGTACCTAATTGTGCGAGAGGTACAGTTGCACATTATCCTAATCTACAGTCTCTATCTGAAACACGCAACGCATATTTGAGCGTGATAATGCATTATATTACATAGAAAGTTTATTCAATGATTTATGAAGTAAAAATTAATAGTTAGTGAATAGTATGATGGATATATAATGATATCCAGAGCAAATATTGATATCCAGTAAAATCCACCTAAACCTGTATCAGCTTTGACTACCAAACATATTCGTGTATATTTCGATTACTTTTACATCCTCAATAAAATAAGTAAGAATTGTCTAGCGTGTTACTGTATTTCTTCTCTGACCTTCCAGTAGACCCCAGTGACCTTCAAGATTGAATGTTGACAATATTTTAGTCCCGATAAAGGGCAGAAACTAACAAAACAGGAATTTTGATATTTTTCTCAGCAGTAGCGAATAAAATGGGAGTATTTGTAAAAAGTTGTTTTATAAATTCAAGAAGAAACTCCTCGAAAGCTGAATCTTTGCATACATATTTATAGCATCAATCACAGGGCAGATCTCAACAGAACTGGAATTTCGGTTTTCCATTCGTGAGATTAGTGAACATGGGGAGCTTGGAAAGTATTTTCAGGCATTCCTGAAGTCTTCTAGATGACATAGACGGGTGAATCTTAGGAAACTTATAAAATTGACCACAGGACAGAACCCTGCGAAACCAAATGTTCTATTTTTTGCACATTTATAGTGGAGACTATAGAACAGAACTTATCCGAAACAATTTTTAATTAAGACTGTTATACTGTTAAAAATAAAAAATAATATATGTGTGTTAAACAAGTGTCTTAGAAGCTTAAATATGATGTAAATGATATATCTATGTAGAGTTAACCTTTTGCTTACGAGTGGAACAGCGTCCATTGGCGCCCATGACGCCAATGTCTGCAAAGGGGGACGGGACTGCTTGGGATAGGGTATGTCAAATACCTGTCTTTTTGAGAGGTTCTTCGATTGGGATTGACGCCGTCCCCCCTTAGAGCAGGAATAAGAAGTAGAGTACTTCAACCCATTGGATTATCCCCAAAAACTTGTTCCGCAGTTAATCACGTGTCTACAGGCAGAAAAGCTGCCACATTTGGCGAATCTATCTATTACTCCTTGCGTTTGGCGATTGGCATCTCTAAAATAACAAGAAAAGCTTGCTTAGTACTTGTTCTTTAATTTAACGAAAATATATTTTCGGTGTGTATTTTAAGAAACCCGCGAAAACAAAAAATATAGTACTTGATGGTATTAGAATAGGAAAGGATTTTGTACTTCCTCGTTTAGTTTTTGGTCTGTTTGGAATAGAAAATTAGCTTTCTAATAAACATTTTATTTAAAAGGTAGAAATCTTTTAAATAATATTTTCTTTAATCTGGATATTTCCTTTAATCTATGCCACAGTGTATTCCTTTAATCTAAGGCACATGTGATTCCCTTTTTTTAATACTTTACAACAAAGTTGAAAAGTGTTTATGACTTTGTTCATTCATTCATTCATTCATTCATTCACTCTGTCTGTCTGTCTGTCTGTCTGTCCGTCCACTAGAACGATAACTATCGTAAAAATGACTTAATCAAAATGATATTTTAGAATGTTGTTCAGAGGGTCTGTAGGACCTATAGGAATATAAATGAATAATATCACCCAATTAGTTTTGGATTGAATCCAGGTTGAAAAAATGAGATACATTAAGCCCTAAGGGACCTAATTTTTCAAACATTTTTTATGCGGATTTAAAATCCACAAATTGCTTCGAAAATTTTAGATAATATTCAAATTGTTCCATAAATTATATAAACAAAAATTCAGCGAAATATATTCAGTAGTTTTTTAAATAAAAATTAAAATAATAATTGCACCTCTTATATAAAGCGATCACGTGACCATGATATGAAAAGATCACATGACCCACTTCAAAATGATATATGACATCCATCTTGTCTCAAAATCGTGATTTTTTAAGTTCTTTTTAATTCATATTGAGTGTTGTATCTGTCCTAAAACCACTTTATTTTTGCTTGAATTCCGTGCATCTACATACTGAAACAACACAATTAGAATATATTTGAGTTTAAATGATCATCCAAATTTGATTATTTCTACAACGAAGCCTATTTTTCACTTATGCAAAATGTAAACAGCAAAATATGTAGAATGAGTTGTATTAGAATTGCTGAATTTTTTAACACGAAATTATTTAGCCCATGGAGTCTGCATAGCTGAAATGAATGAAATATTCATTGATTAAAGAGAAAGACGATTTTTTTCGCTGAAGTTTTAGGAATAGAGTTTAATTACTTTTAGCTCCATGATCTAATTTTTAAATAAAATAAATTATTATAGTATTGTGATGAATGAAATGAATGGGAAAATGTTATGAATGAAATGCTGTTTTTATAGAGAGATCCAGGCGTGTTAATTTTTCTATGACGTCATATGAATGAATTTTTGTTATTTTCGATGAAGTTTTCAAATATAATAAATTATCGTAGTATTATGATAGTTTTAAAAATATTACCAAGGAATGTATCGCATTTTAGATATGTTTAATCCAGGCAATTTATATTTCAATGCCGTCATTTGAATGAAGTTCATTTTTTTCAATGAAGGTTTAAGTTTTCAAATATAATAAATTAATGTAGTATTGTGATAAGTTTTAAAATATTACCGACGAATGTATTGCATTTTAGATTCGTTTTTTTAAATAAAATTGCATTGAAGTTAGAATGTGTTTCATAATCAATGCTATAAGCATGATTGATCTTTCTTGTTCTTTCTTCATTTTTCCCAAAAGTGTGATCTTTATTTCTACCAAAAATGTCCGCAAATTAAACTTTTTTTCTTATTTGGAGGAATTTCTATGAGATATTTTAATTAAAGAATTCTTTACTTTATGATTTATTTAAAAAATGACTTCAACTGTGCACATGTGCCCCATTGGAGGGGCATTTGTGAACATGCATGGAGCCTAACGATAAAAATAAATCAAAAGTTTCTGGTGTTTAAAAAAGTGTATAATGTAGTGAATTAGATAGGTGAACTCACATTTATTACAAAAATATTTTTGAGAACTGAAGATAATATAACACAATTGCGCTCTTTAGCAGAATGCATATATCCATATATTAACACAGATCAGCCAGATGATTCGGATTTATCTATGTGACAAACTAACTAAAAAAAAGAAGCATTTGTACAATTTTTTTAAGAATAACTCGAGAAAGCTAAAAAAATATATCTCCCGTGCTGATTATGATAGAAGTATATCTAAACATTATGGCATATAAATATACAAGAGGGGAGATTTATAACACAGATTAAAAATCTGAACTACTTTAATTTCAATTCAATTAAACAAATGCAGTCTAAATGGAGAAAATTATCCTTAATATATATATTTTTTAAAAAGAACACAGCGTTTAGATCTGTTTTTTATCTTTCATTTGGCTTCATTGTTGTTTTGTATTTTAGAAGACATTTGTAAACATCTTTTTTAAGGTTCTAGATGAAATTTTTTAAGTTAGGCATGTCAGAACAGAAATTCTATACTTTAGTGAAACTTTCTATACTTGACCGGAAAAAACTCTTATTAGATACGATCTACGAAGATAGAAAAAAGGAGAATTCAGATCCGGATCCATCAAGCATTACGAGCCCTAGGAATTTTTCGAGGCCTTCCCCTCTCTGCGGGCCCAAGAAGGGCTATTCTTAAACGGTTCAAAATCTAAAGAATTAAAATACATAAGAAAAGGCCGATCTATTCTGAATTTGGACTTTCAAGCTGTTCCGGTTTTCAAATTATTCCCAAAAAGTAGTACATTCCTATTGCGGGCTAATGTCGGCTGTCGGGTAAGCCCGATAAGGTTCAGAATCCAAAAAATTAAAATGTATTATAAAAAGGAAAGATTTTGATGTTACTGTGGTTAATGGAACCTGATTAGTTAAAGCATTAATAATATAAATCACACTGACAAACAAACACCTGATCAAGTTAAATAAAAGGAACTTACCATATAGCCAGAAATACAGTTCCCTTCTATCAATATTATAAATATGAAGCATTTAAAACGGCAACAGATATTTTTCAACAGGCATTTAAACCAAATTTTTATATATTATAATCAAATAAATTATTAAAACCTGTTAAGCAAAATAATTTAGTTGATTTAAACTAGCAAATACGGTATAATCAATATTAAAAAATACATATGATATACTTAAACACAAACAACATGAAACTTATTTACCACTTTGTAAGCAAACATAGCAGAAATATGTTTAACTTTTATTTTTAGAGCCATTTGGCGAATAATTTGGTCGCCAAAACGAACCGTTTGAATAACTTTGCATGTATGCAGATCATTCAAACGAATTTGACTATAGACCAGTCTCTTTTCTAATAAATAGCAATAAAATGCAAATAAGTACATAAAAATATAAAATTTATCAAAAAATAGCAATATTATATAGCTTGCTACAATGCAAATCGCAAATTTAGATCAAGCTGGCTGTTCAATAGTGAACTTAATACCAAAAAACAATACAATAACAAAAAAGTAATAAATAGTTATACATACCAATGAAACGTTACGGATGAGTTTCACTTGTCTTTCTATACAGTTGTAACAGAAGCATGCCGAAACCATTTTAACCTATTTTAACTAGTTAACTTGACAAGCGTCCTTTGAAATAACACTGAAATGCCAGCAGGAGAAAGAAGTGCTTGCCGGTAATCACGTGGTTTAACGATGGAACACCAAATCAAGGGTTATAGTAACTCTACTTCGTATCTCTCCTCTAAGTGTCCCACCCGTAAGCAAAAGGTTAATATAATAGGCTTGTAATTTTTAATTCGATTATTTCACTAATTGAAATTTTTACGCTTATATATAGGAAATAAAGAGAAAGAACTGAATAGCAGTTTGGCATAAAGTTGGACGTTTCCCATGGAAAATTATTTTGTAGAAGCAAATACGATTTCTTGGCTCTTGCGTAAGAACGTTTTATAGAAACTTCACTTAGCTCGATTTTTTATTTTTTTTTATTACTATTTCTTACGCAGGCGTGACGACTATGATATATGAGATCTTAAACTGATTGACTGAATACATGAACCATGAAAGTCATTTGTTGGTGTTTTTTTACATTTTAGGTGTTAACATACACATAGAAAAACGTCGTTCTGTAATTTGGTGCAAAAACGATGTATATCCGTTTGGACTACTCTGAGTTATATATGAAAACAGTTATATCAAACGATTCACGATCAAAGTGGCTGATGACGGATAACCATTGAACTGTTTTCTTGAATAGAGTATTTACAATGTGCAGACCCCACTTCAACAATAAGAGCTTGCAATCCCGTCTTTGGTCCACTCAATGGTAGAGCATCGGCTGACCAGGTCGAGGTTCTATTCCAGGTTGCAGCAGCAAGTTTCTTTACAATAACGCCGGAGCAAATCAACCCTGTAGGTTAGTGCAAATATGTCGGAGATCTGAAGTTGGTCCTTGTACGACTAGTATGGATTCAATGGATTCTGGTATATTGAGCGCCGGTTCCATATCGAGAGGACAGCGGCTGTAAAAGAAGCTAACCTAGAGGATAAAAATAGCAGTAGGAGTTTAACCTGGGGTAGAAATAGAAGGAGGTGGTCTGTCAGATTCTCAGCTGCACGTCAATCTGACATTAGAGGGTGGAGAATACAGAGTTCACTTCAACTATAAATGCGTCTAATTCCGTCTCGATAACTCAGTGATAGAGCGTCAGGTGTCCCCTCTGAAGATCCGTCGTTCGAACCCCGGTTTGAGCAGTAAGGTCCTTTTCAAACGTTATCTAATAAATTGTAAACAAGAGGAGTAGTTTAATGGCTGCTTTCATTGAAACTACTTTTCTTTACACTTCAATAAAGCTGAATTCTACTATTATGCACAATTATTGATTCTCTTTAGTGCAATAAACAGGTAAGTCCACCTAAATTTTTGGCTCTTAAAGGAACTACAATAAACAAACATTTTTTTCTGCCAAAAAACTAAAAGTTAACTTCCATATACCTTTAACAACATTGCTAATGCGCAATTGAGTATGAATCAATAATTTTATATTCATATTTTATTCTCTCCAGCAAACATGGCATTTTTGACTTGCATGATCCTTGCAGCCATCCTTTCAATTGCTGTCATGTATCTATTTAGAATTTTCTGTAAATTGAAATGCCATGAGATGTAATTTTATTTAAAAGAACGAAACTGTTTCCATGCATAACCAGGCATTTTAGGGCACACAAACAAAATCATCTAATTTATATTTAAGGGGAAATTTTGAAGAAAAGACAGCACATATTTTTTTTTCTATTTCTCTTAATTTGTTTTGCAAATGTTTACATTCACACTTAAGAATACTGTTCTAAATGAAAATATATTGCAGAAAATGCAAGTGGTAGGAAGGCAGGTCATGTAAAAATGAAAGCGAGTGACAGGGGGAGGGTGCAAAATTTGAAGTTCCACCTTCAGAAATTCCACTAATGAACAGAGGTAGGCACACATTTTTCTATAGAACATTCGACCCCATCTTCTTAAACTACTGAAACAGTTGTTCGCCCTCTTCCTTTAAACAGAAAAAAATGCAGTGCTTCTTGATGTACGTGTTAAAGCCATATTTATACACAGTTTGCAGTTTCAAAACAGAAAATCCAGTTTCAATTGCAAGAGTGACGATGCGTCGTTCTTATAGGCGTTACATGAGCCCTAAAACATAATTTCCACTGATAGTTTGATCATTTGCATAACTCTTAAAACGATATTTGCATGCCGAGTTTCGCGGCTATACATCAATTTTGTTTGCATGCAAATATTTTTGCAAAATATATGCATATATTGCAAAACTCTGTATATATTGATAACAATCGACTTCCAATACAGGAATTATACATTTTTAGTAACCTGGAAATGGATTTAGAAATTAATTCACAAATTTGTTCATAGTATTCTGCTAAATCAAAATAATTTGATATTAGGAGAGAAATATTTAACAAGGAGCTTTTTCCAAAAAAACTGTAATTCAATATATTTTTTCTTTTTAGGTTAAAAACATAAACAACATCGGCCTTTAAAAATTACATTTGGTAAATTTATGATAACTTTAGCTAACATGTGTATAAAAATTATGTAATTTGAACGAAAATTACAAAGTTGAATTTCATCGTCCCCTTTGCCCTTAACGTCATGAGAATAAATTATTTGTGTGTGACATGTAACTAAAAGTCCACCTTCTACATCTCATACATCTGTTAGACACATCTTATATTTACCCCAGTATTACAATCTATAAATATTGACGCCAAATTACATCTCATCCAACAAAATCCGCTCCTGCTGCATATTGATCATTCCAGGATTTCAGCCCTTCATTAAAATGTAACGGGAATCGTAAAATTATGCTACTAACATTTATAATGTTGTCAAATTAATTCATTCTGTAGTAATTCCTGCACTGTATTTCCAAGCAACTTACCAACAGCCAACTAAGAGTAATTATGCAACCCCTGCATGACCTTAATTGCAAGTGCAGGTGTATGTAACATTACCTCAGGCGCAAATCAGTGGCGCCTTAATCTGCCAGTGGTACTGGATATGATGCACACTTAAGTGTTAAGTATACCAATGAAACTTTTAAAGTAGGGTGAATGTTAGGTATTGTTTGGCTCATAAGATCTCTGAATAATAGTTATTGTAAATGTTAATATTGTTCAAGGACAAATAATATATCAAAGTACAGTATGGCTTGGGAAAAACGTATGCTGGTATTTTGAGTTGAATTTTTCAATTTTCCAACCCTAGACACTGGTACTTTTGTCGCTTTTATACAGGAATTTATTTGTAGCTTATATACAATAATATATTTGGCACCTCTAGATAGTAAAATAATACTTCCTTACATACAGAGTAATTTGAAGCTCTTTATAAAAGATTTAATAAGAGATCGAATTAGTAACACGAAAACAAACCATTATTGTAAATGATTGCACATACACAGACGTTACCCTTTGACACCAGAAGACGCTGTTAAGCGGCTTGGCAATTAACTATTTTTCCTCATCATTATTTGCAACCCGGCTATCGTACTTGTAACATGCATCAATGCACGAAATCTAAGATGACCTACATTTATTTAGCGTATGACAGAGGCCAATGGAAAGAGAAGAGCTGCTGTAAGACTATCGGTAAATCTTATAGAATCTCTTCCGTTTCGTTTGGTTGCCAAATACGTTGAATGTATGTCAGCCATACTACCTAGACTATCTGAGCTTACCCGATGATGTTAGATATCTGCTTGGAAGGCTGTGAGATAGACATTCAATTAAGTCTGGACCCCAATGGGGATGACAACCACAGGGAGCATACCATCTTTCCACTAATTTATCGCACCTCGAACATTCAGGCATAGAGTTATCGTATCCATTCTCTCTCTATATATATAATATATATATATATATATTATATATATATATATATATAATTATATATATATATATATATATATATAATATATATATATATATTATATATATATATATATATATATATATATATTATATATATATATATATATTAATATATATGTATATATATATATATATATATATATATATATATATATATATATATATATATATATATTATATATATACATATATATTAATATATATATATATATATAATATATATATATATATATATATTATATATATATATATATATATATATATAATATATATATATATATTATATATATATATAATCTATATATATATATATATATATATATATATATAATATATATATATAAATTATAGCTTCGTGCGACCCTGAGGATAAAACAGGGGACTATCGAGTTAGATAATCCCTCCATGGCCACTGCACAATTTTGGCCCAGGTATCTCGTATGTTAGCCAACTCGGTATCTCTCATATGTTCCATTTTTCAAGACAACCGCGAAAATTTGCCAATTTTTGGGCCTCCCAACAGTTTCATCTAGCACCGAAAGGTGACGTATACGTACACCATTAACGAGAAATGTTTATTTTAGTGTTCCCTGTTACGCATTAAAGTGTGTATATAGATTTTTTAATCGTCCTGCATTGGTACTTGTATATACAAATATATATCTTTCGAGTATAGTTACAATTATCTATATATACTCAGTGTGGAAAATACAACTCCCCGCAATGCATTATCAAGAAACTGCGAAATTTGACAAACAAATACCTCCTAGCCAAGTATGCAATTGATAATTCTTTGCTAATATGTGAACATAGTGAACATGTTACATGTTTTGCTAATATGTGAACATGTTACAAAGTGAATAGGAAGAGTTCATCCCTAGACGCTATAACGAGCGCTCTTTCCTCGTTAAAGTACCGCTGTTGTGTTTGCATTACCTTCATTTGTCGTTGTAGATAGATCGATGATGTAACCTATGCCAGTACGATCAATCATGCATAAAACATTGATTAAGAAACATTTTCCAACTGAAATGCTACCACCCGCTGAATGTATCGCATCTCTAAAATGCGATACATTCAGTGATGATAATTTTTTTAATTATCACAGAACTACAATAATTTATTAAACTTCATCGAAAAAAAGGAATTTTATTCAAATGACGTCATCAAAATATAAATCGGCTGGCTTTTTATGTAAAAGCAGCGAATATTTCTTTCATACACTTATTCCAGACTCGAGTTACATAATTTTGCGTGGAAAAAAATTCAGCAATTCTTATACAGCTCATCTTACAATCGCTTGTTTACATTCTGCATCCATTAAAAGTAGGTTTGGTTCCAGAAATAATCAAAGTTTGAGGATCATTTAAACTCACAAATATTGTACTTGCGTTGGTGCAGCATTTAGATGCATAGAAAATATGCAAAATTAAAGCGGTTTTAGAACGGATGCAACACTAAATATGAATTTAAACGATCCTTAAACATCACGATTTTTACATAGGAAAAAAAATGGATGGCATATTTAATTTTGAAATGAGTCACGTGATCTCTTCATATAATATGGGTGTAATTGTTACTTCAATTTTTATTTAAAAAACTATCGAACATATTTAGCTGATTTTTTTATATATTTTATGTGATAATTTGAATATTTTTAAAAAATTTCGAAGCAATTTGTGAATTTTAACTTTGCCTAAATGTTTGAAGAATTAGGTCTCATAGGGTTCAATGTATTTCATTTTTTCAACCCGGGTTCACTCCAAAACCAATTGGGTGATATTATTGATTTACATGGCCATGTGTCCCACAGACAGTCTCAACAACATATTAAAATTTTATTTTGATAAAGTCATTTTACGGCAGGTATCGTTCGAAAGGACAAACAGACAGATAGAACGAACAAAACCATAAACACGTCCCAACTATGTTGGAAATGGTAAAAAGCACAAAAAATGACCTTTCTGCCCAAGCCAATGGCTAAATGACCTAGAGGAAGGCCAAAATTGAAGGGGACTCACTGCATCGATGGAAACTTTAGTGTTCTGGACAGTAGAAAATGGAAAATCTCTTACTCTCTGTAAGATTGGATGGTAGGACGGACCCAATGAATGAGCCCACACTGGACTGTCGAAAAGTAGTTTCGACTTAACTGTGGCACTTATTTTACTTTCTCATACTAACTACATACGAACAGACAGACCGACAGGATGACCAAAGTCATAAACACTTTTCAACTATGTTGTAAAGTGTTAAAACCTGCGCGAGTTCAACAGCAGTAGCATTGTAAGCTTAAGAGAAGGTTGGTCGTCTGCCAGAAATATCCCAGTTATCTCGGTCTTGAATATACGAGGGGCAAAATACTTTTAGGAAAATAACATTATCAGCTTCTGTCAATAGTTAATAGCTCACGTGTTCCAGGAGAAAATGCGTTGCAAAATGGAAACGAGACGAATTTATGGTAAAATAAAAAAAAAACTTAGGCGAAAGGTAGAAGTGAGAGTTCTCCCGTGCTGAGATATTAGAGAGACAGACAGAAACACAAGTTACATATTTTTGTTTTATAATCTACGATACATAAAATATTCTAAACGAAATATCAATCTTCCATTGATTCAAATAAATGAAATATTTACAACTCCGTAAAACATGAATTCTAAAATGCTTCTTAACCAACATATATCACCATTACAATAAAATCTAAATCTATAAAAGCCAAAATATTCCTACAGCCATAAGAATTCACTGTTTTACGCACCAAATATTCTAAACGAAGTTGTTAATAATGCTACACAATAAAAAAGAATAATTAGTGAAAAATAAGTAGTGTTGTAATAATATACTTGCAAATACATAAAAATATATTACAAATTCATTATTTTTTTAATATTGTTTGTAGATTAAAAAGCTTATATTTTATCTCATTAATTTATGAACCTTTTGTGCAATTTTCGAGATAGAGACACAAATGCAGCTCTGGTATTTTATCCAATTTTTTATTGCATTTATTGATGACAGGCTCAAAAATAAGAAGATTGGGTCATGTTCGTTTGGTGACGCAAATTACGATTAGGTGTCGTAAAGGGCAAACACACAGACACAAAAAAAGCCAGACGGATGCCTGAATTTTAAGTGGGACCATACTAAAGCTACGCATCAAAATTACATAAAATTTGGGCGATTCAAAAAGATGGGCAAAACTTTGCAAGATGGTAATATACACTAAACCAAGCATTTTTCGTGTCATACTTTACCGGGTCGAAAATGAAATGTAAAGGCTCAGGTGGACGCTTAATGGTGAAATCGATGAGGTGAAGCGAAAACACAATAACTTAGAAGATATAAAATTACATTTAATAAACTATAATTGCAATAATGGCTCAAAAGAGCGACCGTCAACCTGAATACACGTCTCACAGCGGCACATGAGGGATTGCCGAACTCTCTCGAACAGATCAGGCATGTCGCTCACTTCGGCATCAGCGGCCGAAATTCTGGCGACGAGTTCCTCTTCAGATTCAAGGAGGGTGTCATAAACGAAACTCTTGAAATATTCTCACAAAAAGAAGTCAAGATATAACATATCGGGCGACCGTGGGGGCCAAAATATGGGACCACCTCGCCCAATGCGTTGACCCGGAAAGTGATGTCCAGATAGTGGTCCAGATAGCTGGTGCTAAATCGTGCTGGAACCACATACGCCGCGGGTTGTCTATTGGAACATCCTCCAGCAATGCTGGCAAGACCTCCTGCAAAGAAAATACGGTACATTCTCTCATCAAGTCGTTCCGGCATAAGATACGGCCGTATTGGGCGATCGTCGATGATTCTTGCCCACAAATTGACGGAGAATTGTCGCTGATGCGCTTGTGGACATGCTGAATGTGGGTTTACACTCGTCCACACATGTTCATTGTGGGTGTTAAATGTGCCATAACGTGCGAAGGAGTCGTCATTCGTGAAAAGCACTGTCGCTGGAAAATCTGGCTGAGTTGGACTCTGTCCCAGGAACCAGCCGTCGAACTCAACGCGACGAGGATAATCCGCTGCAGTCATTTCTTGAAATCGCTTGAGATGGTATGGGTGTAACTGTTCTCCATGCAGAACCAGCCATACCTTGGATTGCGTCACACCAAGAGTATGTATCATTGCTCTTGTTCTTCTGAACTGATACTGTGTCCAGAATCGTCTGTCCCACACTTGACATTTTAGCACTCATTTCACGCCCTGCATCAGCCTTGGAAAAAAGAAAGGATCTTGAATCACAGAGCGATGTAAGCGTTTGAATCTTTAACGATTGGGTAACCGCCTATGGTGAGAAGCTTTCCTTTTACAGTCGTTGTGCATCTCTGCCATTCCCATTTGCAGCTCCATAGATGAAATGAATAGCGTCCTTTTCCCTATTTGTAAATTTCTCCATCGTCTTAAAAGTCAGAACTGCCAATAACTGCTGCAAAGGTAAGACATGACTGCTGAAACATTTGGTGTTACGAAACATTTGGTGTTACGCATAAGGGTTTTTCTTCTTTCACAGATGATATTTGCATACGTGGTTTTATTCTTCAACTAGTAAATAATAACCAGAATGACGCTTTTAAGTTTGCGGAGCGGCCGATTCCCAATGAGTAAGAGCCCTGCAACCCTTTTACGTTACATTTCCGACCAGGTGAATTATGACGAAAAACGTTTGGTTTGGTGTGTACTAACTACCACCTCGTAAAGTTTGGCCCATCTTGTTTTAATCTCTCTGTATGTGTATATATATACACTCTAAGACATAAGACAAAAAAATCGAAGGACCCCGCAAAATAATCCGATAATAATGAAAGTTTACATGCAAACACTATTCGACCGAATATGCAAATGATCAAAAATTCGCAGCCCATGAATGAATAGTCGGAGCTGCAGCACATTGAAACTGAGCACAATGGTGGAGTATATTAAGGAGCGAAACTCGCTTTCAGGAACAAAACGTGCAGTGGACTTCGATTACGTTTACATACCTCGATTGCATTAAAGCCTCACCGGCGAATTCGCTGCCACTACGAACATATGAAGGAGTTTGAAAGAGGGTGTGCGGTAGGACTGCATGAGGCTGGATAGGCACACCGACGAATCGCTCGGCATTTGGTGGAAGCGATGCAGCATTTAGACGATGCTGGCAGGAATGAGTCCGGAATGGCAGATTTCAGCGACAAGCAGGCAACGAACGGCCTAGAGCAACGACAGAACGGGAAGATAGAGCGATTGTCAGAGCAGCTGTAACAGTACTAGATTCGTCGTTATCAACAACAAACACGGAAGTGACCACCCGGACCATTAATAGAAAACTACGGGAGCGGAATCTATACTCGCAGCGCCCATTACGCCACCTACCACTGACCAGTATGCACGGTCAACAGCGATTGCAATGGTGTCGGGCCCGAACACCGTGGAATTGTTCGGATTGGAAACGAATTGTCTTCAGTGTTGAGTCCCGATCGACTCAAGCCGGGGGTCTTGCCTATAAAGACTTGCAGCAGCTATTTTCCCGGCCGTGAAGGCGAATTTACCCCCAACCAACAAAACCAGCAACCTCAGATTGGCAACACAACCTTAACACCAAGCCGTAAAAACCTGTGCATCCAGAGCATTTACCCCACGGTACCCCAACAACTTATTCATATAAAAATATGTTCCGGCCAGGGGGTTTGCAATGGCGACAAGTACGTCCGCATATTATGAGGGAAGTAATCATATTAGTTCTTATTACTATATAAGTTTCATTATTACAAAATTCTATAACATTCTTAACAATATTTAGTAACAAGTACACAATTAACTCTCTATTAGACAACATAAATTATAATATCCAGAAATATACAAATTTTTAGAATCTCTATAAAATTACACAATAAAATTTATAAAATTAGTTATCAATCCCTAAGATACTAACTAGGTGCAACAGTCTTGGGGTTGATTATTAATCAAATATTCGCACTATTAATAACTTTTTAATTATCTTACAGTATAATTTATGCAGTATAATTTACAGTAACATTTAAAAATTACTTTCAGCCTATTTATCCACCATATCCACCATATTTACTATTTTTATACCGAATATTTTACAATTCCATATACACTTATTTTATACAGTATTTTTTACCATTCAATATATACAATCTAATACGAATTAAACTACAATATTCAATATTAAAAGTAATAGAGTAAACAATCCAATATCACCCCAACAAAATATATCACACTTTATACATTACAGTATCTTCGTTTTACTACAGGCAGACCAATTCTTATAACGTTTGAAAACTACTTTTAACCCCTTCGTCAACCATTTCCACCATATTAATTATTTCATGCAGAATAATTTACAATTCAATATATACTTATTTTATACAGTATATTTTACAATTCAATATATACATTCTAATACGAATTAAACTACATTATTCAATATTAAAAATCACAAAGTAACGTTATGCTATACTATCCACCCCCCCAAAAAAAATCCCACCATTTACATTACAGTATCTTTATTTTTCTACAAGTAAACCTATTCTTATAACATTCAAAAACTACTTTTAACCTCTTTATCCACCATATTAAATATGTTAAACAATCTTATACTAATGAACTACATTATACACTATTAAAATCACAGAATAAAACAATGTTACACTATTTTTCAATATATTTTACTATATACAATAAATATTTTATATACAATATATATATATATATATATATATATATATTCATTAAGTCTTCATAGAATATTTAGACTAATAGACTAATTCTATATTTATTTATTGATTCCTAAAGAAACTCCCCAGATGCAATCTTGGTGTACATTCTAAATTCGTTAGTCACACTATATATTACTGTTATATTACATTATATTGTATTACATACATTTTATACTACATTATATTATATAGTTTACTATACAATATATACAACCTGGTGTTAATATACTACATTAATCACTACTACAGATCACAGAATAAAATAATGTAACATTATTTTAAAATATTTTATAAGCTATATACTTTATATTATTTACATTTCAATACAAGGTATGGTATTTCTTCTAATATTTAAAAATACTTTATACTACTATATTCACTATATGTTTACACTAATTGCAAATAAGGTGATCTTATTTCGTAAACCACAGTTGTTCACAATTTATTATGGTCTTACATTCTATGCTTTAAAACTTCCTTGCCTAGTGAGTATTGCATTATTAATTTTTTAATTATCCTGTACATGGATCAGAGTAACGAACTCTCCTGATGGACTCTGGTTTAGCCACAATCCTATCAAAACAAGTTGGCCTGTTCCCATCCGTAGGCCGTGCAAGGTGGAACCCGTGAGTTAAAGGGCAGGCAAAGACATAATGGTCAGCGCCTCCCTCCAGCTCGCAGAAGCCGAGTGGGGAATCCCTCAAGTTAAAACTGAACAAACAGATAGACCATGAAAGGGCCATGTTCAGAAATAAAGTAAAAAAATTCTGTTGAACATAGTTGGAAGTTCAGAGAAAGGCTCAGATGAAAGGAACAGGCACGAGGGCCGTGACTAACCGAGGGCCCGCCATCTCCTCACCACCTTTGTCCGAACAAAGCTGGACAGAAGGGAGTAACGGGCAGGACCCCCAATGGCTCGCCAGGAGTAACCGCAAGGGTCGCAAACCTGTCAGCGGTCGCATTCCCAAGGATACCTAAGTGGTGAGTCCCGTTCTGAGTCTCGACGACCAGCGCAGACGTGTCTGGAGATAGCCCGGACATCATCAGAATCCTGCTCTTACTGTCACACACCACACGGCCCAACAATAGGGAGTTATGGTCTGGGGTGACATTTTGTTTGATAGGCGTTTGATAGGGTACCTTTGATAGTCGTCAATGGCACCATCACAGCACAGCCGTGCATTGCGACGACCCGTTGTATTGCCATTCCTTTCACGACATCTAGGGCTAATTTTTCAGCAAGATAATGCCAGGCCAATCTCTATTGATTGTCTGCGTGCTTACGACACGCTTTCTTTGCCAGCCAGATCCCCAGATCTCTCGCCTATTGAGCACATTTGGGCTGAGATGGGGAGTCGCCTGCGACCATCCCAGAATGTAGACAAATTAGCTCGTCAATTGGTGGCCAGTTGGAACGACATCCCTCAAAACGCCATTCGGCAACTTTATGCATCAATGCCACGTCGGGTAACAGCTTATATCAAGGCCATAGGTGGACCAACGCCATATTGACGTGCTCACTTTGTCTAGATCTTTCAGTGCAATAAATCATCCAATTGTTCTAAAATTCTAATAATTTCTTAAGCACAACCACATTACACGTACCAGATTTTGTCTCATTTGGATAATTCTTTCTTGGTGCTTTGATTTTTTTGTCTTAGAGTATATATATATATATATTGAATTGCAAAAATCAATAATAAGATGTTCCTTAACAATTCCTCGGATATAACTTCATTGAATAATTAAAAGTGAATAATCAAAAACAAGTCAATAATATTAATAACATACTTTTCTGACATTTTCGCTTCCAAAATAATAATTCAATAATTCATCAACTTTTATTTCTAATTAAAACATTATATTCCTAATTAAAAGAACGGATGCTAATAAGAGAAGCTCTACACTCATTAATGCATTAACTAAATGACATAAATTAATTATTTACCTTTTCAACGACTAATAGAAAGAACGCCACACTTGAAATAATACCAGGTCTCAACAAATGATTCTAAATTGGATTGCTTCCGATTCTGGGATCTAACAGAAATTGAATTTGATCAAAATGATGTTCTCTTTTTAAGCAATGCATTGTTCTTTTTTTCTTTATTTATTTTTTAATGTTTTTTCGAGAAACTTCAAAAAATCAATACCACCGTCGCCTCAGAGAAAACTTCGCATAAGCATTTTGTGTCAATTTTAATTACGGGCAGTTCTCAGCTTACAAACACTTGATTCACGTTCGCTGTAGCAAGCGTCACAATTCTTACAAATTTTTTAATCACCAATATTCGAAGTTACTGAATTACTTAAAAAAGAAATGGCAAACATTTTTAATTAAAATTTCTTAGTACGATATCTATTGATTTCATTTTTGGATAGAAAATCTTTGTATATTATTACTTTTATTTAAGCAATTTTTGAAGGATCTATTTATCATGATCTGCTATAGATGAAGGTTAGATGAGAGATGATTTGAATCCAGCATCAAATTCCGGAGGAAGGTCGTAGCCAGCACTGAGAATTTCTGCTTTTCGTTTTTTTTTTCCCTTCAAAAATTTTTCTTTTCCTTGAACTCTCGAAACATCAATTTCTCTGGATCTGCTGCAGATAGAGCTTAGATGATGGCTGATATAAATCTAGAAAAATGTTCCGGACAAGGTAAAAGAAATAACTAAGAATTTATACTTTCAAGTTTTTCACCACTTCTTGTTCAAACATTTCATTTGATGAAACGTCTATTTCTCAGGATCGGCTACATATAGACCTTAAAAGGTGACTTATATGGATCATCATCAATGGCCCTACAGCCCACTGTGGGCTTTGTCTTTCCCCAGAAGATTATTCCCTTGGAGCAATGCTGCTGCAATTTTTAGTATTTAACACCTGATCGTCTTTTTCTACACAAACTATCTATCTCAACTTCAGTCGTCCTCTAGTTATTTTCCCGATTAGTGTGGACATATTTTGTTTGTGATTTTTTTGTTGTCCATCTTAGAAAATGTCTTTCCCATTGCATTCTGTTAATTTTAGTGTATTTCTTTATGTCAGAATCTTTGTATAATTTGTATAGCTCAAAATTGTATCTTCTTTCCCATATGTCATTTAACTGATTTCCACCAAAAATTTCCGTTCAAAGATACAAAGGGATTTTTTATCATGTTTTGTGAGAGTCCCGGTTTCAGAAGCATAAGTTAAGGTAGATCTAATAAATACTTTATATAGCTAAAATTTTGTTCTTTTCCCAATCAGGCGTGATTCGAAAAAATTCTCAATTCATGAAACAGTTATAATTCGGTTTTGGATTTCTAAAATAGTATTATTTTTACAGTTTATTTGATATCCCAGGTGGTTAAAATACTTGACAGAACAAATTTGTACAAACCAGCCTCAAATACGAATGGTAAAAACCCACTTCTGATAAAAGCCAATTATTTAGTTTTGTCTTGGTTAATTTTCAGATGCATTCTATCAGCAGCGCTACTGATGTGCATTCAACATCGAATAATGGAAAAAAGCAATATATGCAATAATACTATTAAACGTTCAGAATGCAATGACAGTATTAGCTCTGTATTTGTTACGAATGAATTTTAAGTTTTCTGCAAATGCTCCTACAAGATAGAGTTATCACCCCCTTGACATTATACAAACAATAATCTATGCTGCAAAAATAAAATAGAGTAATTTCTACTTGAAAAGTAACTGATAGACAGATCGGATGTAAACGTCTTAATTGTAATCATTGGTGTGATATTTTGTAATTTACTGCTAGACGCAATTTACGTAAATCCTTAAGATATTTACTAAAAAATTATAACTCAGACAATATTTGTAACTACAAGGTCTTTAAGAAAGATTATAAAGATATAACTTTATTAAATACAAATCTATGTCAATTCAATAAATGATCAACAAATTAATAATATGGATTCGAAGCCCGTTTGGAATGTTATACGACAATATATAAAAATAAAGTTCATTCCACTTAATATCCGACTAAATATTTGGACTATATATTATTCTGAAGTTTTCTCTGATGTTTATTAATTCCATAATTATATTACTATCACGAATATATTATTAATGATCATTTTAGTGATTCATTTCAAGTATCGACCAACTTTTGGAAATCGATATTGTAAGCGAAGAATGTATAACTGTTATCAATAAAGATAAATACGATAAGACTCCTGGTGCGTATCTCATTATACTTTGAGGTAAGTATTTAAAGATGTAATCTATCTCAACAATTGTAAGAACATTTAATTGTGTTTTGTATTCTGGTATTTTCCATTCTGGTATTTTCCCTGCTAGTTGGGAAACCTTTTTAATTTCATCTTATAAAAAGGGCAATACTTTAAACCCTTCAAAATGTATTCCAATATCACGATTAGCATTAAACACTAGACTTCCAGTGTTGATCCTAGAGAACAATATTATGTCAGAAGGATAAGCTACCTGGTAATGATATTATTATTTTATTTGCGCTTAAATACGTTGTTCTGATTTTTCAGGTGTTGCATGAGGAATAAAGTCAGTTTTTTATTCTGAAGACGTTGGCACTGGCGTTTCATGAAAACAAAGAGAAGTGATTTAAGTAAATTTCAGAGGAATTTTACACTAAATTGGACCTAGGGTCAGTTGAGTGGTCTGGGTCTTCAACACTAAATTAGATAAGTTTTATGATAAATGGGCTATATACAAGTTTAGCACATTTATTCAGTACATTTGTGGACTATTTTATGATATTCGAATACCGTTGTTTTGCTGTTACAATGAAAGTTACCAGAAAGGCATAATGCGAAAATCGCCGGACATTGTGGAACGCCAGGTAATCTCAAACAGCATAATAACAGCCGATCCGGTGGTCGAGCGGTCAGGGGCATTTCCGTCTGATCGCTGGACAGCCGGTTTGTGGGTTCGAATCCCGCCAGCGGGCATGGATGTTGTGTAGTCGAGGCGAAGTGAGACTTCTGTCCTTTGGGAGCCTCAATAAAGTGAAGCTGCTTTCTCCCTCCCCTTCATCATGGGACCAGGGGTCTAGTGGGCGTGATGCATAGGCGCTCCTTCACCAAGGGGGATTAGTAACAACAAAAACAACATCATCATAATAACATAATACATTTACATGTTTGGATTTCATTGCGACGAATAGAACTGAGATTCCCGAGGATACTTCCAAGTAGGAAAGAAGATATTAATCGGTCAAAAGTTGAAGATGTTGAGGGCAATTCATGTAACCTCAAAAGATCTGCAGGTACTGGAAAAAATGTCCACTTCCCATCTGTCCGAATATACAGATATCAAAGACGGCCTGGGTAATAAAATTGATACTTCCTATAAAAATGTTTGAGATTTAACCAACACCATATGTCCTATGTCCAATGTATCAAGAAACAGGACGACAGCACGACGAAGAGCACAATAAAGCGAAATCATTACAGAATCACCTTAAAAATCCATGCTGGACTAAAAAGCATTTAAAAAGAACGAATCCGCTAAGAAAAATAAAAAACTGAATGTGCAGAGATGTAAAAATGGATAGAAGGAAAAGAATGAATCTTGTCTTGGATAGGCGGACTACTAGAAGAGCAGGGGCTTGGAGGCAGGGCGAATGGAAAGAGACTCTGGTAGAATATACCATTAGTCAATAATTACGTAGTTACAAGTTTAAATTTAAATTAATTTACAAAAGCAGAAAGCATAAATCACAAATTAAATCTGAAGTAAAGTAAATCGTGGATTGTAGCTGGCGGCAAACATCATGCTAAAAGTAGGGATCGTGTCATGTCAGTGCAGTGGCGGATTTTGGCCTCTTGTTTGGGGGGGGCGATCTGTAGATCGAAATGTTCTCGGAGGTTTGTTCACTTAGGATTTCCTTAACGGCTTCCTATATACGGATATTTGACATTTTTGAAATAACTAGAACAAATTCGGAAGTTTATAGTAAGTTCTTTGCAGCTTATAAAATACGGCCTATCATTTTTTAAGACAGCAAAACAATGAAGATTGGAAGAAAGAAAAATTACGTGACTATATAAGGAAACAAACTTATTGTTGAAATCGAAACAGGAAACTAAATTATATTCTGTATTAAGTATACACAAAAGTATACACAAGTAAGATATTTTCATGTGAGAAGATTAATACTGAATATTAACTAAATAAACACACATTTATATTCTATTCACTAAATATGGTTATCATACGATACAATACAAATAAATTTTATTTTTCTCAGACTGTGGTAGAAAAGGAGGATGAATATGAGTGAATGCAGTTAATAGAGTTATTAATAAGCACTGAACATTGATTTACATTTTCCCATTTTTTTACATTTTTAGCTGTACAGGAGTCAATAAATTTTTACACGAAAAACATCACGTAAAAACATCACGCAAAAACATTACGCAAAAACATCAAAAGAAAAGACTAATGGTTTGATCGAGTTTACTACCCCTGGCAAAAATGATGGAATCACTTCCATGTTATTTCAATGGGATACGAAGTTCAATGCTCTACAATTTTTGATGCCCCAAAAAACCCTTTTTGAGTGAAGAACTTTAAAAACTTAACAAAATAAAAAATGTTTGAAAAATTTTGCACTTTTCATTATTTAATAATTCACAACCAAAAAATGGGAAAAGAGCTATAGGCTGAAAGAAAAAACTCGTAAAAACTAATTTAGAATAATAAATTTGATCATATAAACATGAGGAGCTATATCTTAATGATTTTCCATGATCAAATTTATTATTCCAAATTAGTTTTTACGAGTTTTTTCTTTCAACCTGTAGCTTTTTCCCCATTTTTTGATCGTGAATTATTAAATAATGAAAAGTGCAAAATTTTTCAAATATTTTTTGTTTTGTTAAGCATTTAAAGTTCTTCAATTTCACTCAAAAAGGGTTTTTCAGGGTATCCGTGCATCAAAAGTTGTAGGGTATTGAACGTCGTATCCCATTGAAATAACATGGAAGTGATTCCATAATTTTTGCCAGGGGTAGTACCTATAACACTATTCAAATGTAATTGCCAATTCAGCTTATTGTCGATCATTATCCTTAACAGCCTTACGGAGTCCATCGCAAAAACCCTGGCGCCGTTAACCTCCCAGGAAGAATCATCATTATAATATCAACTCAAGTTTTCTTGCTTTTTCTTTAGCAAATCGATCTAAAATTGTAACTGGTGAAATTGCGATATCATAATGCACATGCAACAAAGCCAATCCCACTAGCCGATCTTCTCTAATTGTGTTTCGAAGCCATGTCTTCGATCGTTTTAGTGCTGAGAAGCTACACTCGGCGGTTGCTACAGGAATTGGTAATGTTACAAGAAATTTCAGTAACACGTAGATCACATGGTACACTTCAGGACCACAGTTCTGTAGTGCTTCAAAAGCAGACTTGGGTACTTTGCCTGTATCAGTATTTTCTCGCATCCATTTGGTTCTCCAGTTAATCACCTCAACTTGAAGTGTACTGTTCATTTCTTCCACCCCCAGTTCGGCTATTCTGTGATACTTCTTGTTTAGCTCTGTCCAAGATGTGAGGAGTGACTGACTCTTCGTCCGTGTTGATTTTCGCTAAAAGAGTCGATGGTACTAAATCATGTAAATATAAGACATCCAGGCGCAGACTTTTGACTTTCATAATGGGGGCGAGATTTCGTGGATAAACTGAGGGAGGGAGAGCAAGGCCAAAGTATCTCCCTAATGATATATATATTTTTTAATTTTATAATTTATTTGATAAAACGTCGACGTTCGTCAGGTGTTTGGGGGGGGGGGGGCGATCGCCTCGATCGCCCCTCTTGAAATCCGCCACTGTGTCAGTGGAAATTGATCGAATGACGAACTGGCTTTTCTGCCTCAGAAATGAGTAGCGCTATCCATCATCGTCAATCGGATCGAATTGATCTCAAGTAACTCCAGGTTGGGGAGTCGTGAATCTCATCTTTATCCATTCGCTTGCAAGCGGGCCAACTAAAATAAGTCGTGGGCGACGCTTTCTAAAATTGGAAAGCGTCATGTTGTCATAGTTTTGGTTCACGTCACTCAAACGAGATCTACTTGAGTTCTTCTTGCAAAATTTTTAAGTAAACATTCAAATTTGCTCTCCAATGCAAGAAACTTTGAGGTCATGGTGAATGACTTCATTTCAAACATATAGAGGAGCATTCACAAAGCATCGTGAAACGTTGTTTTGGAATACTTGCAGTTTCTCAATATGCGTTTTTGCAACCGATCACCAGGCAGAACAAGCGTACAAAAAAGTCTGTCTAATAATTTGGTTGTAACCAATATGCTTATTAGGGACTGAAAGGTGGGAATTTTCTACTGCGAAGGGCGGCAAAGGATACGTATGTGACGCGTTATACGTCACTCTTGGCAAACGGCCAAGAATAGAATACACATTTTCCACATGAGTATCCTCCAGTGAACGAAGGATATAGAGGAATGATATATACAGAAAATATACAACTTAAAATAAATTGAAATATGCAAAAATTACATGAATTGTACCAGTCGTTTGGGAAGCCGCACAGTCCTACCACTCCTGGTTGTGATGGTAGGTTTTGAATTTTCATTTAATATATTTGATGTATTCTCAAAAGAAATAAGATGTTTATGTTTTCTTTATCTTCACACAGGAGGAAGACGGTTTTCACCCGAAATAAAGATACAGTTTTCTTTTTATCTTTAAGTTAAATCTTTACAGTTTTATAGTTCGTTCCGATCATTCTGTGAGGTCCCATGTACAATTGACTCAAATGTGGTTTCGTACAATCTGTGAGAAGAAAAATATGTGAGCAGGTTCGCAGAGAGAAATGGACGGAAATAGGATTTTTGCCATGTCTGGATGTTGCAACAGGATTGAGTTTCCTCATTGTCTCTCGTAGATGTGTCACCCATGTTGGTTCGTACGATTGTGTAGGTATGGAATAGTAAAATATGTATGACGGTAAAGTTAATATTTTACCATAGACCAATTCCGAACAAGAGGTTTGGATGTAATTTTTTAGAGCTGTTTTGCGAGTTGTTCTCAGGAGTGTGATAAGAAGTGTATCTGTCCAGTTGGCATTTTCATGTGCTTTAATGCACATTTTAGATGTCAGTGAAAACTTTCAATTATTACATTCGAAATAGGATGGTATGCTGTAGAACGAATGCGATTTATACCCATCATTTCATTTAGCGGAAAAGAGAGGATTCGAGTTGTCTTCCTTAATCTGTTGTCAAAGTTGTTGGGACTTCGAAATCCAGACGGAAAATAACACTTTACATACAGTTTCGGCTTTTATGTCTTGAATTAATACAACTTCAAGCCATCTCGTGAAGCGGTCGATTATTGTTAAACAATACATGTTACCATTAGATGGTGGAAGTGGGCCAATTATGTCGAGATGTAAGTGTGCGAAAAGTGCGTCTGGGAGAGCAAATGTGCCGGAGTTTTGGTGTGTTTATGCATCTTTGATTGCTGGCAAGGAATGCACCATTTAACTTGTTTCTTAATGCATCTGTTCATATCGGGCCAAACATATTTGGAAGTAATCAATTTAGTGGTCGCAGAAATTCCGAGAATAGAAAGTCCGTGAATTTAATTAAAAATGATATTTCGATATGACTTGTGAACAGAAGGGCGAAGTTGGGCCGATGATATATTGCAAAACAACTCAGAATTTGTAATTGTAAAAACCCTTTTTCCAGTCGGAGTGAAGAATTATTGTCGATTCGAATTTTTAACTCAGGATCAGTTGCCTAAGCTGAGGCAAAATCTTCAAAATGTAAAGTAGAATATAAATTATGTAAATTTCAATACGTAACACTTCATCTGCTACTCTGTTTTCAGTGCTTTTATGTGACAGATGTTTGTTGAGATTTTAGAAATATAGTCTAGATAACGTAGTTGTTGAGGTAAGCATTTATCAGGTTTCTGTTTGAAGGCATAGATTAGAAGGTGTTGGTCAGTGTAAGTAACAAAATTCCGATCTTCCAGCATGTGCCTAAATCGTTTGACTGATGTGTATATTTCTAATAGTTCACGATCATATGCAGAACATTTTTTTTAACTTTTTGAAAGTTTGACTGATAGAGATGCAATAGATTTCCATTTGTGTCCGTTGAGTTGCATCCTCCAGCTACATCACTAGCGTCAACCCACACACTTAACTTTTTTGGAATAACAGTTTTGAGCACATCTTCGAGATTGATAGGAATTTGATGATATGCTTTGATAAGATCTATGTGAATAAATATTGATCCTATGGAAGTTCAAAGTGAAATCTAGTATATTGGGTACTCCATGATTTTCTTTTACCGTTTGAACATTAAGTGTTCAGTAGTCACCTACAGGTTTTTATTCAGTACTGTCCTTTTTAGGTACCATATGTAACGTGGATGAGTAATCACTTTTGGAAGAGCGCATATTACCAAGGTAGATCATACATTAAAATGCCTCCTTTTCAATACGCAAACGATCAGTTGCAAGACGTCGTGCTTTAGTAATTACGGGAGATTTAAGAGTTTCAATGTAATGAACTACTGTGTGATCAAGACGAGGTGGTCTGGTTATTCCCGGAAATTCCATTAAAAGTTTGTGGTAAATGCTATCACCTGATACAGTTTTAATTGAATGGGTGTCATTTATACTTAATTTACCACGAGAAATTATTTTAGTTTCTGAATCCATCAGTTTTTGTTTAGACAGATCAGGTATCAAATTAAAATTGTATAAAATATCACCACCTATGATGGGGATAGAAACATTACCAGCTAAAAATGACCATTTAAAAATGAGTCTGAGACCAAAATCTAAGGAAAGACATTGAGATGTGTACACATGAATAAGGGAAGTGATAGCTGCAGAAAGAGTCATTTGGGAAGTGTTTGTAATTTTGAAGCTGGAACGATAGATACGTCATATCCCGTATCAATCAAAACTTTCAGGCTAGTACGTTTGTCACATACAAAACGAGGACGAGAATTTTTAGGCAAGGCTGTAGACGCCTTTACAGGAGAAATATATCTAAAGCTCTTTTTTTCAAATTTTTGATGATAATAACTATGTTCGTTATTCTTAGTTTTAGATGTGTTTATTTGGCGTGAAGCATTGTTTCGATTGCGATTGAGACTTATCTGCTACGAGAAAAATTACCTATCTTTAAATGTAATTTTTGTATTTCTGCAAGTAATCTATCTTCAATGCAATTTAATAAGGAAACAGAAGAACGGGCACTCACCGAAATTGGCTTCATTTCAATGACACGGTCCGCCATTTCTGCCGCTGCGTCCAAATTCAGAGGAGTGATAGCTGCTAAAATAGCTTGGACTTGAGACGGTAAATGCTGAAGAAAATGTTGTAACATTAGTTCATCGGGTACTTATAGTTTTCAGCGTGGCACTTCATGTTGCGTAGTAGTTCCGAAATTTTGCGATCACCAACTTCCTTTTTCATAAGTAGTTTTCTAATTTTCTGATGGGAGAACTTTCTGATGGGGTCACTGCTATGCTTAATGAGCCCCGTTTTTACATGAAGGTATGGGTCATCTTTGCTAGGATTCATAATTATATCTCTAATGATTGTAACAGCTTCTGGAGGCAATTGTGACATGACATAATTAAATTTAGTTTCACTCTCAGTCCCTACTTTCGGTGTATTTGATTCGATAAGAGTTTTCACACATTATGAGCCACAATCCCCGATCGCTGAAACTGTACGACGGAATTTTAACTACATTTTGATATAGCCATAACTAATTGATTGTTTGAAATCTAAAGCTTGAGAATCCAAAAATAATCGAGCTACCTCCAGTCCGAACTTATAGAGGTGTTACATCGGAAAGTCTTAACTCGATGCTGAAGCCAGATTTTCCAAACGCCGAAACAAAGTACGATTCGAAAGTTTACATCAGTGAACTTGATACGAAATCGTTTAAAATTATATACATTACACCAACAAACACAATACCGGGTCAACATTGTAGTGATCTCGTACCTGTAATCACTGGACTGCGAAATCCTTAATCAACTTCTTATCCAAACACCTTCCACCTTCGCTTTGCAACGTACAAGGGTAAGTGACAGCAAAGAACTGATTTTTCCCCGAGCCAGAACCAAGAATGCGTATGTGACCGTTACCTCGACGCTGTGACGAGTCACGCGTCACTCTTGGCAGACGGCCAAGAATCGAATACGCATTTTCAACACAATAAAGAATCCTGCAAATATATTTTGTTCGTTACTTTTAATCGTTGCATTAATCTGAAATATATTTAATATATGTATTTCAAGCTGCAGGAATTGATTTTGCAGCCATTTTACTTCTAATTAACATTTTGGTTTTTAATCATAACCTGATTCAATTTCTATCGACCCATTGTTTTCAAAACGTTTAATTAATGCCAGTGTAGCATCAATTCTATCTGACTGGTCACACTGTGCCAGTCAACAATTTCAGCGATAAAAAGTCAGATGTAAAAGAAACATCTAGAACATAGCATCGTCTTGTTGACATTGAAAAGAAGGTATACAAAGTGCCCATAAAATAGAAATATTTCACTCCATTTGGGCCGAAACTGACTTCCGAACATCCAATTAAGGCTAGTGAGTGACTTTTGCATAAGGAATGTAAAATACATTAGGACGGTGGCTTCGTGGCTTCTTATTCTAGCAGTGTACAGTTGACAGATAAATCTGCAATGTTGTCGAGTATAATTCGTTTAGTGTAATTTCATTTAAGTATGAAGCCTTATACTCGTCTATTGAACAAATTCAAGAAATATTTCTTTCCTTTCTCCGTTTGCTGCGACATACCATAATATAAAAATTAGCTGGAGTGTGGCTTAACTCGACTTTCTCATATCAGAATTCATTTTCATTTTAGAATTTTACAAGAAATAATTTAAAAAATTCGTATTGTAGATCCAAATTATTACAACTATAAAATGTTGCCCAATCAATTTAAAGGGTTTGAAAAATCTTTCAATTGATACCATACTTGGCAATGTACCCCTCTCCCGGGGAAGGGGGCTAATGACGTCACAAACGAACGGAAAATTTTATCGAAGCTATTTTTCACTGCAGTGATTGAAACTATTAAGTCTGGTGTTCATTGAACCATAAATAAACACTTTAACCATGATTATGACATATTTTGTCCTATGCTGCAATGTTAAAAAAATAAAAAAATTCGAATACAAATTATAATTTGAATAAATAAATAAATTTAATGAATTTTGAATAATTTTCGCAATAAATTTTTACTTGAATTTAAAGACATTCTATCTAGTTCCAGATTTTTTTATAACAAAGCTGGATATAAAGTTTCGTGAAAATCCATTAATATGTGTAGCTGCTATTGTGTACACAAGATATCGACTATAGACGTCAGACAGACAGACGGACATCCCTCCAAAAATAGTCAAAACGTGCTCAGGCGGTCTTAAAGCATATATTGGCATTAAAATCTCGAAATTGAAAGTTTTCGCGAAAACAATACTTTCTCAATATTATGTACGAGACAGTAAGAAGCAAATCCATGTGCTATATGTCCGGTGTCGAATCTCTAAAAGTATGTGATTCCTTTCATTTCTGGGAAGGAAATTCGTGAAGCACATATGCATTTTAACTTCAGCGTCCCTTGATGTTTGAAACTCGAAGCTACTGCATATTGCGCCTGAAGGGGTATCCGGACATGCATAAATTAAAAATATATCTTCTTTAGAATT
Organism: Amaurobius ferox; assembly: GCA_951213105.1. Classification (NCBI taxonomy): domain Eukaryota; kingdom Metazoa; phylum Arthropoda; class Arachnida; order Araneae; family Amaurobiidae; genus Amaurobius; species Amaurobius ferox. The sequence goes on along the minus strand of OX578144.1, from coordinate 122,349,010 downwards.
GAGAAAAATAAGCCATATATTTGATCAAATTAATTACTATCATTAGAGATATTCAAAATACCACCTAAACATCAAATGTATACAGTGAATAACGCATTAATTTAATTAACATTTATAGTCGCAAACTGATTAGCTACTTGGAGTGAAAGTCATAAATTAAACTGGAAGTGGAATAAATTCGAGCAAATTCGATTGCTCCTTTCCTTCCGATATCTATCGAAATATCTATCGCTTAAGTATTCTGTTCCTTCAATGGCGACAAACGTACAAAATATCCATAATTCCGAAGAGTATTCGAATTGAATTTGATGAGGAAATTCTTAATTAGGTTTAAGGACCTAAATTCTAATTTGTGAACTTCACATCAGGGTTAGCCCGTAATAGCAATCTTTGAAAATGTAACTCTCTGATAACTTAGCGATCTATGTCGATAGATAGAAAATTGTAGAACTGCTTAAATAAATTGTCTGATCTCTTAGCGATCTATGTCGATATATGGAAAATTTAGAATTGCTTAAATAAATTGTCTAATAACTTAACGATCTATGTCGATAGATAGAAAATTCTAGAACTGCTTAAATAAATAAATTAATTAATTATATATATATATATATATATATATATATATATAAATTCCCAAAGAGGACAAGTAACAATGTACTCGTAAATGTACTATTTTTCAGGTTTTATATTATATATACATATATATATATATATATTAACTCTGACTAATCATCGAATTTGGGCTGATGCTGTTATCTTCTCTTATCGGCAGTATGGCCGTGAATTTGCTTCTATGGTGATGTTAATATTACTTGATTTCTTTTTCATTATTACATAATTTTTATTATTACATATTTCAAATATATATATATATATATATATATATATATATATATATATATGTACTGGATACCGATTCATCACTAAAAGGGGCATGGCCCCAATCTTCCTGAGTCCAAGAATGGCGTGTATGGCTCAAAGAAAGACGGGTTCTCTTCTGCGACGGAGACACACACCACTAGTCCCGGGCGTAAAGGGCCTCCTCTTCTGGGTGTCTGTATACAGTTTGCCTAGAAATTATTGTTCCAAACGCGGCAGCGAAGTCCTGAGAGATCTCTCTAGCTGTCATCTCTCCATGGTGTCGTGAAGTTTGGTGTCATAACCTGGATACCACCATTCGAGGCACCATTCGAGAGACTCGTAACCATCGAGTAACCTCAGCTTGAGACTGGCCAGCTTCAAGCCTGCCGATGGTTTTCCATCTCAGTTCATCTTCTAAACGATTACGAGAACTCATTTTAACTGAAATCAGTCCGTATCGGGATTTTTCCTGCAAGAAACACTTCTGTAGACGAAATTCTCAGATTCGGAAAACGGTGACTTTCACGTTTTCTTACCAATAGTACACTTTTAATCGTTTAACAGTCACTGGATGCTTACATTACATTCACCGTTCCCCACTTTATATGTGACAACAATTTTTTTGTAATATCAGTCATAGCTAATTTGAATTATTGCAAAAAGCGTGCTTGTAACTCGAATTTTGGACACCAATATAATATATATATATATATATATGTATATATATATATGTGTGTGTGTGTGTGCACTACGTGACAGCGAAAATGAGACACCAAAAAAAAGTGGGCAGAAAGTGATGAAAATCGGCAAACAGAGAGAGACAGCAATGAACAATAAGTGACTTTTGTTGCAACATGATACATCTATACACCGAGCGATAGCACCGTCTGTTCAGGAGGTTGTAGGACCACCGCGGGCGACGATACAGGCAGCAACACGTCTAGATACAGAGCCAGTGAGCATGCGGATGGTGTCCTTAGGGATGGCTACCCATTGTCGGCCAACCATTTGCCAGAGTTCGTCTTCTAAACGTGGCGGTGGCAGCGCAAGCAAACGACGTCTAATCACGTCCCAGACGTGTTCGAATGGTGAGAGATCAGGGGTGACTAGTGGCCAGGGAAGCACCTGGGTACCTTACAGGGCATGTTGGTTGATGCTTGCCGTGTGTAGCCGGGCGTTATCTTGCTGGAAAATGGATTTAGACACCCCCTGAAGGACTGGTAGTGTCACAGGCCGCAGCACGTCATACACGTATCGTTGGGCCGTCATAGTGCCCTCAATACGGACCAGAGGTGACCTGCTATCGTAGGCGATGGCTCCCCAAACCATGATGCCGTGTTGTCGGGCGGTGTGGCGTTCCACAGATGCGGTCGGAATTACCCCGTCACCACTTCGGCACTAGACTGTCATTGCTAAAACAGAAGCGTGTCTCGTCTGAGAACACGACCTTCTGCCATTCCTCAGTCCATGTGGATCTATCCCGACACCATTGCAAACGGAGACTTCTGTGCAGTTGAATCAATAGCAGTCTTCTTAACGGGGGCCATGAGTTCAGGTCGCCGGCGACCAATCGTCGGATAATGGTGCTGGGCGATATGGGATCATCAAGGGTGTCCTGCACATGCTGCAAAAGGGCGAAGGAAGTGGCCTGCAGAGCCGCCAACGCTTGCCGGCGAATGAGTCGGTTCACGCTTGCTGACGTCACTCTGGCCGTACCGACACCTCTCAAACGTGTCACATTCCATTGTTCCAACCATCTTAGCCACAGCCGGTGCACCATGGATGCATGTAGGTGGCTGTCCGCTGAGATTTGACGTAAGGACAAACCTGTCTTTCTGAGTCCGATTACCATACCATCATGAAATCGTATGTCTGATGGAACTGCCTCGTATGGCGGCGGCTTGGCATTCTCTGCTGCTTCACGTTTCCTCTGAGACAAAAAAAAATTGTATCCCTGGCAGACAGAGCGGCGCGACTACTGCCGATTCTGCAGGTTCCTTCCCTTATGTCTCACTTAACGTGTGCGGGACAGCTTCACATTTTGCATCAGTTTCATCACTCTGTGAGCTGTGTCTACCCTGCAATTTGCATATTTTTCTGTCCATTCCTTCTTGGTGTCTCAATTCCACTGTCAGGTAGTACATATATATGCAGTGTCCACTCTTGTGACCGTGAAAACTGGTCACTTTATGAAAATGGCAGTGTTTACCATATGAAAATGGTATGGTCACTTTGAGAAAAGTGGTCACTTTAACCAGGTGGTCAATGTATCAAAGTAGTTACTTTACCAGGTTTCACTGTATGTATATATATATATATATATATATCACAAACGCACTGCTTTATCATGTAAAATGATCGTGTTACTTCAAAATTTACTTTAAAGTTCTTGGTTAAAAATGTTTTCACATGCATTTAAGTAATAGTAAACAACTACAATAATCCCATCCAATTCTTTTATGTAGTTAAGATTCTTCATCCTACGAGGAAGTTGGATTTCGTCATCCTACAGGGCAACTTTGTTTACTTTTTCTTACAGAACATTTAGGTGTATATTTTTATTTTGAACAGATCTTCACAATAATGTTTCTTATGCGAATATTTATTCAAATTTTATATTGATCTAGTTTTTAACAGCATTTTTCTTAGCATATTTTGATTCATAAAGTATGTTGTCCAATATTTACTATCTATCTAGATATGCATAATAAGTTTAAAGAAACAAATATATACTAAAATAACAAAATTTCACTGATGACAGCAAAGTGACTACTTCGAGTAGCTTTAGTCATAAATCAAACTGAACTGAAATAATCTTAAGCTTAGTGAATCCTTCAGCTAGCCAAATATTCCTTAAATGTTCTGTTACTTCAATGATGACAGAGTTTGAAAATATTCCTAATCCCGAAGGAAATTCGAATTTGTGTTGATGGGGAAGATTTAAATTGGGTTAGAGGACTTTAATTGAAATTTATGAACTTTGTAAGCTGTTTAAGATGCTGCCAGCGTTCATCCTTTCTGGGAGATAACTCTGTGTGTCAATAGAAGTGAAACTCTACAAATGCTTAAATAAACTGGAAATATCCCTGCCAGTTGAACATCTACAGATTTAATATTTCATATTTTATGATTTCTTATGCTTTCGATATGTAGCTCCAAAAAATATTGTAATATTTGTCATCTAATTTCACGAGCGCATGAAATTTAATAACTAGCTATATAAGACGGGAAAATAGTAAATAAGGAGTTGGAAATTTAATTTCTGAACGTAACAACTGTAACTAGTGATGCTATAAATAAACATCAAAATGTTTATTTAATAACCATTTGAGTTTTCTAATGAGTTTTCTGTCTAAAATCGTAAAATTAATTGGAACTACTTTAATATTTAACGTTGAAGATAAATAAATTATAATAACTCATATCTAATTCATATTATCTTGTTTATCTCTGTATTAAAAAAATAGTTAAGTTGCGTATCTGCTAATAATAATATTGCATTTAAAATATTCTGTCAAGGCTAGCGCTGGTTTTAAGGCATCAAATTATTTAAAAATTTTGCATAATGGTGTTGAATACTGTGACATAGATTTTCCCCTATGTTGGTTATAATCAGATAAGCATTTCTATTTTTTTTATGCTATGGATTTTTTATTCCGTTTTCTCTGTTATAGCAAATCATCTAATTATCCTAAATTGTCAATCTTTGTGTCATCATAAATCCAATCTCTAACTCATGCAGTCTGGTATCTGTAAATTAATTTTTATATGTCATTTATTTAGCTTTAAGTGAACGCACATGACGGGAAAAATTCTATTAAACAATCAGAAAACTATTAACTAGCAAAGGTTTATTAACTGGCAAAGTTATTAAATAGTAAACTAGTAAAAGCAGCCGATCGTCTTAAACTATTTACTAGCAAAAAGTTTGGGTTTGAAAGAACTCACGCGTATGAAACATACGAGCTCTGAAAGTATTCAGATTAAAATATAATTTAACACATTTCTATTCATGTATGATCATAATTAAAGTATTTAGTAGTAATACCGATGCGTATTATATGTTTATTTTAAAAATGACGTAATGTATTTTAATTAGATTACAGAAGATTTTGTCAGCAATGTGTCTTCAATTATAGGGATTTTAGTAATTTTATGGCGACTGTTTAACACGGAATAAAATTTAATTTATGCAAATACAAAAAACTTTTTATTTATCTGATTGTAACCTCGTTAACTGAAAATTACATATTTTAAACTAAATATATAACTGAAATTTATAAATATGTGAGTTACTTATTTACACTTCACGAGCGCTAGAGTTGCACTCGGTAGGCCCGGGTTCGATTCCAGCCACTGCCAAAACTGCCGCCGTGTTCATGCGGAGTACGACCACGTTAAACATGTGGGTCCGAAAGTCCTTCCGAGAGGTTGGTGGTAGGGGAAGGAGGGTACGGTTCCTGTGGATGCCTCCCCCACTGGGTTCCGGTCTAAATTGGGTGGCACTTCACGACCGTCCAAACTGTTACCTTAAACCTTTCTGGCAGGTCGGACGGTCTGGGTTTCAACAACAACACTTCACGAGCGTGGTGAACGAGTATTACGCCTCTGTGGCAGGCGAGACAAAAGAGTTCACTAAGGCAGCGCAGATGACTAGTAGCACCGATGGCAAGCTCTGGAAGTTGGTAAGCGCCAAAAAGAATGGCTTGAAGTGCCCTAGAATTAGTTATAAAACAAGAAAGATCCATCATGCATAAAGCATTGATTATGAAACACTTTCCAATTGCAATGCAATTTTATTTAAACATCTCTAAAATGCGATACATTCAGCGGAAATATTTTTAAAATTTTCACAATACTACAATAATTTATTATATTTGAAAACTTCATCGAAAAAATGAACTTTATTGAAATGACGTCATTGAAATATAAATCGCCTGGCTCTCTATGAAAAAGGAGTAAATATTTCATTCAAAAACTTTTCTTCCATTCCTTTCATTCATAACAATACTACAATAAATTATTTTACTTAAAACCTTAAAACGATGGGGGTAAAAGTAATTTAACTCTATGCTTAAAACTTCATCGAAAAGTCTGCTATAAAATCGCCTGCGTCTTTATGTAAAATCAATGAATGTTTCATTCATATCAGCTATATTGCAGACTCCAGAGCTAAATCATTTTGCTTTAAATAAATTCAGCAATTCTTATACAACTCATCTTACATCTTCATGTGTTTACATTCTCCGTAAGTGAAAATTAAACTTCGTTGTAGAAATAATCAAAGTTTGATGATCATTTAAACTCAAATATATTCTAATTGCGTTGTTTCAGAATACTGATGCACAGAAATTCAGTAAAAATAAAGCGGTTTTAGGATAGATACAACACTAAATATAAATTAAAAAGAACTTTAAAAATCACGATTTTGAATCACGATTTTGACACAAGATGGATGCCCCGGCTGTCCAAACACAGCTGCTCATGTCCAAGGACGAGTCGGACGGTCTGGTCCGGTCTGGATGCCATATTTTATTTTAAAGTGGGTCACGTGATCTCTCTATGATGTGGGTGTAATTATTATTTTTATTTTAAAACCTTCCGAATTTATTTAGTTGAATTTTATTTTAATATTTTTATAGGATAATTTGAATATTTTCTAAAACTTTCGAAGTAATTAATGAATTTTAAATTCGTTTAAAAAATGTTTGAAAAATGAGGTCCCATAGGGTTCAATGTATTTCATTTTTTCAACCCGGGTTCAATCCAAAACTGATTGGATGATATTATTCATTTATATTCCCATAGGTCCCACTGGCCGTCTGAACAATATACTAAAATTGCATTTTGATAAAGTCATTTTTACGGCAGTCATCGTGCGAGCGGACAGACAGACAGACAGACAGACAGAATGAACAAAGTCATTAAGACTTTTCAACCATGTTGTAAAGTGTTAATAAACAATTAAATGATAGAGATGTGCTTCTCCTTTCTGACTTTTATCATCTTCACATTTACATATTCGAGACAAACAAGGTTAAGAAAATCTGAAATATAGATATGTATTATATTCGTATTTAGGTAGTTTATCTGCCATAACAATAGTTATAAATAACTATTTATTACTTAATGGAATAAAAATTAGCAGATGAGCGTATATAAATATCGTACAGCCCTGATTATGTATCTAATCGCCCATTTGAATGGCAAATTTGATAAATTTATTAGAAGAATGTGCAATATCTCTTTGCAGTTCATGTTACCGTTCTAACTTTTGTGCAATTCATTTCATAATGAAAAATTACATACGAAATGATCATGTCCATAATATTATTGACGATTCTGATTTTTTTTTCAAAATTTTATTCAAAATTTTAGGGACCTTCCGAACATTCGATTGCGTTTAAAAATAATAAGATTTCGGTATTCACTAATTGTAATATTTGTGCCAAATTTTGTTCGAAATGTTCCATTCCTTCTTGAGATATCGCACTCACAGACTCATGGATACAAGCCCCCCCCCCCAACCCCACCCACACACACACAGAGAGAGAGAGAGACATGACTTTATAAACGTTCGATTGAATTTCAGGGATTCTTGAATTGTTGCCCGACGCTTAGATTTCCCACGGTCCACGACACATACACACAATCTTCATTCATTTAGATTACTATCTTCAGAAACATTCACAATAACCTTCAAAAATAAATATATATTATAAATGACTAATAAATTTAACTAATATTTATAGTCACAAAGTAATTGCAACTCAGACTTATCTAATGAATTAAGTTGACCTAGAATAAATACTAGCTAAGTCAATTTATCTTTCCTTTCGTAATCCACCGAACCGCATATTCCTTAAATGTTCTGATACTCTAGAGATGCCAAAGTTTCAAAATATACCTAATCCCAACGGATATTCGAATCTACTTCGATGTGGAAAATTTTAATGGAGTTTAAGGATCTTAATTTGAATTTGTTAACCCTTCGTAAACAGTTTAAAATTTCGCTCTAGCCTGCTCCTTTCTGATATGTAACTTTGAGGTCTGTATATCAATAGAATTAGAGTTTTAGAAATGCGTAAATAAATAGAAACTACTTAATCTTAGCAGTCGACAGTATCTTCAATTAATATTATAGTTTCGAAATTAACTAATTTTCGAAGTAAACTAAAATCTTCGTCTATAGACTAAAATTCAGCAAATAAGTAATTGTGTTCATCGGTTTAGGAGGCAAATTTGCTCAAAGTAATTGTGTTCATCGGTTTAGGAGGCAAATTTGCTCAAAGTAATTGATAGTCATTTTAAGCAGAATCTATGGGACTTCAAAACTGAAATAGCATATAATATCTATACGTTCAACTGGATATTTAATTCCCTTTTCTATCAAACCTAGAAAAATTTATTTTTATGGTATCAGAAATATACATGTAGATTGCATGCGTGTTTATATATTTTTACTATTATAATAGCAACTTTTAGTAACAAACTCTACCACTGAATGAGTAAAAACTGTTAGTAACAACTATTTATAACTATGTGAAATAAAAGTATACATGGATATAATAAATTCCCTCACATTTGTGTGATAAAAATCTAAAATTAAAATAGTGAGAAATAAAATAAATAGTTAACTAGAGGTATCAACTAGTTTCATGTAGATAGAAGAGCTATTTTTTCGTCACGATAAAAAGAACAGAGAAGCCATGCATAAATTTCTCTACTTTTACTGTAGCAGCTGCTCCATTTCATTTATTCTGACTGCAAAGGTTCTTTTCTATTTCAAAATTTCTATGTCCATGCTGATACTAAAGAATAATTTTTACTTTCAGATTGTGCATGAATGACTTACAGCGTATGAAGCAAAGCTCGGAGTGCACTTCAATCAAGAGTATGTTTGCCTTAGTTCTAATCGCAACAAACCGTCATGTAAATTTCACCTAAATACGGGGATTTAAAGATTGCTTACATCACAAAATATAATTGTTTCACATGAATTTTCCCTTCCAGACCGTCCAGAAATCTCTCGGTGACCTGAAACGTGAATATTTGTTTACTTATAGTATCGACTATGGTATACAACCTAACAAAGCAGCGGCTGGAATCGAACCCGGGCCTACCGAGTGCAACACCAGCGCGCTAACCACAGGGCTACCGCGCCCCTGTATAGAACCTGTTGTTGTTGTTGATGAGACCCAGACCGTCCGACCTACCAGAAAGGTGTAAGGTAACTGTATGGACGGCCGGGAAGTGCCACCCAATTTAGACCGGAACCCAGTGGGGGAGGCATCCACAGGGACCGTACCCTCCTTCCCCTACCACCAACCTCCCGGAAGGACTTCCGGACAAACATGTTTAACGTGATCGTACTCCGCGTGAACACGGCGGCAGTTTTGGCAGCGGCTGGAATCGAACCCGGGCCTACCGAGTGCAACACCAGCGCGCTAACCACAGGGCTACCGCGCCCCTGTATAGAACCTGTTGTTGTTGTTGATGAGACCCAGACCGTCCGACCTACCAGAAAGGTGTAAGGTAACTGTATGGACGGCCGGGAAGTGCCACCCAATTTAGACCGGAACCCAGTGGGGGAGGCATCCACAGGGACCGTACCCTCCTTCCCCTACCACCAACCTCTCGGAAGGACTTAGGGACCAACATGTTTAACGTGATCGTACTCCGCATGAACACGGCGGCATTTGTGGTAGCGTGCAAATCTAGCGCGCAAACCACGGGGATACCGCACCCGAGATGGCCAACAGCACGCGGTGTTCCGAGGTGGTCACTGTATAGAACCTGTGTAGAACCTATGTGTAGAACTTATAGAATACTGTTGAGTGTTGAAAACCCAGACCACACTACCAACCCGAAGGCTTATGGTAGCAAGATGTGTGGCCGGGAACTTTATTTTTTGATTCAAGAGATTACAGTACATATATTAAAATGAATCACATCGCAGGAACACAGAAAACTACACAGATACTTATAAGACATAGAACAACACAATTAAAACACAGAGTACACAAAAAATACAGGAGTAATAAATTCAGGTATAACCAGAATGGGAAAAGGATGAAAGTTTTCCCTGGAATTACATAAGATGATGAAGAATATTTTGATGGCAGTTTTTCCAAAAATTTACATATGATGATGAAGTATGATATGATGATGATAATTATACCAAATGATAGGTGAATGTGGATGAAAATGGTTGGAAATGATTGAACAGAAGGTGTACTAACATTTTGAAGAGATTTACAATGATTATTCAGGATGAAAATTGGAATTTACCGAAGAGATTTACAATGATTTTTAAGAATGAGTAAATTGGAATTTACAGAAGTATACAATTGTTTACAGGTATTTTCAGCAACATCCCCAAAAAACCAAAGAAAAGAGGAGCAGTGCAAGGTCAGGGACCAGAAGGGGCCGGGAGACCCCCAGGTTGATCAGGGAATATTTTTCGAAATTTCGCGGACGGAGAGGATGCAATTTTTAATTTTTTGAATAGAAGAATTGTTCTTAAGAACCCTGGAAAACCAGGCCTCAGAGTTAGCACTAGTGGGCCGAGAGAGATGATTAGGGAGGGTAAAGGGGCAAGAAAAAACAAAGTGATCTGCATCGCCGTAGGCGTTACACGAACAGTTAGAGGTAGTTTTTTGTTTGAAAAAGTACAGGTAGTCCAGAAAAGGGCCATGGCCTGTTAAAAAGTAAGTAAGAAATTGATTTGAAATTAAAAAATTTGGGTCAACATAGGGAAGAAAATTTGAAATTCGAGCGGGGTCGTGGGTACGGGGAGAGATATAATCATTTAAGTAAGATTGCCATTGGCTAAGAAGAAGGTTTTTACAATGTTTTTTTAGCAGAGAGTAAGGGTAGGGGATGGGAAGGGGGGAGCCAGAAATGGTAGCAAGTTTGGCAAAGTGATCTGCGGCCTCGTTGCCAGGGTTATCCGCGCGAGCTTTTACCCAGGAGAGATTAATGAGATTTTTGAATGGACTAGCTTTAATTTTGATTTTATTTAAGAAATTTGATTTATTTTTTATAGATCTAAATGCCAAAATTGAGGAGAGACTATCCGAAAATATATTTACCTTAGAGTTGTTTTCAATTGCCCAGGAGATTGCAAAGTCTATGGCTGCAATTTCAGCCTGGAAAACAGTGTTTTCACCACCTAGTTTAAAGGAAAAGACCCGATCCAGGACATCATGTTTAAAGATGCAGACGGCGAATCCAGTGTTGCCGTCGAGGGAGGAACCATCAGTATAAATGTTTAAATTGGAGAAGGAAAGAGGATCCGAGGGTTCGAAAAGGACAATCCTGTTAGCAGGAGGAGAGGAAGAAAAGGGGGAATTAAAGTCAAAAAGGGAAGGGGCGGAAAAATCAAGGGAAGAAAAAGGGTTTTGACGAAGTTTCCAAAAGGTAAATTTTGAATGCAAGGATTTTATTACTAAGTGAATAGGCGGAATCCCTGTAAGGGAAAAAAGAGAGATGTTTGAAGAGGTCCTAAAACCTGAAGAGATCTTAAGAAGAGAAATTATTTGTATTGAAAGAAGAGTTTTAATTTGAGCCCCTGTTAGATTGTTGCCCCAGATACCCGCCCCCAAAGGAAAGAACTTTTTCGATGACCGCCAAGTACCAAACTTTCAAAAATGATTTATTAACATCCCAGTTACAACCGGCCAGTTTACCGAAGGTTGAGGCAATCTTGAAACATCTCTCCTTAAGATGGAAGACGTGGGCACTCCATTTAAAGTTGTCATCTAAAACTATTCCAAGAAATTTGAGGTGCCTGGAGATTGTTATCTTAATATTGTTGATTTTAAAAGTGGGATCTTTCTTAATTTTTGAACGGGACTTATTGAAAATGATGACTTGACATTTGGAGGGGGTGATTTCTAATTTTAATTTAGTAAAAGATTCCGAAACTATATTTAACAGCAAGTTATTATTTATAGCCAAGGAGCGAAGAGTAGGAGCATAGGTTACCACCGCTAGATCATCTGCGAAGGCTTGGAGGTGGTTTTGATCATTATTTAATAAGAGAATGTTATTGAAATAAATATTCCAGAGAGTTGGTGAGATAACCGAGCCTTGTGGGGCTCCGCGGGAAATATGTTTGGTGTGTACTGTGGGGCCATCAATAAAAGATATGGTTCTGTTTTGTAAGTAGGAAAAGATAAAATTTTGAAATGTGGGAGGTAGATTAATTTTATTAAAAATATTTGGGAGGATTTCTCAGTTTAGGTTGTCGAAGGCTCCGCAGATGTCCACGGTGGTTAGGGAGACATAATGTCCTGGTCTGAGTTTATTGATTGAGTCGATCAACCTGTGAGTCGCGTCCTCGCAGGTGCACAACTCACGGAAACCAAATTGGAGGGGATGGAGAATCTCGCCAGAGGTGAGCCAATAGTTTAGTTTATTTATGAAGAGTTTTTCAAGAATTTTTCCCAGGGTTGGGAGCAAACAGATTGGTCTGTAAGACGAACAGAGGGAAGTGTCTTTGCCGGGTTTATTAAAGAACAAAATGTTAGCTGTTTTCAGGCAGGAGGGAAAGTGGCAGAATTTAAAGCACAGATTAAGAGCTTTGGTTAAAAGGGAGGGAAAGGCTTTATACAATTTTTTCCATATGGTGAAGTCAACTTTATCTGGGCCAGGGGCCCTTCCACTCTTCAGGTTATTAAAGACAACGTAAAATTCTTCCGGGGAGATCTCACCCAAACCGAGAGTTGACAAGGAGAGGGAGGGAAAACCCGAAAAATTTGCATCTTCCTTGAAGCAGTGGTCCAATAACCGATAAATTTTATCATGATAATTTAGATTAATGTTGTCTGAGAATTGTAGTTCAATACTGTTGATTTTTCGGTGTTTTTGGAATGCATATTTGAAATGGGTGCCGAATGAGGAGTTATATTTGGAGCAGAAAGTTTTTCAGGAATTAAGTTTTGTTTTATTAATCAATTTTTTATATCTTGCCCTGTTTAATTTATATTTAGTTCGGGCTGCTGAAATGTCCTCCAAGGGGGCAGAGTTTTTCTCTAAGGATTTAACACGTTTATAGAGGGCCGAGACAAAATTGCGGAGTTTAGTTAAATCCTTGTTCCACCAGGTGAAACCTTTGGCTTGTTTGGATTTCTTTTTTCTTATATTGGAAAGGGCACAGGATTTAACTAGAGAAGTGAAGTTATTAAAGAACAAGAGAAGCTGTATTGTTTATATTTTCAAGAAGGGAGACCAAATAAGGGATATGTGTTTTGAATTTTAAAATGAATTTATTGAGGTTATTGTTGGTTTTAAGGTGGAATTCACAAGGGGGAGAAAAACTGAGATTGAGGGAGATTTGAATCATTCGGTGCTCACTAAAGGAATCGGAGGAGAGGACCTCTCAGCAGCGGATAACATCGAAGAAAGCAAAGTTAGTGAGGGAAAGGTCAGGATAACCTACGCCGGAGTGGGAAATAAATGTATGACCTATGCTTGGATCGTTGCAAATCACCAGGTTGTTCTCTAAGCAGAAATCGATAAGATCCAGGCCCCGTCGATCAGTGAAACCGTAGCCCCACATTCGTGCTCGGGCATTAAAATCTCCAAGGAGAAGGTAATCTGAGTTGAGGAAGTCAAGGGGTGAAAGTTCGAAGAGGAGAGTGGGAAAGTGATCGTGGGGAGGAAAGTATATACTAGAGAAAGTAAGAGTTTTTGAGGTTGTAAGATGGATTTCGATGAAGATGGATGAAGAGGTTACAAATTTTTGATGAGATGGGGGGGAGAAAATGGGAGGTTCGAAAAGGCTTTTTAGACCCTCCGAAAGCTCTCTCGTGATCTAGATCAACCATTCTTAAAGTGGGAGTTCGAAACGGGTGTAGGAATTTTTGGGCCTGTTGCCAATAATTCGTATAATTACAAATATATAATTACAAATATTGTAATTATATATTTGTAATTACAATGTAATTTTTGTATTAATTTATATTATTAAAATATAATTTTTGTATTAATTTATTTAATTACAAATTTATACAAATTAATACAAAATATATTTTTGTATTAATTTTGTACAATTACGAATTTCTCTAGTTGCTTCTTTTATAAATTTTGATTTTCTTTTTTGTTATATTTTGTCCTAAAATGTATCAAAGATAGGGGCTTAATTTTTATTTTAAAAGATGTATTTTGTACTAAATTTAATCTAATAGTAATCAATATTATGAGTATTAGATTTAATCACTTATGAGTTCACGTAAAATAAGAATCTAGAAAGATGTGCCGGATACGGTCGCAGCTAATTGAAATAGGTAGAATAAATAACCTCCAGTATATTTCCCACCAGTTAGACAATGCTCTACAATTCTACATCTTTGTAATTGGCTTTTATAGTTTATCGCGCTTTGTTTCCGAGTTCGCGTCCTAACTTTTTAAATTCTACGCTAGGCTCACTGCATTCACCTTTATTCGATCGGACATGGTCACTTTACTATAAATAGACACAGTGATAGGAGTGTTTTAGGATTTTCTAGGAACCCTCACAGCATTTAAATTAAACATTTTATTTTAGTTATTATGCTTTTTGTATTTACTTATGAAAATATGACCCCAAAAATAAATTGTGAACATGGTAATGTCAATATAGTCCTAGCTCAAAGAATGGAACTATATTGACACTGTTTATAAATTTATTCGCAGTAAGCTTTCAAGGTTAAATGTATTGAGAATAAAATAAAATAATTCAACTTGAATTTACAGTCACAAACTAATTGGCTACTCATAATGTATGTCATCATTAATTAAGCTGAAGAGGAATATATTTTAACCTAGTCCCATTTCCTCTCGAAATAAACCTAATCGCATATTCCTTAAATGTTCTGCTACTTCAATGATGATAAAATTTCAAAGTTCTCTTAATCCGTAGAGATATTGGAATTTTCTTGGATGCGGCAAATTTTAACCACGTTTAATGACATTACTTTGCATTTATGAACTTTAAAGTCACAAAACTATAAAAACTTCGCTAAAAGCAACATGAAACGTAAAATTAATAGTAGACAGATTTTGAAGACAGTCAACTGCCTTCGTCAGGACAAAGTCAGATGCACAACCTTCACTCAGAGCAGGATTTGCAAATGATGTTAAAACAGTAAATGTGCCTGGAGTAGGAAAAGTGCGGCGGCAGAAGCGAGAGGAGAAAAAAGAGGTGAAAAACCATGGAGAATGGGACAAATAGTTGGATACTATGAATGAAAGGTAAAATACCAAAGAAGAAAGTGGAAGTCCATGCAAAGCACTTGTTTGGTGAATAAAACTACGAACACATTATGTTAAATTAAAAATAGGCAGCTAATCGGTTTTGGAAGTTGCCAAACTAACTGTAAAAATAACATTTTCTAAACGTATACGTAAAATAAGTGGAACAGAAAAGAAGAAACTAACTGGTTTTGGAGGCTAAAATAGCTAACTTCCACAACAGATACTTAAGAAAAAAAATAAAATTCACGAAACAAGTAGAAAATTACCGAAATGGGAAAAAGAAGGAGACATACTCTAACAAAAAATAAAACCTGAAGCAAAAAAAGAAAGGACAATTATTATGAATAAAGGAAATTGACGCTTCTTATTTGTCCTGGCTTAGAAGGCTGTTTATTACCTTCGAAATCGGTCAACACTATTAGTTTTGTGTTTCAAGTTGCTTTTAATAACATTTTTATAGTTTTATTACAATAGCAGCAGTTTGAGTTATTCCTTAATCAATTAATATTTGCAATCACAAAATAATTAGATATTCAAAATGCAAGTTATCATAAATTAAACTGAACTGAATATCATTCAAACCTAGTTAATATATTTTTTTTTTCTTGCAAAATGCACCCATTCGCATATTCCTTAAATGATCTTTTACTGCAATGATGACAAAATTCCAAAGTATGCTTAAGGATATTGGAATTTGTTTTGGAGCGAAAATTTTCAATTGGCTTTCAGGACCTTAGTTTGAGGTTATGAACATTGCCCCGAAGCATGAGGGGCAGCTGCCCTAGTCCCCCGCATCACAGGGGCCCCCGCATTAAATACAGCATCGAAAAATTAACAAAAAAATATTTATACTATCGGCTGGATGTTGATCACACGGTCTGTGGGACATATATGAATGTGCAAATGTATAATATCATCTAATTAGTTTTGAATTAAACCCAAGTTGAAAATGTGAAATACATTGAACCCTATCGGACCTAAATTTTTAAACATTTTTGAACAGAGTTAAAGTTCACAAATTGCTTTGAAAACTTTAGGACATATACAAATTACCCCATAAAGCATATAAAAAAAATTGAGCAAAATATGTTCGGTAGTTTTTTAAATAAAAGTTAAAATAATAATTACACCCATATTATATGAAAAGATTACGTGAGACACTTCAAAATAAAATATGGTATCCATCTTTTTCTCAGTGTCAAAATCGTGATTTTTAAAGGTATTTTAAATTTATATTTAGTGTTGCATACGTCCTAAAACCGCTTTATTTTTGGTTATTTTCTGTGCATCTATATTCTGCGTCAACGCAATTACAATAAATGATTATCAAACTTTGCAAATTTCACAATTTAAATGATTATCAAAATTTGATTATTTCTACAACGAAGTCTAATTTTAACGTATGCAGAATGTATACAAATCAAGCTGTAAGATGAGTTGTATAAAAATTGATGACTTTTTTTTAACGCAAAATTATTTAGCTCTGGAGTCTAGAATATATGTAATATGAATGAAATGTGAAATATTCATTGATTTTACGTAGAGAGGCAGACGAATCTCAGCATTGCCTTTTTCGATGAAGTTTTAAGCATGGAGTTAGAAAGTACTTTTACCTCCATGATTTCAAGTTTTTAAGTAAAATAAAGTATTGCAGTACTGTGGTAATTAAAAAAATATCCCTGCTAAATGTATCGCATTTTAGAGATGCTTAAATAAAATTGCATTGCAGTTTCGAAATATTTCATAATCAATGTTTTATGCATGAGTGATCTTTCTTGTTTAATATATAACACCACAAAATCCTTGTTCACACAATCGATAAACCTCAACCTTAGTCTTCCTCTAAGAATAACAATGCAACTTTGTCACCAAGCTGACAATATCTTATTTTACCTTATAACTGCTTACAGAAAAAGCCTAATTATTATCTCTTACGAAATTTAAAAAGTTTCGAGTTCGAAAGTTTCAAGTCTTTTTAAGCTTCGAGTCCGAAACTTAAAAGTACGGGGCTTCAATGCATGCTATAGAGAAACTAGCATATACGACATGAAAGATTGTTTTGGTAATATGCACTTTAAACAAAACATTTTATGTTGTTGTTGAAACCCAGACCGTCCGACCTACCAGAAAGGTGTAAGGTAACTGTTTGGACGGTCGGGAAGTGCCACCCAATTTAGACCGGAACCCAGTGGGGGAGGCATCCACAGGGACCGTACCCTCCTTCCCCTACCACCAACCTCTCGGAAGGACTTTCGGACCCACATGTTTAACGTGATCGTACTCCGCATGAACACGGCGGCAGTTTTGGCAGTGGCTGGAATCGAACCCGGGCCTACCGAGTGCAACTCCAGCGCGCTAACCAATGGGCTACCGCGCCCCTAAAACATTTTATGTGAAAGAATATGTATACGTTTTTTGTAAACTTGCTCGAGTTTTAGTTGTTCCCGAATATATTCGGTAATTTGATATTACCACTTTATGATTAGTACCACTTTAGTCATGCTAAACACAAGCAGCATTAATTTTGATGTAAAAACTGTTTTTACATATTATTCAGTATGTAACAAAACATAGCTTGTATGTAACAAAGCTTTCATGTAATGATAAATGGTGTGTACTGTTACGAAACGTATCCTCTAGAATCGTGAATGTACACTCAGGATACAAAAACAAGTTCAAGTTTCTGGATAAGTTACTGTTATTCACAAGCATAAAGTAAACAAGAACAGTATACAATCCAACAGCACATAAATGCTCCACTAATTTAACAGAGTAATCCATATTATTCTCAAAAGGTTGACGAAAGTAATTTCACAAAACAGCCGCTGGGCCAACGGCCCTACCGTGCTGAAAACACCGGTTCTCGTTAGATCACCAAAGTCAAGCAGCATCGGGCGCGGTTAGTACTTGGGTGGATGACCACCTGGGAACACCGCGTGCTGTCGGCGCATCCGGTGGTTTGCGCGCTGGACTTGCAAGCTGCCACAACTGCCGCCTTGTTCATGCGGAGTACAATCACGTTAAACATGTGGGTCCGTAAGTCCTTCCGAAAGGTTGGTGGTAGGAGAAGGAGGGTACGGTCCCTGTGGATGCCTCCCCTACTGGGTTCCGGTCTAAATTGGGTGACACTTCCCGGCCGTCCAAACGGTTACCTTACACCTTTCTGGTAGGTCGGACGGTCTGGGTCTCAACAACAAAACAGCCGCTACTATTCTCAAAACATTAACAAAAATCCAACGTAGTCACGTCCATTCATCAACTACTCCGTTTGCAACAGGGGGAGGGGGAGGGGGGAGTCCTTTTTATATTCTCTCCATAGAAACTTCTGGAAATCTCTATATCTCAAAAACTATTCGTTCTATCGAAAAGTTTTTGGAACATTCCGGAAGTCGCCAAATGTAGCCAAATTGGATATAAATCATCAAATATGGCAACCCCTTTTCTACAGGGAGATCCTGATAACCCTGGGCTCACGCCATCCTCTCAGTATGCACTGTATTTTCTTCTCCTGACCTTCGAGACAGAAAAAAGAGGAGGCGCCAAACAGAACATTGTCTATTGGCAACAGTACTGAGACTCCTAAATATACAGTCTGGGCCAACAGCGGCTATTTTGACTACTAGTTGAAGCGAGGGTTGTACATGGTGTAAAGAGGGTTATTTTCTCGTTCTTTTCTCGGGATCTCGTAAAATTCCAAATACACTCAAACCTGCTTTTGTGCGGTGGATAGGGACAGCATAAAAGAAAACACATAAAAAAAATCGCACAAAACTCCACGAGTAGCTATAAAAATAGTTTTCGCAACACAATTAAAAAGAATTTTTTTATGCGGTGAATAGGGACAAAAGTCTCACGTAGAAAAAAGTCTCACGTAGAAAATAACTCAAAACCTTACGAAATAGCTAGGAATTGCTTTTTTAAACGAAATCGATACACGAGGCTTGGCAGCTACTTGGAATCTCGCCAAACCTTTTGGAATCTGATTTATAAAATATACATGCGAACATTTTTAAATATTTTATTTACATATGCACTTGTTTTACACATACAAAACTTTTCAAAACGTATAACCATTATCCTTCGTAGTCTGACAATACGCGAACTTTCTTGTGGTAAACTGGTTCAAAATCGCTTTCGTCACTTGAAGATACTACCTCGCACTCGTTTAGAGTTGACTTTTTTTCAGTTACCATGTAGTCGGTGATCAGATTTTGCGACGACTGTTGTTTCACTAGACGCTTGTACATGTCTCGGTAGCCAGATATACAAGATTGAAGCTCCTTTTGGAATTTTGAAGTTCTTTCAGAATTGGCATCGATTGCAAGAAAATGACATTCTAATTTATGGCAAAGTTAGAGTCCTGCATAGATTTTATCTGCTGTCATCTTCCAATTTGATTGAAATTTTCATATACCGCACAAAAAAAATCTCACAAAAAAATCGCATAAAAAAATCGCACAAATAAAATATCGCACAAAAAACCCCACACAAAAACAGGTTTGAGTGTATTCTAAACTGCCATCTTGAATGATTGGTATGCATTTTTGAAAGAAGAAGCAACATTTTTACAGCGAGTATCAAATATCAGTCATGTAACATGTGCGCGCTTTTAAAATAGCACAGGCGCACGATAACTAACAGCGCTGGTTGGAGTCAAAATGGCGGCTGAGTTAGCCTGTATATAAATTAGCATGTGCACTTTATTTTTGACAAAGATATTAAGCATTTTAAATCTCTTTTACATACATACTTCGTACAGTCACTATGCTGGTTGGACTCAAAATGGCGGTTGAGTTAGCCTGTATATAAATTAGCATGTGCACTTTATTTTTGACAAAGATATTAAGCATTTTAAATCTCTTTTACATACATACTTCGTACAGTCACTATGCTTGTTGGAGTCAAAATGGCGGTTGAGTTAGCCTGTATATAAATTAGCATGCGCACTTTATTTTTGACAAAGATATTAAGCATTTTAAATCTCTTTTACATACATACTTCGTACAGTCACTACACTGGTTGGAGTCAAAATGGCGGTTGAGTTAGCCTGTATATAAATTAGCATGTGCACTTTATTTTTGACAAAGATATTAAGCATTTTAAATCTCTTTTACATACATACTTCGTACAGTCACTATGCTGGTTGGACTCAAAATGGCGGTTGAGTTAGCCTGTATATAAATTAGCATGTGCACTTTATTTTTGACAAAGATATTAAGCATTTTAAATCTCTTTTACATACATACTTCGTACAGTCACTATGCTTGTTGGAGTCAAAATGACGGTTGAGTTAGCCTGTATATAAATTAGCATGTACACTTTATTTTTGACAAAGATATTAAGCATTTTAAATCTCTTTTACATACTTTTACATACTTCGTACAGTCACTACGCTTGTTGGAGTCAAAATGGCGGTTGAGTTAGCCGGTATATAAATTAGCATGTGCACTTTATTTTTGACAAAGATTTTAAGCATTTTAAATCTCTTTTACATACATACTTCGTACAGTCACTACGCTGGTTGGAGTCAAAATGACGGTTGAGTTAGCCTGTATATAAATTAGCATGTGCACTTTATTTTTGACAAAGATATTAAGCATTTTAAATCTCTTTTACATACATACTTCGTACAGTCACTACACTGGTTGGAGTCAAAATGGCGGTTGAGTTAGCCTGTATATAAATTAGCATGTGCACTTTATGTTTGACAGAGATATTAAGCATTTTAAATGTCTTTTGTATACATACTTCGTACAGTCACACAAATTTTCGGAAAAACCGAAATGGCATTTCCAAAACCGGAAATTGAACTTCTTGGTGAATCCCCTACACTCCAAAATTTAATACTGAATCCACATCAGTCATCATCTAAGCTCTATCTATAGTCAATCCTGTCAACGAGATGTTTCAAGGGCATTTTTAGAACCAGAAGTAAAAAAAACAGAAATGGAAAACTTTAGTGAACCCCAACCTCTTCCGGAATTCAATTCTGAGTTCATATCAGTCCTCATCTAAGCTCTAATTATAGCCAATCGAGAAACAAATGTTCAAGAATTTTTTTTTTTTTGTACCGGAAATGGAAAAAGATATGGAAGTTAAAACATTTAATGGACCCTCACACCATTTCTGGAATTTGATGCTGAATCCAAATCAGTCATTACTAAAGCAAAGGAGATATTTTTAGAATAACACATCACATCATTTATAATCACATCATTTGAAACTAACTTACTTATTATGATCATTAGTATTTATAATACTATGTTTGCCGTGTATTGTTTAATCTTATTAATGTCTGTTTATTGCAAATGTTGTTATCATTGCAATTACCGTGGGGAGATAAAGTTAGTATATATTTAATTTGCGTTTCTAACTATTTCTAGTAATTAGACAGTGCTCTACAATTTTATAATTCATTTGCTTTCTTCGTCTATCTCGTTTTGCTGCAGATTTTGTAAACTTATTTTAATTCTCCACTAGTGGCGCTGTAATTATTTTATTGAATTGGGCGTGGTCACTTTACCATAGATGGAGCTGACGTATACAATCACTGTCATTTCCTTACAAAGTTATTGGAGTGGAAGAGCTTCCCTTTGAGCCCTGTAAAGTTTTCCTCTACAAACGGATTTAAGGAAAAAATTATTGAGTTCTAAACTGCTCAGGTACTAATGTGTATATATAGTAAAAAAAAAGTAAATTTAAGTATGAAGGAAAATTCATGTGTTGCCCCCATCATATTTTTAAAACTTATAATCAGGCCCTTTCTAACGACCATGCATGACTCCGCGCTTTATGTTTATCAAGCGTTAACTTTCCAAAGAAAAGTCGGCGACAAGTCGCTAAGAATTACGACTTCTTTTTGGACCCATTAAAGCTTCACCGGTGTCACCTCTTTCAACGGCCGCATTAAATTTGTTGCAGAATTTCTTTTCGCAGTTATCTTTAATTACGAGATTTAATTGCATTTCTTGGGCCTTTTATCTTTGGGACTTCCGTTGCTCCAAGTCTTTGTCAAACGCTTGCTTAGAAAATACGGGAGTAAATCGCAGTTAAGGCTCTTGAGATATGATGTTTTACGTGATGTACTGCTCAAGGAGAGAGTAGGTGGTTTGGGTGGAAATTCTGCTGTGAGAATGCTGGCATTTTATAAGCAATGTATCATAAAGTTATTTAAAGTGAATCGAATGTTATTGATTATTATGGACTAATATTTAAGCAAGTTGTCGAAAACTGTTTCATCGAACTTTTATATTTCTGTCCTGAAAATGGCGCTAATGATGTTTTGACTTGGGTAAGCTGACACAGAATTGCCACCTACAGCAGACATACTGTGCAAAAATCATTTTGAATACGTCATTCCTAACACATATTGCTGGGACTTTGAGGAATGAAAACCAGAGATGGAAAAGAACCGCCGATCATTGAACAGTATGGACCTAAGATTGCTGTAAAGACGATCGATTGTTATGATTTGTAAATATGTACATAATTTTGTGTGGTGAAATTATATAATCTAAAAAATGAAAACGGACTCGGCTATTTATTTGAGATATCTTTATTTTAATTAAACTTAAGTATTTTCAGAATTTAATGAAACGATAGATAGGATGAAAACTGCTCAAGTACTATCAACCAATTGTTATCACCCTGCTGCTTCCCCGGGAATCTGAAGTAGGATTTTTTATATTTTCAATTTTAAGTACCGATGAGAATATTAGAATCCCGAAGAAATTTGCAATGGATTTTTTTTCAACACCTGTTAAGTACAGGGAAAATAACTGTCTCTAATATTAAAATAATACGCCTGTTGGAGCTTCGTGCCTTATTCGTTGACGCTCTTCAATCGGTTAATCAGCAAAGTGTTAAAAACATTTGTTCATGAGCTGTGTGGACAAAATTTCAACAAATGGAGTTCAGCTGTTTTCAGCTACGGAATGACTATTGGTGGAAGGCTGACATGATATAATTCGCTTTCCTAGAGCATTCCACACATATTCGGTGGGATTCATATCCGTAGATTTCTTTGGACATTGCAGTCGATGGATGTCTTCAGTTTTGCAGAAAAGCATGTGCCAGCTGAGATCGGTGCTTTGCGCGTTATCTTTCATAATACGAATTACAGACCCACGGCAATTCAGAAAAGCAAAAAACGGGGTTCCAGTATATTGTCTTCATATCATTTACCAGTAAAAGAGCCTGTGTGGAAGATGTGGATCTCCTGTTCAGTATTCTATCTGACCAATGACCATACTAAGATTCCACTACCTCCAAATTGGTTCGTTTTCGTAATGTTAAGGGGATGGCAAACGTGTTCTTCGTTCTCTCATATAATGGTGTCACGAGAAATCAGCATGCAAACAGAATCTAGGTACGTCAATGAAGAACAAATACATTGCCCTACAGATTCAGAGTCCAGTTTCGATTATCCTAACTGCTCTGTAAACACGCATGCCTGTACGCAGGAGTGAGCGGAAGGCAAACTTTTGGATGTCTGGTATACTGACCAATTGTCCTGACCCTCCTGTAAATACTTTGTCTGGAAACGGTTATTCCTGTGGACGATATACGGTTCTCCAAAGTGTTGTCTTGCAAACAGCTTTCTGTGACGTCGTGCAGTTAATACCAGATACTTGTCCTATCGATGAATTGTAACTTTCGGACAATCATGCACTGGGTTATTATTTAAAGTTTTCAGTATTTCGAAACATTTTCTATTGACTGAAGATTCCCCGAAGTGGCAGCATATTCATTTATCTAAAAACTTCTGACTATGACTGCCTTAATTCCACCATTTCGATTATTCTGTCCTTTAAATAATATCAACTTACCGTGTTTTTTTACCACAATCGATCCCTGCTCAACAATAATAACACTGTAATAACCAACAGCAATAATACCCTTAATATTTTGCTTTTCAAATTTTAATTTATTTATATCGCTCGTGATTCCATCTGCAATTTTGACCCAGAGCAATGTTCCAATCTCATGCGGGGTGTTATATTTCATTCCATGAAGGCTAAATCATTGTCTGCATATTTAAACATCTAAATGAGTTATTTTTACTATTTCAGTAATTTTAATTTTATATGCTGTGACATTCATATTTGTGTGTGTGTGTTGGTTTCGTTTCACTTGTATTTACTTGTATTTTTCTGCTATCAGTAACACACAAATTTTGATTACTGTTTAGAAGTTTATAAATTGCCTGATGGATCATTCCCCCCCCCCTGGCATATGCCTCTGATGTTGGGAGTTTCATGTTTAAAAAACGCTCATATACGTTTGTATATACGATTTGTATATTGCTTGTATATACGTTTTTACGTCTTTGAGTGGGAATAAAGACTTTTGTTTTTTAAATTGTTTTAGATTTAATAATTTTATACTTGCTGCCTTAAAATAATTATGTAATAATAACACTTTTCATGGGGGTTGAAAGAAACTGGGAATACATGGACGCTATGGACTAATAAAAATTCATGGACTGATAAAATTGAGTGTGTAAAAATATTAATTTAGGTTTGTGAATAATCTACATACATAATTCTGCTGTTTCATTTGATCACCAGTTTATTAAGTATATGTTAACATAAGCAGACAGTATATAATATAATAATAACTACAAAGCATTAACCGCCGATTTATTTACTGAAAAATATTTCACCTTTATTGGCCAAATGAATTTTCTGGAAATGTCAATGCCCAACTTTTTTCTTAAAATACTACGCATTCTAGCTTGTCAACATTTTGATGGCGTGAGAAAATTTCGAGTGTTGCAGACGATAATGTTATATTTCCGAAAGAATTTAATTTATCAAATTTTAATCTTGTTTTGCTGTTTTTACACAAAAAGATTTCATAAAGTACTTGTTTGTCCTTTGGCGGCACCTTTTGAAATTATTTCGTGAATTAATTATTCCCTTGTTCCTTGAAGATGTTTAATTTTAAACTAATGATAAGGGATACATTGTTATTCCCCATACTTCTTGTGTTGTATAATAGTTTTTTAACACTTTCCAACATAGTTATAAAGTGTTTATGACTTTGTTCATTCTGTATGTCTATCCACTCGTACGATAACTGCCTTAAAAATAACTTTATCAAAATGAAAGTTTAATATGTTGTTGAAACGATCTGTGGGACGTATAGGAATGTACAATAATAATATCACCTACTTAACTTTGGATTTAACCCGGGTTGAAAAAGTGAAATACATTAAACCCTATGGGACCAAATTATTCAAAGATTTTTTAAGTGGAGTAAAAATTCACAAATTGCTTCGAAAATTTTAGAAAATATTAAAATTATCACTCAAAATGTGTAGAAAAAATTTCATCAAAATATGTCAAACAGTTTTTTGAATAAAAATTGAAGTAATAATTACACCCATGATATATGGAGAGATCGCATGATTCATTTTAAAATAAAATATGGCATCCATATTTTTTGCGTTGTGTAAAAATAGTGATTTTTAAGGAACGTTAATATTTATATTTAATGTTGCATACGTCCTAAAATCGCTTTATTTTTGCGTATTACCTGTGTATCTAACTTCTGTGTCTACGTAATTACAATGTGTTTTATTTTAAATGATCACTAAACTTTGATTACTTCTAGAAGGAAGCCTAATTTTAGCATATGCAGAATGTAAGCAAATCAAGCGATTGTAAGATGGATTTTATAAGAATTGCTGATTTTTTTTAACGCAAAATTATTTCGCTCTAGATTCTGAAATATCAGTGATATGAATGAAATATTCTTTTATTTTACACAGAGAAGCAGGTGATTTAATAGCATTACCTTTTTCGATGAAGTTTTAGGTTTCCAAATTTAATCAATTATTGCAGCATTGTGATATTTAAAAAATATCAGTGTTGACCATATCGCATTTTAGAAGTGTTTAAATAAAATTGCATTTAAGTTGGAAAGTGTTTGATAATCAATGCTTTATGCATGATTAATATTTCTTGTTTTTTAATTCTATATGTCTGAAATAATGTTTTCCTTAAAATAAACTTTTTTTTACTTTTTATAACAAAAAATAAATTGTTTTGCCATTTAATTTCTCCAAAACTCAACAAACCTCTTAATTTTGCCAATTGAAGTAACCATAAAATATCCCCTTTTTTAACAAAACTGAGGAGCAGCGCTCTCTAGCGAACCGCCAGACAATGGAAAGTGGTTTGCTAATAGTTCTTTGGAAAACCATTCTGTTACAATATTAAATATCATTGTGTCATATAGTATATCATTGTGTCATACAGTATATCATTGTGTCATATAGTATATCATTGTGTCATATAGTATATCATTGTGTCATATAGTAAATCATTGTGTTATATAGTATATCATTGTGTCATACAGTATATCATTGTGTCATATAGTATATCATTGTGTCATATAGTATATCATTGCGTCATATAATAAATCATTGTGTCATTAGGTGGTTCGAGAGGTTTCGTCACTTCTAATTTCTCGGAAACAACGCGTGATCACTCATAAGCAATTCAATCAACAACTTTTGATAAATTGATGTAAATATACTATATTGGTAATTAATAGTAAGATACTTTACAATTTTTGTAGTTATACGTATTTGTTACTAGAACGAATTACTTGGCCTTACTCGGGTCCTAACTAGGCGTGCTCTACCTAAGTTATACAGTTGCAGATAACACAACTCAATTTCCAAATCGCCCAAATTTTCAAATGATGTCCTTCTTTCGTTTCAAACCAAATTTTATTTTTTTTTGCAACTGAATTAAGAAAAATAAATAAATAAATAAAGTAAATAAATAAAATAAATAAATAAATAAAAGAAACGACACGGAATACTTTCAATAGGAGAGATAGTGTGCCTTAAATCATGTGTTCCAAGACATGTTTTGACATGCTTTGAGTAGAAAAGTCCACCAAGAAAACTCGACGGTATCTCATGAACAGAATGCACAATTTCAATTTTGTGCGTCTGCTTGAAAAATCATATAAAATAAAAAAAAATGTAGTAATTAAAGTGTTTGCTAAAATGTGAAGATATACGCATATATTTTTGCTAAACTAGTATTGTGCTATTAATTTCTCGGATGCAATGAAGTAACAGGTAATATAAGAAACTTCGATCTTTCCGATCGTATCAAGATGAAAACTCATATACTCTGGATAATATTTTCAGTCGACAGAGAACCAATGTGAAGGAAAATTGCTCAAAATCGCCCTGCTAAAACATATAACAACAACAACAACAAAAATAATTCGATTTCTTTAAAAATCTCGCAGAGGTATGTTGTACCGGGAGAACAGCTGGACCAGTACCGAATTTTACGGCTGCCTGAAGCTTAGATTTTCCAGTATAACCGGCACACACACACACACACACACACACACACATGCAGAGAGAGAGAGAGAGATAAAGACCACGTGATAGTGTGAACGCGATTCTAGTTCTGTGATTGGTTACGATTGTTTTCTACTTCACATTTCCCGAATTAAAGCAGAAAGAGAACCTCTGTGCAAATTCAACCCAACCCAATCAAAGTCAGAGCCAGATTAAGACTGTTTGGGGCCCAAAGAACAGACAATTTTGATGCCCCTAGTCGGTGGCGCTGATAATTTTCTTCCTGTCCGAAAAATACTGTCATCAGTCCTCCCCAAGATCTATATTAGCAAACTAGCTCATATGATCGTCGAATATCCCTTTGCAAAAATCTTAGCAACGCCTATGCCCTTATATATCTTTCTATGCTACGGGCATTTGGGCAAAACGTCCGATTTGCAAAATGCTTCTATGCAAAATGCTTCTACTCAAAATGCTTCTATGCGAAGGGCCCCTGAATTGTCGTTTAAAATTTTCGGAGGGAGTGACTTTAAGAGAAGGGCCTTAAAAATGACCCCGTGTTTTTGTTTATACCTCTGACTGAAGTGTGTTGACGACCCAAGCCGACTGACTCACCCTAGGGCATGAGCAACAGGATGAGTGGCCGGTGACTGAAGTGTGTGAAACATCTTTTCCAAAAGACCAGCTGTAAATGAAGGAAGTTCTTCACATAGCGAAAAATATGATTTAGGTGCAAATTAAAGCAAAAGAGTGTTGCGCTGATTTTCAATTATAAACTCATCACAACAAATGCATCCTCGAAACAGTTTGTTTAATTATTTATGTTTAATTACGTTGTTCAAGTTCTTATTCATTGATATCGAGTATGATTATCCTTATTTTAACTAACTGTACTCTTTATTTGGTACAGTGTTCTTGAGGCTTGACTTAGACTAATCTCCTCTGAATAAACGAAAGTATTTTTTATATATTATATATCAATAAAATATTATCGGTACATATTCACGATCCGCATAAATATTTCATTTTATATTTTTAACAAAATCATAATCTGTGGGATAACTGTTATCTATTTAGGGCTTAACAAATTACTGTCCAGATGATTGGCGCTAAAAATATAACCATTGATCCTTCGGTGGTAAATAAAATAAAAGGAAAATTTGAACCTGATATGGCAGAATTAATGTCGATACGAAATCCACACCGAAATATTATTTTAAGTTTTGAAATTTTTCCTGATCACTTTTTAACACTTTACAACAAAGTTGAAAAGTGTTTATGACTTTGTTCATTCTGTCTGTCTGTCTGTCTGTCTGTCTGCCTGTCTGTCTGTCTGTCTGTCCGTTAGCACGATAACTGCCGTAAAAATGACTTAATCAAAATGAAATTTTAGTATGTTGTTCAGACGGTCTGTAGGACCTACGGGAATATAAATGAATAATATCACCCAATTAGTTTTGGATTGAACCCGGGTTGAAAAAATGAAATACATTGAGCCCTATGGGACCCAATTTTTCATGCATTTTTTAAGCGGATTTAAAATTCACAAATTGCTTCGAAATTTTTAGGCAATATTCAAATTGTTCCATAAAATATATAAAAAAAATTCAACGAAATATATTCAGTAGTTTTTTAAATAAAAATTAAAATAATAATAACACCTCTTATATGAAGCGATCACGTGACCATGATATGAAACGATCACGTGACATACTTCAAAATGATATATGGCATCTATCTTGTCTCAAAATCATGATTTTTAAAGTTCTTTTTAATTCATATTGAGTGTTGTATCCGTCCTAAAACTACTTTATTTTTGCCCAAATTCTGTGCATCTACATACTGAAACAACGCAATGACAATATATTTATGTTTAAATGCTCATCCCAAATTTGATTATTTCTACAACTAAGCCTATTTTTCACCTATGTAAGCAGCAAAATATGTAGAATGAGTTGTATTAGAATTGCTGTAATTCTTTAACACAAAATAATTCAGTCCATGGAGTCTGCTTAGCTGATATGAATGAAATATTCATTGATTTTAGAAAGAGAAGGACGATGTTTTTCGATGAAGTTTTACGCATAGAGTTTAATTACTTGTAGCTCCATGGTCTTAATTTTTAAATAAAACAAATTAATATAGTATTGTGATGAATGACATGAATGGGAAATTATTTATGAATGAAATGCTGCTTTTATAGAGAGAGCCAGTCGTGTTATTTTTTCTATGACGTCATTTGAATTAATTTCAGTTGTTTTCGATGAAGTTTTCAAATATAATAAATTATCGTAGTATTATGACAATTCTAAAATTATTACCGAGGAATGTATCACATTTTAGAGATGTTTAAACCAGGCAATTTATACTTTAATGCCGTCATTTGAATGAAGTTAATTTTTTTTTTATGAAGGTTTAAGGTTTCAAATATAATAAATTAATGTAGTATTGTGATAAGTTTTAAAATATTCCCGAGGAATGTATTGAATTTTAGACATGTTTAAATAAAATTGCATTGAAGTTGGAAAGTGTTTCATAATCAATGCTTTAAGCATGATTGATCTTTCTTGTTTACTTGTTGAAATAGTGATTCGGAATGAAATCATGTAATTAAAATTTCACACACTCCCCACTTTCATATTTATTGAAAATAAGTTTTTGGATTGGCAACAGCTTTTTCGACAAAGAAAGTTACACCATCTGAATCTGACTTCTTTTGAGATGGCAACATCCTTTTCAACAATGAAAGATTAGATTTTAAAGATACAACAAAGAAATTAAAAATTGCGTAAAAAACAAAAGAAGCGTAAAAATATCTTCGCTTTAAAATTTTATAGCAACTAGAAATCTCCATTTGATTGTAACCAAAATAGAAGGCATAGCAATTTATTCTAATCGTCATGTCAAATTGCAAATCATTTGATGCCATAGGTCCTTCGCTAACCTTGACAGCCTTGAAAATATCTCTATTTTAAACGGATTTGGTCAACGGTTGCATCTAG
The DNA here is from genome assembly GCA_951213105.1 of Amaurobius ferox. Classification (NCBI taxonomy): domain Eukaryota; kingdom Metazoa; phylum Arthropoda; class Arachnida; order Araneae; family Amaurobiidae; genus Amaurobius; species Amaurobius ferox. Next base: position 122,318,569 of record OX578144.1, on the reverse strand, counting down.
CTTTTTTTTTAAATATACAAAGGAACATTTCAATAATTTAAATTAACAGATTCACAGGTCACCAAAAAAATTCTAAAGAAGAATAATATTGTTAACAAAAATTTTAGAAATAATTAAATAACACTAATTAATTTTAATTCATTTCATGTGTTTTCTTTGAAGTAACACAATTGCAAAAAGAAAATGAATAATAATAACATCATTAAATTTAAAGAGCCAATTATTAAAAAATCTCTCCGTAATAAAAGTATTCTATTATCTAATCAAAATAACTTTCAGTAGTTCACTTTCAGTGGATATCAGAGGATTAAGCGATTGTGTAATGCACGTGTTCTTGGCTCATTCCTTTTATTTATATGAGTTTTAGTAACATCATTTCACCTCTTGAAACTGACATCATTTAGTGAAATTTCTTGGGGATTTCAGTCATTCAGGGGCCTCCAGGCGAAGGATCACATACGCCCAATGGATAACAATTTCTTTTTAGGACTGTTTGGCTGGGGGGACGAAGGAAATTTTAGGGGGAGCAAGTTTTCTATTTTTCCTATAGAAATATATCACATAAATAGAAACTAATAAAATATCTCCGGTGGGGGGGGGGGGCGAATCATCGTCTCCGGGGGGCATTGCTTCCCCTCCCCGGTGGTATGCCTGAAAGAAACACTGTTGAGTCCCTACCAGATTCGTCTTATCTGCGGGCTGCTGTGGTCTGGGCTCCAAGTGCAGCATAATTAGTCATATTTTAATTTTTGAAGATCTATAATGAAATTGTAATTGAAAAAGACACCCTGGCGTTAAACAAATTTCTGAAATTGCTCACAGAGCTTCCTCCCTTTTATGCGGATGAAGTTACTACTTACTGCAATACTGACCAATTGATTATATTAATATTGATGAAGTGTAATAAAGTCACCATTGTGAAGGAGGCAACCACTATATAACCCTGGAAGATAGAAAACTTGTAAAGGTCGCTCGGGTCCAAAAAATTTGCGGGGCCGTAGAAAATTCACTGCCCTCTATCATTAGGTAAGCATTAAACAAAAATATACAAATTAACACATTTTGGGTTTTTATTGGTGCCCTCTAATTTGCTGGTGTCATAAGCACGTACTTGGTGTGCCTATTGGTCCAGCACTGACCAAAGTTCCCCATAACCAGGGCTGTCCTGAAGAAAATTATTGAGAGTATGGGGTGCTGTCTCATCCAAAGAGTATTGCAATTGCGGGGTTTCAAGGGGCGGAGCCCCTGGTGGGGGTGCCGTGGCACTGCCCCCCTTGAAAATTTTTGAATCGTTTAGGTCATATAATTACCATTTTTAAGCTCATAAATCACTTTTTCATAATATTAATATAGCTTAATGTTTAGCAGCACATATATTTATATATATATATATATATATTAATAGATTAACAGATATGGATCATTTTGTAACTTGGAACACTTACTATTTTTTTTTCCTGCACTGATTTTTGTTTTCTTGTAACTTTTCACTTACTCACTTACTTTAATATTACCTACATACATAATTCTCATTACTTCCTTAGTACCCACTAATATTATGAAAAAGTTATTTCCACCATACGGCAACATCAGTTTACACTTTTATTAAAACATTAAGTAGTAACCTAGTAATTAATATAAAATATTATCAGAAATAAATTTTAGGGACATGCAGCTTCGTTAGAAGGGGGAGGGCATTGAATTGACACCTTACACGGTTAAGGGCTTCTCAAATTTTTGACAACAAAAAGAGAAATTCATTTAAAGAAATATCAACTTTTTTCACAGTCTTCTAAGGTACCCTTTTTGAATTTCGTAAGAAATTTCTAATATCCACCATGGCTGAACTACAAAATAAAATAAAATAGTCAAACAAATCTTGAAAAGTAGTCAATTGATTTAAAAAGTTGCCACCGTAAAATAAATTTCCGGGATTTAATATGTAGAAATGCATATACAGCATACAGTCTTTCTGGTAGGTCAGACGGTCTGGGTCTCAACAACAACAACAACATACAGCATACAGGGCTAAAGAATACAAAGAGGTTGTTCCCTCCTTTCTCAAGTTTGAACTTGCTTTGTTTTTCACCACTTTGTTCCGCAAAACGGGGTTACTGGACTTGGTCACCACTCCGCGCTGACAATCATTTGGCTGGTCGTCTATCGTCTATTCAAGCTCAAGGTGGCAGTTGCCACTTTCATCAGTTTTTTATTTCTCTCCTGGTCGTACGCAGGATATTATTTTGAGGCTTGGGGGGCGGGGGGTTCAGGGGTTTTTTCTCATTTCCTCAAGTTTGTAAATGACTAGCAAAAAAATAAAAGGCTGAATTTTGTTGAAAGTTGCTCCAAAACCAGCAAATACAAAAACTTTCTTGAGATCTTAAGAGCACGCAGCGCATATTGGGTATTTTTCAAAATTTCTTGAGAGTACGCGGCGCATACAGCGCGTACCTTTTCGGGACAACATTGCCCATAACTGTTACATATTACTTATTTTTATATTCTGTACTTTCATCGTTTCATCCCTGAAGAATCTTTTGGTCTACATCTTAATTTTCGTAAAATCAGAGTAAAATGAGAGTAAATCTTATGTTGGGAAATGAGAAAGTGAAATAAAAGTAAAATCAAATGAAAATGAGAGTAAAATCATGGGTGAAATCATTTAGTCACTAAGACTCTAAAAATTGTGAACATACTGCGCCATCTGTTGACTAATTAGGGGATTAAATATTATTAATAAGAAATTTCCTGATTGACTCAAATCTTCGTCAAAATTCTTTAGGATATTCTTTATAATCTCCCCCAATCAAGTTAGTTGACGGTCTTCCTCTTCGGTTTCTTAGACGTGGTTCGCTGAAATTAAGCAAAACTATTATAATTTTTATATTTTGTTTTATTAATTTAAAAAATTTTAAATGGATATTGATTTAGTTCTTAAAAAAAATTTAATTTTAAAATGTCTCTTTATGAATAACAGTATACTGTACTTCGTACGGAATTTATAATATAAAGAAACTTAAAATTTACAATTATGTGCAAATTCATTCTCTCGTGATGATGAGACATACAAACACACACACGTACACACCCACAGATACATACATGTCCACGATTTTCAATTTTATTTATATAGATTTCACGATTGTTTGTTACAAAACACAAATATGAGGGACTTTAAATCAGATGGGGAACAGTGACCAGCGGTTCAATGCTCCTCAAAGAATATAATTCATTATATCCCACGACGTCATTTGATGGAGTCTACATTGCTGCCATACATATCTGAAATGGCATCAGAATAAGCAAATAAAGTAAAAATTTGCCTATCTATTGATAGAAATAACATGCAATACAAAACTCTAAAGACAAAATATACTTTTCTTACCACAAAAGCAAAGCGTATTCTAATATTCTGAGACAGCGGCAGAACTTGGGACACCAATAACTAACAGACGAACTATACTAGACTATAAACATATTTATTCTCCTAACTCAAAATAATATCCCTACTCGATAGGAAATGCATTCTCCAAAGCTCGCTTTTTAACACGTCTAAAACTTTTCACTAAGTACTCTGTATTCTAACTTGTCAACACATTGATAGCGTGAGAAAATACCGAGTGTCTCAGACGATAATTTCATACTTGAAACTGAATTTAATTTATCAAGTTGGGATTTTGTTCTGCTCTTTTTGCTGCAAAAGGACGGCTTGGGATATTTTTCTTTTTCTTCGGTGGCAACTTTGGAGATTATGGCATGAATAAATCTCTTCTTATTCTTTTGAGAGGGAGTTTTTATCACAGCTGAAGACTTAAAATGATTAGTGGTTATTGTGTGTGTTTCTCGCATGCTACGAAACTACTAGGACATTTATAAAAAGGAATGAAAAATGATATTTGTTGAGAACTTGCAGTAATACGTCTTTACCTGAATGTAGTTTTAGCCGTCCTTTGTATTAAAATTCGCCCAAACCGTCTGTTAATTAATCAGAAATAAAAATGCTTCATTATTACCAGCATAAATATTTGATTCAAAGTATCAACCGTTTTTTCCGAGGCTGACAACAGAATACCTCTTTTGGATAAAAAGACAGAACAGTAATAAAATAACACTAGAAAGTAATATATAGACGATTTCTTTCTTTTAGTGCTATGTTTTTTTCTACATGAAGAAGGTGCTGTTTCATACTTCCGAAACCGGTCAGCACTTTGAATCAACCTTATGCTATTACTGAATCGTTTAAATTATATATTCTCTTTCTATACACCATATAAAGGATTCCTATGAAAGTTCTTAAACTCCTTAATAACTTTGTAAGGAAATGTCCATGGGTGCACACACTAGGTCTATCTATAGTCTAATAGCCATGCCCGATCAAATAAAGTGATTGCAGCGCCTCTAGCGGATAATTTATAAAGTTTGGATAAAGAACTTGACAACAGAGAGATATAGATGAAATAAGTCAATTATAAAGTTGTAGATAGTTGCCTAATTTATCAGAATCGATACATGTAGCGAACTAAATGCGTATAAGGAAGACAATGAATACCTGTCAGAAAGTTATATCTTCTGGGATTCAAACATGGCGACACCTTCAATGCTTGTCAAAGTAGACTGCCATTTTCTATCTGGAATTCAAATGTGCATTTTCTCCGATGGAGAACATACTACGCAAAGTATATATTGGATTCCTCTTTATATGATTGTATCATTCCTAAATATGGCAACAATGCGGCAATAATCAAATTGTGCTAAATGCATAAATGCCTTTTGAAACTTCACCTAACATCATCATTTTTTCTGATGAAGTTAAAACATCACTTCTGATATCATGAAAGAAATGTTTCTTTTGTAAAACCGAAGAAGAAACTAATGATGCAGATGATCTTACACTCATAGAGCTAGTAGAACATTTCTGGGATTCAGAACTTACTACCACAGAAGACATTCAAAATTGTATGAATGAGAATGAGCAGCAAGAGAGATACCGATGACATTATTAATTTGAATGAGAATGAGCAGCAAGCGAGATACCGATGATATTATTAATTTGAATGAGAATGAGCAGCAAGAGAGATACCGATGACATTATTAATTTGAATGAGAATGAACAACAAGAGAGATACCGATAATATTATTAATTTGAATGAGAATGAGCAGCAAGAGAGATACCGATGACATTATTAATTTGAATGAGAATGAGCAGCAAGAGAGATACCGATGACATTATTAATTTGAATGAGAATGAGCAGCAAGCGAGATACCGATGATATTATTAATTTGAATGAGAATGAGCAGCAAGAGAGATATCGATGATATTATTAATTTGAATGAGAATGAGCAGAAAAAGAGATACCGATAACACTATTAATTTGAAAGAGGATAAACAGTAAAAGATATACCGATGACATTATTAATTTGTATGAAAATGAACAGCAAGAGAGATACCGATGATATTATTAATTTGAATGAGAATGAGCAACAAGAGAGATACCGATGACATTCTTAATTTGAATGAGAATGAGCAACAAGAGAGACACCGATGGCATTATTAATTTAGTGAGTGAGAAAAAAATAAAGGAATAAAGAGAAAGATGATTTGCGTTTAGAAGAAGGCAATACATCGTATGCAAAAGATTTTTGCATACGAAAGATTTGAATGCTATTAAGAGCACATTACGATACATCGAATAGCAGGATGAGTATCATCGAGTATCACTGGCGTAACCAGGGGGGTACACTCAGCCCGTGCCACTCCCGAAATCTTCATAATTGGTACAAAAGTACTATATCACGAAAATATATATATATATATATATATATGTATTTTTTTATTTTATTATATTTCATCAATTATGTATTTTTTTTTTCATACAATGTTGTCATTTGAAATTGTTTAATGTGCCTCAAATGCGATTTTTGGCGCCGTCGATTTTGATTTTTTCGATTTCAAATTGACATAATCCAAATCCACGAAATTTTCGATCGCTTTTATCTTCTAAAGCCCTGGTGGTCATCGTCTTTGTTTAAAACCTATCATGACCGGTTTTTCCCGGACTATCCTCTCGGGAAATTGGAAATTGAAAGCAGATGTGGGGGATGGGTGTTGAGACATCACACAATGATATTTTTACGACTATACCGTTGACTTAGCGGGTTTTAAAGCGAACTATCCCGTGGGCAATTCAAATGGTGTATGTTTTACCCACACGTCCAGAAACTTTGTTAGTAAAATCAGTGCAAGAAAAAAACGCCAGGAAGGTTCAACTGTGAGCTATGAGTTCATAAAAGCGTCCATCTAATAGAAGCATAGGAGAATATTTTGCAAAAATTCCAAAAACTGTGAAAATTTTGACAGTGGAAGATGAAAATCCTGAAAATGCGAATTGTCGAGAAGCCGAAAACACCCGTGGATGCTCAAGAAACAATATGGTCTCAGAAAATCAGGTAAATATAAAAGAAATATCAGCTATCATGGCTTGTAAGGTTCCCATGGTTAGTCTTTTCCGACGCTCTTCAAGGCGATTTCTGTAAAATGTGTCCTTTTCCTCACAGGTTCAGATTCTGCCTCTGGTAAAGGTTCCCACCAATGTTTAGACTATTTGGTTAGGATGCCCTTCAAGAATTGGAAGAATGCTACGGAATCATTTGGAGTTCATGCGAATTCAATCTATCATAAAATGCCGCTGTATCAGCAAGTAATTTTTTGCATGTTCATCGAAATAATAAATCAAGTATTTGTAGTCTGTTGAAAACCATAAATGAAGAAGAAACCAAAAGAAATCGAGAGATATTGAAAAGAATTATTCAAATAATAAAGCTCTGTGGAAGGCAAGAGATGTCACTACGTGTTCACAAAGAAAGCGGCAAGCTTTTTAGGGATGAGCCAGATCATAATGATGGTAACTTTCGAGCACTTTTTCGATACAGTATCAATTATGGCGGTGATATTCTAAGGAAACATATTATGAGTGGCGGTGAAAATGCGCTGTACCTTAGCCCTACAATTAAAATTGAAAACATTCAATTAATCGGACAGAATATCCAGCTGCAAATTTTTCACTGTTGTGGCAGACGAAACAACAAATATAAGTAGAATCGAACAGTTTTCTTTAAGCGATCAGTTCGTTAATGAAAATTATATGCTTCGGGAAGATTTTCTTGGATTTATAAATGTATACGATGTGACGGGAGAAGTCCTGGGCTGGAGTTATCCCACATGCGTGGACAAGGGTACGATGGAACAGGTTCAATGAAAGGATGTTTCCACGGTGTGCAGGTCCGAATCAGGCAGGACTATTCTAAAGCGGTTTACACTCACTGCGTGTCCCATACATTGAATTTGTGTTTGATTGACTGCTAAAGTTTCACCCATAAGGAATGCGTTTGGGTTGATCAAGGAATGTTGCGTATTTTTCAGGAGTTCAGCACGGCGAAGTGCGATCCTTAAAAATAATTTGAAAATATCAGGAAATTCGTCTTGAAAAGGTTTGAAAAAATACTGTGAAACGAGATGGGTCGAACTCCATGAGAGTGTTTCTATATTTTGTGAAGCTGTTTCTGAAGTGATATCGTCACTGGAAGAAATTATAGAGGAAAATCGCGATGGCAGTTCCAAAGCAGAGCAGCTGCATTCTGCTTTGTGCAAGTTTTCCTTTTTAGTGGCCCTGTGTGTTAGCGACAGAATGTTGGGTTTAACGTACATTCTGTCGCAGTACTTACAAGGCACACATGTTGATATAGCGATTGCCTTGGAGAAGATTGATTTAGTTGTTGTTGTTGAGACCCAGACCGTCCGACCTACCAGAAAGGTGTAAGGTAACTGTTTGGAAGGCCGGAAAGTGCCACCCAATTTAGACCGGAACCCAGTGGGGGAGGCATCCACAGGGACCGTACCCTCCTTCCTCTACCACCAACCTCTCGGAAGGACTTACGGACTCACATGTTTAACGTGATCGTACTCCGCATGAACACGGCGGCAGTTGTGGCAGCGTGCAAATCCAGCGCGCAAACCACCGGGCTGCCGCGCCCGAAAAGTGCCAACAGCACGCGGTGTTCCCAGGTGGTCACCCACCCAAGTACTAACAGCGCCCGATGCTGCTTGACTTCGGTGATCTAACGAGAACCGGTGTTATCAGCACGGTGGGCCATTGGCCGATTGATTTAGTTGAGAAGTTACAAAAAATGCAAGAAGCGGAAGAAGAGTTTAAAGACATTTTTGAAAGAGCATCAGATTTGGCTCTTTCGTTTGGACAATCGTCGGTACTGCCAAGAATAGTAGGAACACATCGACACCGATCGAATGTACCTGCCATCACTCTTAAAGAATACTTCCGTCGTACCGTTTTCATTTCCTTTCTTGATGACATAATTTCATTGCTTCACGAAAGATTTTCTGAACATAAAGAAATTTTTGTTAGGCTGCAATGCTTAGTCCCTAGTAGTGTTATCAAATCAAATTCGTTCCGATTTGAAACCAGCTATTGACTTCTACTCTAATGATTTAGTGAACTCAAATGCTCTGATTTGGGAAGGAGAGTCGGATGTATGGAAGATGAAATGGACGAAATCAGAAACTCTTCCAAGGTATGCCGTGTAAGCTCTGTTAAATTGCGAAGAGGATATTTTTCCTAACATTCACATTCTTCTTGTGGCACTGGCCACTCTTCCTGTGTCTACATCATTTGTTGAGAGAACATTTTCGACGCTGAAAAGCATCAAGACATATTTACAAAACCGCACTAGCCAAGAGCGTCTAAATGACCTTGCTTTGATGTCAATACACAGGGAAATCATAGTCTCGATGAAGAAATAATTAATGTATTTTCGAAAGGCAACAGACAACTCAATTTGTAACATGTATAAATTATTTTTGTATTCGACTTTAAATAAATTACGAATCATCGATAAGATGCTTATAAAATACTGCTTCATTGTCACCTTCAAATCAATTAATTACTTTAATTATAATATCCATGTGCAAATATTAAGATAATTTACCATTTTAAAATTATATAGATAAATTAACTAATTAGTATAATTAATAATATTTATTATTTTGTAATTAGATAATTAATAATTTAGTGAGGATTATTTAGTATGAAAATATTTTTGACAAAACTGCCTGTGCCCCACCCAAAACCGAATCCTGGCTACGCCACTGTCGAGTATGTACAGTAGTATGTAATAAGCAAATAAACACACAATTACATATACATTTATTGTATATCTTCTTTTTCTTGCCGTAAATATGTCCTTAATGACAGGAATAAGAGAGATCCTAGAAAGGTGGGTGCCATTGTCGTAAATATCGGCGTTAAATTGCACTGTGCAATACAGTAAGTTTTTCCGCATTTACCTAATTTGACATTTTCCGAGCTGTTTTCACGGTCAGCATTAACTCGGAAATTCGTGACTCATTGTAACTCATTTTAATGAGACAAAACTGATTCCAAGTTATTTTCCTCGATTTAATGTTATTGCTTTATTAATAATACACAATTTGTGAGACCAGTTACAATATCGAATATGCTGCAGTTATGTGATTTTATTTCTCGGAATTAGTTTAACAAGAAAGGTCAATCATGCATAAAGCATTGATTATAAAACACTTTCCAAGTGAAATGCCATTTTATTTAAACATCTCTAAACTACAATACATTCAGCGCTATTATATTTTGAATTATCACAAAACTACAATAATATATTGTATTTGAAAACTTAAAACTTACTAAAAAAATGAACTTTATTCAAATAACATCATCGAAATATAAGTCGTCTGGCTCTCTATGTAAAAGCATTGAATATTTCATTCACATCACTTTTATTTCAAACTCCAGAGCTAAATAATTTTGCGTGAAAAAATCAGCAATTCTTATACAACTCATCTTACCATCCCTTATTTGCATTCTGCATCCATTAAAATCAGGCTGCGTTGTAGAAATAATCAGAGTTTGATAATCATTTAAACTCAAACATTGTAATTGCGTTGGCACAGAATATAGATGCACAGAAAATACGCAAAAATAAAGCGGTTTTAGGATGGATGCAACACAAAATATAAATTTGAAACAAATTTAAAAATCACGATTTTTGCACTGGGAAAAAAATAGATGCTATATTTTTATTTTGAAGTGGGTCACGTGATCTCTTCATATAATAAGGGTGTAATTATTATTTTAATTTTTATTTTAAAAACCACAAAACGTATTATGCTGAATATTATTTTCATATATTTCATGGAATATTTTCTAAAATTTTCGAAGCAATTTGTGAATTTTAACTTCGCTTATAAAATGTTTGCAAAATCGGGACCCATAGGGTTCCATGTATTTCACTTTTTTAACCCGGGTTCAATCCAAAACTAATTAAGTGATATTATTAATTTGCATTCGCATATGTTCCACAGACGGTCTCAACAACATACTAAAATTTCATTTTGATAAAGTCATTTTTACGGCAGTTATCGTGCGAACGGACAGACAGAATGAAGAAAGTCATAAACACTTTTCAACAATGTTGGAAAGTGTTAAATAAGGTGTACTTGACAAAGCACCAAATTCAAATTTAAAAATTTTTGACGTCTGCCCACTTTTCCTGCAAACCATCACAAATATTAATTTTTAATAAGGCAAAACTAATTTTAATAAATACAGATTCGGTGTTTCTTTTAGGCATATATACGGGAAGGCCAAGTACACTGCAGACATTTAATATGAACTTAGTTTTTATTTATGTGACAGCATTTAGATATATTTATATAAGGGAAAGGGAAAACTGCACCCCCCTAAAGTTTTATTCGCCCCCCCCCCCCCCCCGCCGGCTAAAAAATTCTTGAAAGAAGGTCTGTACACATTTTTGTTAGGCAAAACTCATTTTAATAAATATTCATTTTTGTGAAATAAAACATAAATATAAATACCAGCATAATTAAAAATACCATCTACGATGCTCGCAGCTAGCGCTCACTAAATATAACAACCAGTTTTTATAACAATCAATTTTCTATCAGTTTCTGCTCCCGTGCGAGCTCAAAAGTCGCAAGGCATTTATCCAACAGAGAGTGTAAGTATATTATTCCATATTCTGAAATCTTGTGATTATTGTTATATATACGAGTAAGTGTGTGTACATATATGTATCTGCATCTTTCGACTTTCATGAACGTATATGCATTTATTGTTTTATAATTATTTATTGTTTAACTATTATACCATATTGCTTTGTTTACTGGTGTTCGAATTAAATTGTGTCAATAAAAGTTGCTTATTTTCCATTTTCGAGATATATGTGTATGTGTATGATATGTTTTTTGCATTTCATTTCTATTTTAATTATTTTCATAAGTATTTATATTTCACAAGTTTTTAAAGATATTTATATGTCATAAATGTTTATATGTCACAAGTTTATATGTCACAAAAGTGTATGAATGCCCCATAAGTGTGTACATATTTTATATGTGTTCAAAAGTCATCACGTATTCATAAGAATAGTTGTCTTTTCGCATTAATTTCAAGGTCATCGTAGTCGAGCATTTTACACAGTTTCTTATACAATCATTTCCAAACTTCTTGCCAACCGTCACACAGTCAGTGCATTCCGCGACGAGGGTTATACAGGGTGACCAGAAAAAAGCGCCCCAAAAGTAAAATGAAACGACAAAAAAACGGGTGAATAAATATGTTTTATTACAATTGCAGAAAAAAGATATATATTCTAAATTTATGAAATCACAATTCGATATGTCTGCCATCACGTGCAATGGCGTGACGCATGCGCAAAACAAAATGTTGCATTACAGAACGATTTATGTACAGTGGTTTTCGAGATATTACAGTTCCTTATTGGGGAGCTTATTTCTGGTCACCCAATATAAAGCTGTAAGCCCAATGTGTCAACTCCTCGCCTACGGCGATTAAAGATTAAAGTCGCAAGGCAAGAAAAGTCGGTCGAAGTTTAGCGAGGACAGGTCAGGTGTATCCATTGCAGAGTATAAAATGCAACATGAAACATCAAAATTGGTGCGAGGGTGACCAAGATAGATAAAAACAAATATTTTGAAAAGGGAGCAGCCCCCTCCATCATCAGTCAAAGTATAACAGCCACCGTGAAATGAAACTTGGAGTAATAGAAAATTAAAACCCTGCTCCCCCCAGTGATAATCAGCTTGTCCGTAATCCAATACTTACATGCACTTATTCACAATTTGATATCCCCCTAAACATACACACACACACACATTCAGACACAGGGGCGCGGTAGCCCATTGGTTAGCGCGCTGGAGTTGCACTCGGTAGGCCCGGGTTCGATTCCAGCCACTGCCAAAACTGCCGCCGTGTTCATGCGGAGTACGATCACGTTAAACATGTGGGTCCGAAAGTCCTTCCGAGAGGTTGGTGGTAGGGGAAGGAGGGTACGGTCCCTGTGGATGCCTCCCCCACTGGGTTCCGGTCTAAATTGGGTGGCACTTCCCGACCGTCCAAACAGTTACCTTACACCTTTCTGGTAGGTCGGACGGTCTGGGTTTCAACACATTCAGACACATACACACACATCAGCTAATATGAGACAACTCCAACTTCTTGACTTCCTGACTCAAGGTCGCACTTCGGAACAAGTGAATTATATGGAGAAAGAGAACATTTAGAATTGCAAAGTCTTTAAAATGATTGTCAAAATTGATCAAATAAGAACAATTTTTCTTCATACTTCGAAAGATGAGGATTGTAGGTTGCTTATAATAAATTTTGAAGAGAGAAGTTTTGGGATAGAGTTAAATTAAATATGAACAACACGGAATTGTTGGATAATTCGAAAAATCATTTTTTTAATTAAATCTGTACCCCCCCCCCCACACACACACACACACCCAACCTAAAGAAAATATGTAAAAAAAAAAACTATCGCATTTTCCGAAAGGAGTTTACTGAAGTGGAACCGCAATATATTTGGTTTCAGTTTAAAAAAAGGATCGAGATTCTCACTTAAAATCTGATCGTTCATAAATTAATTAAAAGTAATCGAACGCTCAGTATTTAGCACAAGTTTTTAGTAATCAAACACCTGCAGAAAAAAACAATGTCCATTTTTTTTTTAATTGGGTTTATAGAATCCTCGGCAAATTTATATGGCTCCGATTTAAAAAAAAATAAGTGCCTAACTTGGTTTTTGAATTAGATTTTTTAAATTAACATTTCTTTCCTACGACATTATAAATATATAAGTACAGAAGGTGAATTTGAGACCAAACATTAAAGAAATAAATTAGATCAGAATGTATAATATGTTTACACTCTTTGATTCTGGTGCTCTGTCTAACTCTACTTATCTCTCTAAAAATCTGATGTGGGCAGCACAAGACTTTCCCTACATATGCAATGAATTTGCAACTTTCACGGCGAAAACTGCTATACAAGATGGTGCTAAGAGGTATACGCAGCCCCCTCTGATAAAAATATTAAATTTTTAGTAGTGATATAACATATCATATAAAATGTCATTCAAATTTTGCATAAAAAATTTCTTTGAGATTTTTTTTTATAAATGATTTTTTAAGATAAAAGATTTTTAATGTAGCTGACTTTGTGATTATACTAATGATCAATTGATTTACACATTCAATTTAAAAATATTTAAAAATTATGACAATAGTTATTAGGATATTTTTGTATTATTGTGGGATTCACTGTTATACATTATAGAGTCAAAATCAACTGATAAGTAGGTAAGAGTTAATATTAAGTATTAACTTGTATTAATTTAAAAATGTTTCTACAAATTAATAACAGCTTTATTACTAGTTAATGCTTACATTAAAATCAGTTGTAATTATTATATGTTAATATTAAGTATAGTAGGTATATGAATATTAATAATCACCTCTTAGCTTGCAAGTATAAGTATGCAATTATTTGTTAAATTATACGAATTGAAATATATAATAGTAACTGTTATGGTTTATAAATGTTAATGATCAATTGTGTTTTGGGTGATCCCCTCTTTTAAGGCTGTTGAGTCCCCCTAGAATTTCCCTCCAGCCCCTCTTTAATATCGTCTCTGGCTACGGCCCTTTGGATATTTAATGTGTTGTACATATGTCAAACATAAAAGGTATTGAAATTGTAAGCGTGTAGAAAACTTGGAAATCCGAATTCATTAGAGTGATACCAGGCTCCACTACTTTCCCGCCTCCTTGGCTTCCTCCCCCCCCCCCCCATACACACACTTCCAGAATTGCTTATACCTAGCATTAAATCATTAAGCAACAGCCTTACCTTATTTTCTCTTTGTTCGTAATAGTAAAAGAAACAATATATTATTCTTATTTCTGTCCTGTAGATGGCAGCACCAAAAGTTTCTAATTTCGTGTCATAGAATCGCACGTTTAAAATAGAATCATTATCATAGTAAAATAATATAAAAATTCGTTTTTAAAATTTTATTCTATCTTAAATTTAATTTGTTAATACGTTTATTGTTCTCCCATTGCATTTTGAAATTTAAGTACCAATTTATGAAGGAAGGGCATTTTCTATTTCCATTATGTCAATATAGATGGCAGCACTACTCAAATGTTAAAAAATCTTTTAGTTGTATATGGTTCAATCAACTATACCTACATTGTTTTGACACTGAGCGTGGAATTTTTCATGCGTAGAATTTTAAAACCTGGTCAAAGCTAGAGCCTGAATTGAAGAACCTGAACAATTTCTAGGAATGCATAATAAGGATTTTTGAGTTATCTGCCAGTTAGAAATAGTGTATATTATATAATCACCAGGATAGCCTAAACCCTTGCCTGAGCCACAATGCAAAGTAATATCTAGAGGCCTCTCATATAACTTTGATAGTGAAGAAAAAGATACGTTGAGCACAAAAAATCAGCCCCCAGCGTTTTCATGCTTTGTCTGTAATCAAAAGTAACCTTAATAATCAACACTGAACCGCAATTGAGTGGTGCGATAATCTTAGGAAAAGGAATCGACGATCGAATACAGTTAGTTGTAGATATCGTTTAACCGACATAAAGCCAATTTAGAACACATGTGGAAGACACTCCCCCCTTCCTTTCAGTTATGCCAATGCTTAATGCGCATCGCTTAGAAAGCGGCGTACAGGGTGTTAGATTGAGAAAAATACTCAAAAATATATAGGAATATACGGTGTCCCTAGGAAAGTTCTTAAGCACCAAAATAGCTTTGTAGAAAAAAAGCCCATGACTGTACAGGTTAGGTCTGTCTACAGTAAAATGCCGTGCCAGATCAAATAAAAGTGACTGCAACGACCCTAGCGGTGAATTTAAAAAAGTTAGGATAAGCGACTCGGCAACAAAAGAGATAAAAGAAAAATATCAATAGCAAAATTTAAGAAGGATGTCTAATTAGTAGGATCTTGTGAGTATTTCCTGATTCTGTTCTGTTCGTCACGCCTTCTTGTTGTTTGGTTAGAATCTGTATTATTTTCTCTCGCTTTCGAACATATGTATTTACATTTTAGGTTCCCAAGTTGTGGTCCACGTACTGCACGTATAAGAGTGGTCAACAATAGGCGAAAATATAAGAGTGGTCAACAATAGGCGAAAATATAAAAGTGGTCAATAATAGGCGTATCAATATTAGGCGAAATCTTTGGTTATGGTTAGACAGTTGATGAGAGGACGCAATACGTTAAGACGAGGTATAAGATTTAACCTTTGTCTATATCCCCGTCGATCTATAAAGGCTGGTAGACCTAATTGTGATCCTGCATGTGGCTTTGCAATTCTCTTTTAACCAACCACAATTTTGCGTATAATAGTCAAGGATCCCGTGCCATTTTGAATTGCTCAAAATGATGGTAAGAATTGACCATAGAGATGTGTTCGGAAAAACGTGTATTTTCAACAACTGTCAGTCTCATGCGCCGCTGCTGGGTCTTTCAAGAGGTAGCGATTGTATAATATCCCCAGAAAAGGTTACAGATCTGATTTGATGTTTTACAATACAGGGGGTAATATCTATAAAATGGCGCAAGTTTTACCCATGATCATTATGACTATTTTTCTGTCTAAAGCAGAAAAATCCCCAACGTGCATGGTCATATTTGGTATTTTTGAACACAGTAAAAATGCCTATCAAATAGCACAAGTTTCAGCCATGATCATTATCATCATTTTTCGACCTTTCTTTTTGAAGGTGAAGGTGACTTCTGCAATCCCTCCCTTGTAAAAGCCCAAGCAGAGCCGCATAAAACCGACAGCTTTTGGAAAGACACGTTTTTCATTATGAGTTATTCAAAACGGCACAGACTCTTGAACTATAAAGGTAAGACAATCCGTAGCTTGAAGTAGCGGATTGAGGTGGCCAAGTACTAAATTAGTGATTCTTTTGAGGGATACTGTCATCAAGTGTCACATATTAGGTGAGTCAACGTTACTTTAAAATTGCTTGAAACATTTGTTTTCCAAATTTTTGTATATGTTAAGTTTTACACGCATGTTCATACTCATTTTATATGCATATACATTTTTTAAATCAAATTTCATCAGCTTACTGAAATTGTAGAAATTTGTAATTTTTTTCACCGTATTAAAATTGTCTCTTTCTTCTTCTTCTTCGATCCAGACCCTCCGACCTACCAGAAAGGTATAATATATCTGTAAAAATGTATCTTTAAAAATGTCTACATAAAATTGTTTGAAGTTGGATAGTGTATTGTTAAAAGTGTAAAATTCAGAATTAATACCAATGGAAATAATGGCCAACCCACAGTGACTGAGGAGTGAAATACAACCACCCATGTTCCTTCCTGGTAGGTCGGACGGTCTGGGTCTCAACAACAACAACCACCCATGTTGCACGTGTTGCACTTAAGACATGGTATTTTTGGCGATCGCAGTCTCAACTATCGTTTAAACAGATTGAGTCAAGTTCCCACGTTGGTGGAATTACGGTAGATTTTACGAAGCTTCAGAGTGTTATCGCCATCTTAGATTGTGATAACCTGACGTATATTTCTGCTATTTTGACAACTCCGCCTGAAAATTTCTATGAAGCTCTTAAGCAGCGAATTCTCAAGCATTTCACCGAAACAGAAACGGAATGGTTCAGAACGTTCTTTCAGGAATTAATTCACAACGACAAACATCCTACACAGTTATTGCATGAAATGCAAACATTAACGTCTGAAAAATCAACAGATGATGGCTTGCAAACCCTATGGAAGCAGCAATAGCCGATTCGGATCCAATAAATTCTTTTCATCAGTGCAGGAACACTTCAGGATCAGGCAAAAATATCTGGCAAAATTTCTGAAGTTTCAAGTTTTTTGCCTCTTAATGCCATAAATCCTGTGTATAACATAACTCAATCTCTAGCCAGGTAGGGGCTAAGCCCCCCCACCCCACCCCACCAAGAGGTTTACAAAGTCCCCCCCCCGATCAAAATATTAAATTTTTAGTAGTGATATGAAATTTCATATAAAATGTCATTCAAATTTTGCATAACAATTTTCGTTGAGATTTTTTTATAAATTACTTCATTTTTAAAATTTTTTAATTTAGCTGAATTTGTGATTCTACTAATGATCAATTTATTTACATATTTAATTTATACCTATTTAAAAATTATGACAATAGCATTTAGGATATTTTTGTATTATTGTGAGGTTCATTGTTATACATCGTAGAGCCAAAATCAACTGATAAGTAGGTAAGAGTTAATATTAAGCATTGACTTGTATCAACTTTAAGAATGTTTCTTTAAATTATTGACAGCTTTATTACTAGTAAATGCTTAAACTAAAATCAATTGCAATTATTATATATTAATATTGATGTGTAGTAGCTATTTGGATATTAATAAATAGCTCTTATCTTGCAAATATAAATATTCAATTATTTGTTAATAATTTATATGAATTGAAATATATAAAAATCTGATGTGGGCAACACATGACTTTCCTTATATAATGTAATGAATATACTACTTTTACAGTAAAAAAATAGGTGTTTCTTATAGCAGATACTAATATTCACTCCAAGACATTGAATTTTCGACAATTAGTCGTAATTTTCATTGATTTACCGTCATTTTTATCCATTTGGCGAGATTTTCGTTAATTTGGCAACATTTCAAAAAGTCGCCAAGTTGGCGACATTCCGCCAAATTCGTCGCCAAAATCTCGCTAAGCGTTATGCACTAAGAAATAAGTTATTCTTACAGCAGATAAATGACTATTGGCGTTCAAATACAAAAGTATTACTCAGAGTATCTTTGTCATGAATGGAACGTACTAGATCCACGAGAATGATGTCGCCCAATTTATCGCATGGTATTACATATGAAAAGTGAACACGTTTATCAATAGGAAATATTTTTTTTTTATTTTATATGACTTTTTGATACTTTTTTTGAAAAATGTACAATATCTCGAGAACGGTTCGTGTTAGCGTTCTAAAATTTATGTCAATTGTTTTCTAATGAAAAATTACATAAGAAATATCTATTTACGTAACTTTATTTGTGGTTTTGATTTTTTGACGATTTTTTCAAAATTTCATTCGAAAATTTAGGGGGGTTCTAAACATTCGGTTGCGTATAAAAACAATAGGCTTCCAGTGTTTACGGATTGTGATTTTTGTACCAAATTTGGTTCAAATCGGTCCATTCGTTCGTCAGTTATCGTCTCCACAGACCCACTGACACACACACACACACACTCACACACAGACATCACTTCAAAAATGTTTGATTCGTGATCAGGGATGCTTGAAACGTGCTCTCCCGTCGAAAACTCGAATTCGAATTTTCGACCCCGTCACAATATTTTCCTTATACATTATGCATATAAGGAAAGTAATAGTAACTACTATGGTTTATAAATGCTAATGATTAATTGTATTTTTAGTGAGCTCCTTCTTTAAGTCTGTTGAGCCCCCCCCCCCCCCCCCCCCACCACCTGAATTTCTTTTCAGCCTCTCTCCAATTTTGTCTCTAGCTGCGGCCCTAGATTCAAGTTAAAACTTATCACATTCAAACACTAATTAGATTCAAGTTAAAACTTATCACATTCAAACACTAATTAGATTCAAGTACTAATTTAAATAGAGAAATAATAACAAAATTAAAGCGGTTCTATTACGGATGCAACACTAAATATACATTTAACGATCTTTAAACATCTATGCTATGCACAGGGATTAAAAATACAAGTCGTATTTTATTTTGCAATGAGTCACGTGATCTCTTCATATAATATGAAAGTAATTTATATTTCACTTTTTATTTAAAATAACTACCCATTATATTTTGCTGAATTTCTTTTTACATATTTTATGTAACAATATGAATATTTCCTAATATTTTCGAAGCAATTTGTGAATTTTAACTTCGCTTAGAAAATGTTTGAAAAATTAAGACCCATAGGGTTCAATGTATTTCATTTTCTTTAACCCGGGTTAAATCCGAAAGTAATTGGGTGACATTATTCCTTTCTATTCTCAGATGTCCCACAAACTGTCTCAATACCATGCTAAAATGTCATTTTGATAAAGTCATTTTTACGGCAGTTATCGTGCGAACGGAGAGACAGGCAGACAGACTGAACAAAGTTATAAACACTTCACAAATATGTTGGAAATTGTTTTTAAAAAGTCCACTTCGACGATAAGAGCTTGCAATTTCATTCCAGTAGCTCAGCGGTAGTTCGTCGGCTGGCCCGTTGGGAGATCTAGGATTCCACAGAATCAACAAAGTCACAAACACTTTACAACTACGTTGGAAAGTGTTAAGGAGCCGTTATTCGTGTTATCGTTTTCCCACAATAACAAAATTTGTAAATTTGTAGAGAAAATCATGTATTGCGCGCATAAGATTTTTACTAAATAAATTTCCTAAAATGCAGTTTATTTAATTTCTTACATAGTTACTTTCCTGTAGACACAAGCAAGAATTTCTTTGTGCCCTCATTTCAAACCCCACCTTATTCCAAACATGCGCTGTAAAGTTAATTCATTTTGCCAAAAACATGCGGGCTCCGACTATAACTTTTCCTTTCTAGTTTCGTAGAAAATCTGTTTTTCGAAAGTGCAAATTGCTAAACCAGGTAATAGATTACCTCTAAGGCATATTTAGCGAGGTTTGGCAAGCTGTCGGGTTACATGATTATGATTTAAAGTCCCGTGGATGGGAACTAAAAGGTGAAATTAGGTCTACTGTTTCGTAAAAGGATGTGTTTACTCGTCTTAAATGGTTTGGTTAACACCTCGAGGTAATTTTCTGGTTAGACGGAAGTTATGGTAATGTGAGACTTCAAAGAAATGCGTGTTGTGAGTAGCGCATTGTTTTAGGGGTAGTATATAAATTGTAAAATAGTCAATGGCTGTTGCATTGCTATTAATGTTCGAAACTAAGAGGTTGTTCCAGAATGTATGTTCAGTCTTTTACCTTTTGAACGGTAGTGCAATTCACATACTTCTAATTCGAAAATTGTTTGAAATCTTAAGATAAATTATATTAAAACACTTCCAAAACTATATGCTTATTAATATAAAAGTACAGTACTTAAAGTAATCTCAATACTATGTATGAGAAACTAAAAATACTTCTTATAAAACAGCATAAAAAAATGATAAAAAGTTTCAACTGATTTCAAAGTCAAGAAAGAGCCTTCGTCTTCGGGATAAAGAGACGAAACAACCACACCTCTAAAAGGCAAAATTTTGCCTGTTCATGTTTTTGGAATGCGATGTATCTAAGTCGTTTTATAGATGATTTTTACGCTTTTAGTGTTCCTGAATACGAGTGAACAATATTTCTATTTGTGTGTATGTCTGTATGTCTGTCTGTGCATCTAACATTACGCCTATTTGTGTATTGATCTATGTATAAGATTGTTGGAACGATATTTATTAGGTATCTATCAGTATCTAGTATAGTTATTCATTTGTCATGCGATTGTTTTATCTAAGAATCCTGATGAAGAATGCTCTTTTTGCCTTTGAAGCAAGTTGATGCTTTTCTTATCAAGTTTATGCTGTCATTAAAAGTTCTTTAGATTAATTTTTTCAGCAGTTTAAGCAAACCATTTTAGAGTTCATTTTATAAGCGAAGTATTCCATATATTAATCTATATTCCATTAACTAGGTTACATTATATGCAGATCAAGATGTACCAAACTGGATTTGAATGTTTTCAATTCTTAATCCTGTCCTAAACTTCTGCTATTCTCATTAAATGTATGTTTTATCTTTACATTTATATTTCCTCTTTAAATTAATTTATTAATTGCAACTCAGTGTGTTTAAGTTTTAAAAATACAATATTTTGAAATCGGATGATTCTTTTTGAAACACTTTGCATACGCAGATCAAGATTTATTAAATTGGATTTGAAACTTTTCAATTTTTAATCCTGCCCGAAACGTCTGGTGTTCTCTTTATATTTGTGTTTTCTCTTTAAATTGATATTATCTCTTTAAATTCACTTATTAATTGTCACTCAGTGTGTTTAAATTTTAAACATATAATATTTTGAAATCGGATGATTCTCTTTGAAACACTCTGTATATGTAGATCAAGATTTATCAAACTGGATTTGAAGCTTTTCAATTTTTAATCCTTCCCCCCAAACTTCTGGTGTTCAAATATAAAATAACAACAAAAAAATTGAGTCAAAAGTATTAATAAAAAATATGTTGCGAGATCTAGCAAAGAAAGCTCATGAGCTTCGACTGATTGAAGAAGATTGTTTCTGAATGACTTATAACCTCTGAGACATCAGTATACCCCAAAGACAGGTTGAAAACCCTGGAGATTGCTGATGCAGGAAGCTTAAGCGCTAATCGATAGTGATGGGCCCCCATCATGGTCAGAAAACGTATTAGGAAAAGAAACTATTGCGCAAGTTTCGATGTCAAGTTTTCGTCTACCCTTTTCATATAAGCTGGAAGCTATTTATTAGTTACTAAATGGTCTGTGTTTAGAAATTGTCACTAATGTTTTATTAACACAACGTGCTTTCGTCAGGGTAGGATAAATTCTATTTGTATCTGGCAGCCCGAAAGTTTGTATACTTTTTTAAATACTGTTGAATTAGATTTAACAACTAAAGGTATAATACAATATGACAGTATTATAGTATATACTAACAGTATAACTGTTTAATAGTGTGTAAACTAACAGTACATAAACTAACCGTATAACAGTTTAACAGTGTGTAAACTAACATTATATAAACTAACAGTATAACAGTTTAACAGTGTGTAAACTAACAGTATATAAACTAACAATATATATTAATATTATATTGTTAACAACTAACAGTATACCTTTTCCTCATACGGAATATATAAAATAAACTTGAAATTCAAAGTCATGTGCAAATTCCTATAGTATTCTAAATGACAGTATTATATCAAAACATTCTATTAAAATATTTAAATTAATGCTAATAAAATGAAGTTTAAAAATCTCTGTTCTCTCTATACAAAATTATCTTCACAGGCAGATCTGCAGGGCGCGGTAGCCCAGTGGTCAGCGCGCGGGAATTGCACTCGTTAGGTCCGGGTTCGATTCCCTCCGCGGCCAAAACTGCCGCCGTGTTCACGCGGAGTACGATCACGTTAAACATATGGGTCCGTAAGTTTTTCCGAGAGGTTTGTGGTAGGGGAAGGGGGGTACGGTCCCTGTGGATGCCTCCCCCACTGGATTTTGGTCTAAATTGGGTGGCTCTTCCCGGCCGTCCAAACAGTTACCTTACACCTTTCTGGTAGGTCGGATGGTCTGGGGCTCAACAACAACAACAGGCAGATCTGCAGAATAAAACATCCTGGTCCTATTAGTACACAATTTGTAAAAAAATAAAATTTGTTCAATACAGAGTGTCTAGGGAAGTCAGCATCAAGTGAGATATTTAGAGAACGAATAATTCCTCTTATTTTTTAATATTGCTACGTAGGACCCCTATGGCGCTACACGAGTGTGTATGGCGCTACACGAGTGTGTGTGTGTGTGTCAGTGAGTCTGTGGAGACGATATCTCACGAACGAATGGAGCGATTCGAATGAAATTTGGTACAAAAATCACAATACTGGAAGCCTATTGTTTTAAAACACAATCGAATGTTCAGAACCGCCCTAAATTTTCGAATGAAATTTTGAAAAAATCATCAAAAAATCAAAACCTTTAATGAAGTTACGCAACTAGACATTTCTTATGCAACTTTTCCTTAGAAAACGATTGACATGAACTTTAGAACGCCAGCATGAACCGTTCCCGAGGTATTGCACGTTTTTCAAATAAATTTATCAAAAAATCCCATAAATTAAAAAAAAAATATTAACTTTTAAGAAACATGTTCACTTTTCATATGCAATATATCATGCGTTAAATTAGGTGTCATCATTCTCGTGGATCTAAATTGTTCCATTCGCGAGGAAAGATACTTTGAGTAATACTTTTGTATTTGAACGTCAATAGTCATTTATCCGCTGTAAGAATAACTTATTTCTCCGTCCATAACGCTGGGCGAGATTATAGCGACGAATTTAGCGGAATGTCGCCAACTTGGCGACATTTTTAAATGTTACCAAATTAACAAAAATCTCGCCAAATGGATAAAAATGACGCTAAATTAATGAAAATGGCGACTAATTGAAGAAAAAATATAAGTATCTACTATAAGAATAACATTTTTTTCAACTGTAAAAGTAGTAAATTCATTGCATTATATAAGGAAAATCATATGCTGCCCACATCAGATTTTTCTCATAAAGTGTTATTCTTTAAATGTTTTATAGACACTTGCAATGCTTGGCAAATGTAATATTACATCCGGAATTCAAATGCACATTATCTCCGATAGAAAGCATTATATAAACATGCTCTACAGGATTTCCATTCATGTAAGCGTTGTTTATTGTATCATTTCTGAATATGAATATCGATTCCTACACACTAGATATTGCTCCGGCCATACACTTAGCAACAGTAAGCCTTCGGGTCTGTCGTGTGGTCTGAGTTTTCAACACTAGATATTGCTATGAAACGTTGTAATTAACTTTTTGCGTTTGTCTTGCTTTTATTGTGGAGTTCGTTATCTTAACTCTTAAAATTCTTCACTAGGGATGATACAATTACTTTTATTCAATAAGGCATCTTCATTTTACTGCAGATATACCTAGCGTGAACACTCATAGACATTTCTTACAAAGTTATTTCGGTAAGACTTTCCTGGAAACCCTGTATAGAATGAATTGCAGGGAAAGTAAAAATCTGATGTGAGCAGCACATGACTTTCCTTATATAATGCAATAAATTTACTACTTTTACAGTAAAATAAAATAGATAATCATAGTAGATATTTATATTCTTTCCAAGATATTGAATTTTCGTCAATGAGTCGTCATTTTCATTGATTTAGCGTCATTTTTTATCCATTTGGCGAGTTTTTCGTTAATTTAGCAGCATTGAAGAAAGTCGCCAAGTTGGCGAAACCCCACCAAATTCGTCGCCAAAATCTCGCCAAGCGCTGTGGACGGAGAAATATGTTGTTCTTACAGTTATACTAAGCAGATAAATAACTATTGGCGTTCAAATACAAAAGTATTACTCAAAGTATCTTTCTTCATGAATGGAACGAGCTAGATCCACGCGAATGATGTCACAAATTTATCACATGGCATTACATATGAAAAGTGAACATGTTTCTTAATGAGAATTATTTTTTTTATTTTATAAGATTTTTTGATAATTTTTTTTACAAATGTGCAATATCTCGAGAACGGTTCGTGTTAACGTTCTAAAATTTATGTCAATCGTTTCTAATAAAAAATTACATAAGAAATGTCTATTTGCGTAACTTTATTAGAGGTTTTGATTTTTTGACGATTTTTTCAAAATTTTCCTCGAAAATTTAGGGAGGTTCTGAACATTCACCTGCGTATAAAAACCAATAAGCTTTCAGTACTCATGGATTGTAATTTCTGTACCAAACTTCTTTCGAATCGCTATATTCGTTCGTGATATATCGTCTTCACAGACTCACTGACACACACACATAGGCATCATCTTAAAAACGGGTGCTTGAAACGTGCTCTCCCGTCGAAAACTCGAATTCGAATTTTCGACCTTGTCATAATACTTTCGTTATACGTTATACTATGTATATAAGGAAAGTAAAAACGTTATAAATTTGCTCAAACTGCTATCTGAATTAATCTCTAGCGAATTTCATTCAAACCGGTCCATTCATTCGTCAGTTATCGTCTCCACAGACTCACTGACACACACACACATACATACTTTCACACACACATACACACAGACATTATTTCAAAAATGTTCGATTCGTGATCAGGGATGTTTGAAACGCGCTCTCCCGTCGAAAACTCGAATTCGAATTTAAGACCCCGTCACAATACTTCCCTTATACATTATTGTATATAAGGAAAGTAAAAAGTAAAAAATACCAACACTAAAGTGTAAAACCGATAATAAAATGATTCACTGAAATAATGATTCATCCTCCCTGTAAAACTTCTCTATTTTTTATAGAGCATTAACGCTCTGAAAATAGAAAAATAAAAGTTTTATAAAAAGCCTGCTCAATTCGAATGTTTCATCCTTAAACCACAAAAAGAGCAAAAATAAATCGTCTTCGCCCTTCGAATCATTTGTGGCGACCATCCTAATTCTAAATCCGACAAAATGACAGTTATTTGTGAGTCCTAATGGTTTGACCCAGAACAATGGAGTAGGCGCGAGAAGAAATGTTCCATAATAGAACGTAATGCTAAGGTTTAAAATACGGCACCTCAGGATGGGAAGGTGGAATAGAAAAATAAAAGTGCGAGAAGACATTACCGACAACTTCTTACGTTACGAGAAATGCTCCGGTTGGCTGTTTCTGGTATTTCACATTGAAATAGAAAGGGGAAAAAATTGGGGAACAATAAATTCCTACGCAGGAAATGGCTTTCAGAAAATTCCCCATAATGAGGAAAATTTGTAAACCTTAAATAGGAGAAGTTGACGGTTCTTATGATATAGTTTTATTAGTTAATACCTTTTTGAAGTAAATATCTTATAACAAGAAAGATCAATCATGCATAAAGCATTGATTATGAAGCACTTTCCAACTTCAACGCAATTTTATACAAACATCTCTGAAATGCGATACATTCCTCTGTAATATTTTTAAAATTATCACAACTACATTAATTTATTATATTTGAAAACTTCATCAAAGAAATTGAACTTCATTCAAATGGCGGCATTGAAATATAAATTGCCTGGTTTAAACTTCTCTAAAATGCGATACATTCCTCGGTAATATTTTTAAAATTATCATAACACTGCAATAATTTATTATATTTGAAAACTTCATTGAAAACATATGAACTTTATTCAAATGACGTCATTGAAATATAAATCGCCTCTATATAAAAGCAGCATTTCATTCATAAACATTTTTCCATTCGTTTCATTCATCACAATACTATAATAATTTATTTTATTTAAAAATTTAAAAAATTGTTATCTACCATATTTATTTTAAAATGTGAAACCTTTCTCATAAAATAATTAAACTTTTGGAAAGATATTTATTATATAATGTATCTATTTTTCCTTTCTGGAGGATATAAAGAGAGTCAGAATTTAATTAAATTTGTTTTTCTCCCTATATTAAATAATTTTTATTTAAAAAACTACCTAACATATTTTACTGAATATTTTTTTATATATTTTATGGGATAATTTAAATATTTTCTAAAATTTTCGAAGTAATTTGTGAATTTTAAATTTACTTAAAAAATGTTTGAAACATTAGGTCCCATAGGATTCAATGTATTTCATTTTTTGAACCCGGATTCAATAAAAAACTAATTGGGTGATATTATTCATTTATATTCCCATAGGTCCCACAGACCGTCTGAAAAACATACTAAAATTTCATTTTGATAAAGCCATTTTTATGGAAGTTATCACGCTAACGGACAGACAGACAGACAGAATGAACAAAGCAATAAACACTTTCAACTATGTTGTAAAGTGTTAAAAAAGGTATTTGAGTGATAAAACAGTTCATATTTTATCCATATTTATTTTTTGGACTTCAGAATATATATATATATATATATATATATATATATATATATATATATATATATATATATATAAATATTATATGAAATTCCAATAATAGATTAGAGATAAATTGTAACTCATATAACCATAACTTAAAAAATACTTGTCATATAACCATAACTTAAAAAAATCTGATGTGGGCAGCACATGACTTTCCTTATATAATGCAATGAATTTACTACTTTTACAGTTAAAACAAATGTTATTCTTATAGTAGATACTTATATTCTTTCCAAGATATTGAATTTTCTTCAATGAGTCGTCATTTTCATTGATTTAGCGTCATTTTTATCCATTTGGCGAAATTTTTGTTAATTTGGCAACGATTAAAAATGTCCCCAAGTTGGCTATATTCCGCCAAATTCGTCGCCAAAATCTCGCCAAGCGTTATGGACGGAGAAATAAAGTATTCTTACAGCAGATAAATGACTATTGGCGTTCAAATACAAAAGTATGACTCAAAGTATTTTTTTTCATAAATGGAACGAGCTAGATCCGCGAGAATGATGCCACCAAATTTATCGCATGGTATTACATATGAAAAGTGAACATGTTTCTCAATAGGAAATACTTTTTTTTTCATTTTATATGATTTTTTGATAATTTTTTTGAAAAATGTGCAATATCTCGAGAACGGTTCATGTTAGCATTCTAAAATTTATGTCAATCGTTTTCTAATGAAAAATTACATAAGAAATGTCTATTTGCGTAACTTTAGTAGTGGTTTTGAATTTTTGACGATTTTTTCAGAATTTTATTCGAAAATTTAGGGGAGTTCTGAACATTCGATTACGTATAAAAACAATAAGCTTCCAGTGTTTAGGGATTGTGATTTTTGTACCAAATTTGGTTCGAATCGGTCCATTCGTTCGTCCGTTATCGTCTCCAAAGACTCACTGACACACACACACACACACACACACACACCATTCATCATACTATGAAGAATAAACAAATATCAATGGTGGGAGTTCTAAAATAAAAAATAGAAAATAACAAAGCATTCAAACCAAACTTATAGAAAAGCTATAGGCTTAAAATGGAGATCATTATGCAATATATTCTTCCTCAGAATCCTATATTTATTTATAATGATCAAGAAAGTAAGCTTGTTTCTGAACAAGGAAATATATGGGTCATTTCCTCTAAACGGGCTTTTTCAACTTTCTTGTTACAATATATTTTTTCTACTTTTCAACCTGTTTTCTGCATTATATTTTAAGATGGGTGGTTTAAACTAAAAAAAACAGTAACAATGCTCATTCTAAAGAAATTAAATAGAAAATGCAAATTTTTATTTTGAAGACAAGTAAATACAGTATGACAGGGGAATGAAACTTAATATAGGCAACTGCTTTGTTAGTATGTATATATAAATCATTAGAAATTTTAAAAAAATGTTTTGCTCTAATTGCAATCTTATATTTAGAACTAACTTCTTATTTCTTTTATCTTCTTAAAAGAAAATCTAGTTTAAATGTAATTGACCTGTTCCAATATCATTCTCTTGTCTACCAAGAAGACAGGTGAATGACGACAGGAGAATAACAAATCATGTCATTTTACTTTCAGAGTATATGAGTTTTATTGCCAAACTGACTAAAATGTCGTCAAACGGACGTTAAATTAATGAAAATGGAGATTAAAGGATGAAAATTCAATATCTTGAAAAAAATAATGTAAGAATCTACTATAAGAATAACCTATATCTTCGTCCGTAACACTTTGTGAAATTTTACGACAAACTTAGCGAAATATCGCCGACTTGACGAGTTTTTTAAGTATTGCGAAATTGACGTAAATGCTGCCAAATTTATAAAATTTTTACGAAATTGATAAAAATGACCAAATGAAAAGGCGACTAATTGATGAATCAATATTCGATATCTTGGGGAAAATATAAGTCTACTATATGAATAACCCATTTCTCCGTTCTTCCATTAGTACTGCTGTACAAATGTCACCAAATTGATAAACATGACATTAATGGAGAGGTAATGTTTTCCATATTTTTAATTCTGTCATATAACGGACATACCATCCAGCGTACAAACCGAGAGAAGAAATGTTCTTCTCTCTTTTTGTTTGTAGCGCTTAGCGATACATTTAGTGAACATGGCAACATAACTAAAAATCCATCGAAATATTGCCAATTTGGCTACAACTCGCCCCGGATTAACGAAAATTTTGGCAAACTTTGATGCCATGATATGACGCCATGTTAATGAAAATGATTCCAAATTGATGAATTAATTATTAAAATATTTTAATATATGGACTATTACTTATTGACGATGCTATCAATACTCATAATTGTCAATTTAAAATTACGTGAAATATAATTTAATTGTGTACTTCGAAATAGTTGTATATGTTGTCAACCGGAAAACCACACACACACAGTGCATCCACATGCACATTGCAACGCTAAAAACACTATGCCTTGGATCTTATACAACATTTTTTCTCTGTAAAAAAAGTAAATTCATTGCATTATATATAAAAAGTCATGTGCTGCCCACATCAGATTTCAACATTGTTTTTAAAACAACCTAAAAATCACGTGCCTTTCCTTCTGTAGACAAAATTTGCATAAATCAGTAACGCAGATAATTATCAACCAAGTATATTATGTTACCACATTTGCAAAGTGCTACTTTTTTTTAAAAACACTTTAATACTTCACTTTTTGAGAGCTGGCTATGTGTGTAACGTTGCCATAAAACCACAAATTCATTGTACAGAAATTATTTTGAAAATATGCGTATTTTAATGGTTTTAACACTTTCCAACATAGTTGTAAAGTGTTATGACTTTGTTCATTCCGTCTGTCCGTTCGCATGACAGCTGCCATAAAAATAACTTTATCAAAATGAACGTTTAGTATGTTTTTGAGAAGGTCTGTGGAACATATGGAAATGTAAAAGAATAATATCACCCAATTAAGTTTTGGATTGAACCCGGAGTGAAAACATAGAATACATTGAATCCTATGGGACTTAATTTTTCAAACATTTTTTAGAGGAGTTAAAAATTCCAAATTGCTTTGAAAATTTTAGAAAATATTCAATTTATCATGTAAAATGTGTAAATAAAATGTTATCAAAATATGTTAAGTAAATTTTATTTTAAATAAAAATTGAAATAATAATTATACCCATATTATATGAAGAGATCACATGACTCATTGCAAAATAAAAATTGATATCCATTATTTTTCACATAGTGAAAATCGTGAGTTTTAAGGAACGCTTTTATTTAAATTTAGTGTTGCATCCGTCTTAAAACCGCTTTATTTCTGCATATTATCTGTGTATCTAAATTCTGTGCCTACGCAATTACAACATTTTTTATTTTAAATGATCACTAACCTTTGATTATTTCTACAACGAAGCCTAATTTTAATGTATGCAGAATGTAAACAAATCAAGCGATTGTAACAAGTTGTATAAGAAATGCTGAATTTTTTAACGCAGTATTATTTAGCTCTGTAGTCTGGAATATGAGTGATATGAATGAAATATTCATTGATTTTACATAGAGATGCAGACTATTTTATGGCATTGCCTTTTTTGATGAAGTTTTAAGTTTCCAAGTAAAATAAATTATTATAGTACTGTAATAATTTTAAAAATGTCACCGCTGAATGTGTCGCAACTTAGAGATGTCTAAATAAAATTTCATTTCAATTGGAAAGTGTTTCATAATGAATGCTTATTCACGATTAATCTTTCTTGTTTTCATTTTAAAACTATACATCAGTTTGATCTCTTTGCTAGAACAGAAAATATTAATCATAAAATTGAAATTTAGCCTACTTCTTACAAGTGCTGACACAACTCTTCGCACTATCGCTAGAGTTTTCCTATTTTTTTTTTTTTTTCCCCCTGACCAAGTTCAACAAAAATCTGTACAAAACACTTTAAGTAGGTTTACTTAAAGTATTTACTTAAAGGTTTACTTACTTAAAGTTACACACAAATTTAAGTTCAGGTATACCCAAAACATATAGATTCATCCTAATTCAAGCCTCGCATATTGAAATGCACAACAGCACTTAGAAACTTTCCCCAGTAGCTCACTCGTTCGAGCATCGGCTGTCCAGTTTGAAGGTCCATGGTTCGCTGGGACAGTGGTACCTTTACAATGGCGCCAGAATGAATTAATCTTGCATTTTGGATGGAATGATGATGGGGGGGGGGGGGTCTTTAAAAAATCCAGTCCCGTGATTGGAGAGCGGGATAAAAAGGATGGAAACGGCAGATAATCCAACAGATTTTACAGTCTATTGCCTACGGAAACCCGTTTTACGAGCTGTTTTTCGTTTCAGAAGACACATAATGTTGAAGCCTGGCCGACGGCGCCGAAGTCCGTTTCAGCATTTGGACGATCTCGTAAGGAGATTCATTTCAGGCCTACGTACTGCTGGGTGGTAGAACTAGCGTATCGCCTATGTATTAGCGTATGGTCTACGTACTATCGCATCGCCTACGTACTATCGTATCGCCAATACGTACTATCGTATCGCCTGCTTACTAGCTTATCGCCTACGTACGACTGGATGGTCGTACTAGCGTATACTACGTGGACGCGTAGATGCGCCCAATGTGCAAAGGATTT
Organism: Amaurobius ferox; assembly: GCA_951213105.1. Classification (NCBI taxonomy): domain Eukaryota; kingdom Metazoa; phylum Arthropoda; class Arachnida; order Araneae; family Amaurobiidae; genus Amaurobius; species Amaurobius ferox. The sequence continues at coordinate 122,286,821 of OX578144.1, read as the reverse complement.
GGAGAAGAGGGATTGAAGAACGGCATGTGAATCGTCGCACTGGTACAGGTCCACCCAGACGTACGTCATCACGCATTGATCAACACATTCGAAAGCATGCTGTGGCGGCCACACAAACGACAACTGTCGACATTCGGGAGAATTTGCAGGGTAAAACGGATGTTCCAATATAAGCGAGAACAGTTTCTCGACTATTGGCTGAAAGCGACTTGCACTCAAACAGTCATTTACGAAGACTGCCATTGATGACAAGACACCGACGTGAGAGATTGCAATGGTGTCAGGCCCGAACCTCTTGGACGACTGAATGGTACAGGGTAGTGTTCAGTGACGAGTGAACAGTCACCGTGTGAGAGTCTGAAGGCGATGTGGAAACAGATTCAATCGTGCTGCCACTGTTGAACGCCATACTGCTAGACAACACGGCATCATTGTTTGGGGTGCCATCGGTTTCGATAGCCGGCCACCTCTGGTTCGTATCAAAGGCACAATGATGTCACGACGATATGTGGATAAGATGCTGCAACCGGTTGCATTTTCCTACTTGCAGCAGTTGCAAAATTCTATTTTACAGCAAGATAACGCTCGACCGCACACGACAACCACCAGCAGACAAGCCTTGCAAGGTATCCAGGTGCTTCCTTGGCCTCCGTTGCCTCCAGGTCTCTCACCTATCGAGCATGTATGGCACGTCATTGGCCGTGGTTTGACTGCCCTACCCTGCCTTAAACAGAGGACGACCTGTGGAGGATAGTTGGAGGCATATGATCATCCATCCCCCTGGAAACTTTCCGCACGCTCATTGAATCTGTTCCTCGAAGGTTTGTTGCTTGTATCGCTGCAAGAGGTGGTCCTACTGCCTACTCATCACCCTGTCTATGTCATTACCGTATTGCATTACCCTTCTGGAATTAACATCACTTATTTATATATGCCATCTCTATCTATGTGTCCTTTATCATAACACTCTATTCGCTCTTTCATGGTGTTGCATTTTCTGTGTTGAATAGTGTATATCATGTATATTTTAACAATACTAAAAGCAAAACTTTAATAGCGATATTGACTGCAAATGTCATAAATGTTTATTTGGGCCTACTTATTTACTACTTTATATTACTTCACATAATATTGAATGCGAACTTCAGGTTGGGAAATATTTCTTAGGGCTTTAAAGTGCAACTCTATACAACTTTCACAACTATCATTGGTTTGTTTTTTTAAGTTTGCTTTATTAAGTCGAAGTGCTTATTCAACAAAATTTCGTGGATATTATGATATTACTATTCTTCCTAACTTCTTCCTCCAAATCATAATAATTTATATTTAATTTTGCCTCTACTATTTAACTTACCTAAAGGTAAAGCATCTAATTAGCCAAGAAATGACATTAACTGCTAAATTTCTGACCTCTGAAAAGTAAATATAATGAGATATTCAATATTCGAGGAAATTCATTGTTCGATTTTAGGTATTTGATACTCGACAGATAAATATTCACCCTATTACTGATGTATACAACTGAAATACACGGCATCAATGCAAATTTGTAAATATTAAAATCCTTATTTTATAGATGGAGAACAAACATCCCCTCTCGGAAAAAAAATGGCTCCAGTAACACAATATATATAAAAGCCATAATCCAATCCTTAATCACACCTATTTATTGCCGAAGACGTTACTTATCCATCTAGTCATCATTACATGGCTACCTACTAAAAATCAGCCATGGGTGCCACTTCATTCCTCTTTTATTATATACTGGGGGTGTGGTTTCTTTCTTTATCTTTAAAGCGTGGCGTCAGTAAATCAGACTAGAACAATAATGGTTTTTCTTTCGATGGTGGTAATTTTTTTTTCCTTCAGTGGAAAAGTGTGAACTGTTATTTGTGGAGGTCATTCTGTGTGACCACGGCACCTCAGTCGCGTGGGACCTCTGTCTTAAACCATTATTTTAAGATTGAATATGGTAGTTTATATACAATAAATGCATTTCGGGGCTTTTCTAATGCCTTAATGGTATTCGGCAGAAGTGCTTGGTCACCCATGGCAACCATGAGAACTTATGAAAAAAGGAACAACAATAAAATACACTGCATTCTTTCATGGCATTTCCGGAAACATGTATGTTATTTTCTCTGCAATGCATAATATATAAAGTCAATGAAAAATATCATGATATCTGAAAATCAGACAACAAAGATCTGTGGGGATCTAAAGATCTGAAATTCAGACAATAAAGATCCCAGTGATAAATGCTTGGGTATTGCACTCAGACACCCGAGTTCGATTTCAACCTCAGCCCAAACTGTCCCCGCGGTCATGCTGAGTAAGGGAACGTTAAATATTTGGATCTGTAAGTCCTTCTGAGAGGTTTGTGGTAGGGGAAGGAGGATATGGTCCATTTGGATGCCGCTCCCACTGAGTTCCGGTATAAATTGCGTGGCATTGTTCCGTTCGTCCAACCAGATATCTTACACCTTTGGGTAGATCGGACGGTCTAGTTCGAAAAGGAAAAACATAGATATGTAGATCTACAACAACGTATCTCAAAGAATGACCCGCAGAAGGCTTATGATAGATAAATTCGTCCCTATACCTGTAATTTCTAATGCCAGCTCGCTGACAGCTCGGCCGACAAGCGACAAAGAATAAAAGTTTCATAGTTAGTCAAATATAAGTAATTGTTTGAGTGTTAACATATGAGAGAAGCTACATAAAATTCAAACATCAGACAAAGATAAGTAAATATTAAAAAGTTTAAATAAATAAATATTGTTTGAATTTCCCACTCTTAAAAGAAGAATATTTTATGCGAAAAAGAATATAAAATTACGTCTGCCAAAGATAAATAAATGTTGCTTGATTATACCACTTCTTAAAATGAGAATATCATAGCAGCGAAGAAATACATAATTTCTACGTAAATCAGGGATAAATGAATGTTGCTTCAGTACTCCACTTCTTACAAAAAAAAATTAAATTCATATACACTGCTCACAACTGATATCGCAATACCATGAACAAATTGATGTATCCTTATAAAATATCCAGAATATAATTGTAACATGGAGATGTGCAAATGATCAAAAAATCATACTTGGAAAATGAAAGCATGGAACTTTATTAACATTAGATCAATATAGAATAGACCCACCGCGAGCGACTATGCTGATTTGAATACGACGTGGCATACCGTCAATGAGATAGTCAATGGTGTGTTAAGGGATGGCATTCCACAGAGCATGCAATTGGGCTTGTAACTGAACATGGTTTGCTGAAATTGGGAGTTCTCTTAATCGGCGACCCATGATGTCCTAAATATGCTCAATTAGCGACAAATCCGGAGAATATGCTGACCAAGGCAGCATATCAAAACCTTGTAGACTATTCATAGTTACCCGTGCAGTATGTGGCCTGGCATGATCCTGCTGAAAAAGCAGTCCGTATCTAGTTGACAGATATGACTGCATCACAGGTCTCACAATGTCAGAAACGTATCGTTGTGCCGTGATACTACCAAAAACGTGTACCAACGGTGTTGGTCCAACAAATGTTATACCACCCCAAACCATGGTACCACTTAGAGGGGCTGTGTGGCGCCTGATAGAAAAAGCTTCCTGGTGGCGTCGTTGAAAGCGCCGCCATACGCGAGCACGGTCATCTGACATGCCAAAACAGAATCGTAATTTATCCATGAACCGAACGTTTCACCATTATGTCGACCAATTGCGTCTCATTTGACACCACTGGAGGCGACGTAACCAGTAAAGACGTTGAAACGGTAGGTGTCGAAAAGGTCATCTACCTCGGAGTCCTGCGTCATGCAAACGGTTTCGAATTGTTTGCGTCGAAATCACGTTACCTGTAGTTGTGGGATAAATGTCGTTGTAACACGATTGCAGTGGTAAACGGCTCCCGCGCAACGCTTCTCAAAAGCATACAATCGTCACATGGTGTGGTACATCTGGAAGCTCCAATACCTGATCTTCGTGTCGTTTCGTTGTCTCTCACGAACCGTAACACACACCTTTGAGCTGTGCTCACATCACGACCCAATAGTTCAGCTATCCTTCGAAGGTTGATTCCACTCTCACCTAAAACAATGGTTTGTTGCCGCTCCGTTGATGACAACTGAACGTATGCGGTACGTCAACGTACTCTTGGCAAACTGTGATGATTTTTACAAAATGAAACCAATGACGCTACAAACTAGCTGTGATATCGCTCATCCTTGACCTGACGCTTTTATGCTGCTCGACAAGGTGTTACGTCACTATGCGTAACAAAACTGTGATCATTTGCATATCTCGCCTTGCTGTTTCCATTGCTTGATTTACATAAAGCTACACCTACAACTTTATGATGTTGCGATTTCAGTTGTGAGCAAGCAGTGTATATATATATATATATATATATATATGAAAGAAGAAATATAAAATTTCAAAATCAATCAGTGATAAGTAAACGCTAGAAAATTCGAATAAGTAAATGTTGCTTGAGTATTCCAACTTTAATATCTCATGAGAGAAGGAATATAAAATTACAACGTCCGTTACAAATAAGTAAATTTTGCTTGAGTGTATGTATCACTTCTTAAAATAAGAATACTACATGAAAGAAAGAATATAAAACTACAATGTCAATCAAGGATAAATAAATGCTGTGAAGGTTGAATGAGTAAATGCTGTTTAAGTAACACCACTCACTTCGTAAAATAAGAATATTATATGAAAGAAAGAATATAAAACTCCAATGTCAATCAAAAATAAATAAATGCTATAAAGGTGTGCCATGACTAGTTACTTTCCTTATACAATACATAATGTATAAGGAAAGTATTGTGACGGGGTCGAAAATTAGAACTCGAGTTTTCGACGGAAGAGCACGTTTCAAGCATCCCTGACCACGAATCAAACATTTTTGAGGTGATGTCTGTGTGTGTGTGTGTGTGTGTGAGTGTGTGTGTGTGTGTGTGTGTGTGTGTGTGTGTGTGTGTGTGTGTGTGTGTGTGTGTGTGAAAGTGTGTGTGTGTGTATGTGTGTCAGTGAGTCTGTGGAGATGATATCTTACGAACGAATAGAGCGATTCGAATGAAATTTAGTACAAAATTCACAATCCGTGCATACTAGAAGCCTGTTGTTTTTACACATTATCGAATGTTCAGAACCCCCTAAATTATCGAGTGAAATTTTAAAAAAATCATCAAAAAATCAAAAGCTTTAATAAATAAATAAATTGGCACCACGTCTGATTTCAATTAGTAGAAACAACAAGCACACAACTATAATAGAAGGTCTTTATTTCACTTCTTATAAGACGTACAAAATTTAAAAAGGCCAGAGCGCTTTCGAGCGTAAATACGCTCTTCATCAGTGGCTGCATGGAAATAGAAATGATCGTTCATATACAGACCAGAAAAAGTGACAAATTTGCATAAATACAATTATCAATAAACTTACGTTTATCTAAGGAGAATCCAAAAATACAAAACATTTTGAACAGATTCAAAAGCGAGCATAAATCACGAAAAGTACAGTACAAAATTTTTACAATTTTATTACAGAAATTTCAAATTCAAAAATTTTTTTTTTTTAAATAGGGAGCAGTCAGACCCAATCCCAGAGAGGATGACGTCAAAGATAACTATGAAGAGCCTTGAATTGCATGGAGTCAAGAATGAGTCACCAAGCATAATCAGAACGTGGTCAAAATTACAAATCCACTCGCGGTAAATATAAATAAAGAGGGATTCAAAAAGGAGAATATTACGAGATGTTATTATGCGTTGTAATAACCCTCGTATAGAGGTACATTGCTTTTCTTTTTACCAGAATCAACATTTTAAATGTTTGGATCTTAAAATATTGCTTTCTTATTTTTAAACACGTTAGCCCATTCTCATTGGAAAGTAAATTAAATATATTAAATACTTATTTTAATAAGTAATTATAATATATGGGTCGCTTATTATTAAAATCTGAACATAACAAATTTAAATTAGGGCTTTTAATTATAGTTCTAGTAAAAATAAAATACATACGTAAAACGTTATAAATAATATTGATTATGAGAGGTCAGTATTCGTATGTATTAGGTGTGCGTAAGCACTGTTGGATGGTGGATTAAAGGGAATATTTTAGATAATTTTATGCAAACTTTTACTTTTATATTTATTATGATTTTAATAGAAATGGAATTATTATGGAACCTAAATGTATCTGTAAGTCTATCGGAGACTCACCATATAGATATTTATTATTAAGAATTCTTAACCACTGAATCATTCTTCTCTATAACAGATGCCGAAGTTCAACAAGAATACTGGAGAAGTGTAAAATGCCTCCTAACTATATTTTACATTGGTACATTGGTTATGTTGTGGAAAGACAGAATATGTGCACAATATATAGAGAAATGCCGAAGCAGTGGCTGAGCGGTTAACGTAAGCGCCCTCGTGTTTGCTCGGCTGCCAGTTTGCAAGTTCGAGTCCCAACTGCGGGCATGGATGTTGGGCGTAGTGTGTTCCGCCTCTACTAGTGAGCCGAGGAAACGTCTCGTGACGGCTAAATGGTTCACAAATCAGGCCGATGTATAGGCAAATGATTTAATACATCAAATGCCTCGCCATTAGCAAATAAATAAATATATAGGAGAAGTCTATCTCGACGGGATGGTGAAATTTAATAATTTGCTAATTACTTATAAATTGAAAAGGTCAAACTGTTAAGAATCTAGAGCCACAGACTTCGATAAGAACTTTTAGTTGCATTAAAATACTTTGCCATTTACTAGTGTGGAGCATTAGGCTTTATTTGAGCTTAAAGTGACGCTCAAAAGGCAGGGTCACCTTAAAACTTGCAGAGGCTCTGAGACAAAAGTAAATTATATCCCACATCCCATAAAACTTTTATAAAAAAGATGTACCCTGCAAGGATATGGGTCCTCAGGACTTCGCGGGTCACTCCTCAGCATTTGCCTACTTTGCCTAATAGTCTGAAACGAATTTGAGATTTGAACCGCAGGTTCAACCTGGGCGTCCCTCCTACATTTTCAACAATAGTGCTGCTAGCTGCACTGCTTAGTTCACGTAAATAATTTTTTGAAATACGTCACATTATCTCTCTTAGAAACTAGGCCGGTACTCAGTTTCAAATTCGATCGGACTATATTTAACTTCGGGCACCAATTGTACAGTATTACGCACGTTCTGAGCTCAAAGTACTACTCGGATGGATTTGGGGATTGAACTTACGCCTGCTAGATTGCAACTAGACGTGATACCAGCTACACTATTCCAGACATGTAAGAAATCACACGTGCATTGACACATGGAAGCCGGTTTCGGTTGGTTTCCCCTCCCGGTCGCCTAAACAGCAGCTCATATCTTCGGATGAGTCAGGAGTACTTGGCCTTCAACATGTATTGACACACGCACATTACAAAATCAGAAATTATAGCCTTATTAGCATAGAAAGATTGTCTTATGATCAAAATACGAAACAATCTTCATCAGTAGTTTTCATCTGCCATTATATTTTAATTTAAAGCTCAACCCTTCATGAAATTAATATGAAACCCAGCACGAACACGCAAGATGACTCTGTAAGAAATACAATCCGACCATTTCGCACCTGCTAAACGTCGTGCAACTATAAAGTTTCAAGAACTAGTGTTACCGTCACGCCTGGAAGATCTGTAACAGCTCACGAAAGTCTTGAAAAAGGTTATCAATTAACATGACTAAGCACGCGAATGTGTCGTGCAATGTCAGAGCTGCCTGCTTGAATTAGAAGATAAGATTTTAAAGCAAGATCGATAAAGTAGGTCTTTACGTTTTGTATTAATAAGGCAGAGGGTAATCATAATTCGACGGTTACAGGCAGTTCTTATTTCACGGATTTTCGCTGTAGAAATAGTCAGTGTGTGTGTAAAAGGGAATGACATGATTTAGTGGCCGATGATGTCAGGCCCGTAGCCAGAGACGAAATTTAAGGGGGGTCAACAGTCCTGAAGGAAGCGGCTCACCAAAATCACTGTTAATCATTAGCATTTATTAACCATAGTAGTTACTATTATATATTTCAATCCATATAAATTATTTGCAAATAATTATATATTTATATCTGTAAGCTAAAAATTAATCAGGAAAATCCATATAGCTACTATATATCAATATTAATATATAATAATTACAATTATTTTAATATAGGCGTTAACTAGTAGCAAAGCTGTTAATTAAATGAGGAAAATTGCTGAAAGTTAATACAAGTTAACGCTTAATATTACCTCTTAACTACTTAATTTTAAAACAAGATCGATAAAGTAGGTCTTTACGTTTCGTATTAATAAGGCAGAGGGTAATCATAATTCGACGGTTACAGGCAGTTCCTATTTCACGGATTTTCGCTATAGAAATAGTCAGTGTGTGTGTAAAAGGGAATGACATGATTTAGTGGCCGATGATGTCAGGCCCGTAGCCAGAGACGAAATTTAAGGGGGGTCAACAGTCCTGAATGAAGGGGCTCACCAAAATTACAGTTAATCATTAGCATTTATTAACCATAGTAGTTACTATTATATATTTCAATCCATATAAATTATTTGCAAATAATTATATATTTATATCTGTAAGCTAAAAATTAATCAGGAAAATCCATATAGCTACTATATATCAATATTAATATATAATAATTACAATTATTTTAATATAGGCGTTAACTAGTAGCAAAGCTGTTAATTAAACGAAGAAAATTGTTGAAAGTTGATACAAGTTAACGCTTAATATTACCTCTTAACTACTTAATTTTAAAGCAAGATCGATAAAGTAGGTCTTTACGTTTCGTATTAATACGGTAGAGAGTAATCATAATTCGACGGTTACAGGCAGTTCCTATTTCACGGATTTTCGCTATAGAAATAGTCAGTGTGTGTGTAAAAGGGAATGACATGATTTAGTGGCCGATGATGTCAGGGCCGTAGCCAGAGACGAAATGTAAGGGGGGTCAACAGCCTTGAAGGAAGGGGCTCACCAAAATCACAGTTAACCATTAGCATTTATTAACCATAATAGTTACTATTATATATTTCAATCCATATAAATTATTTGCAAATAATTGTATATTTATATCTGTAAGCTAAAAATTAAACAGGAAAGTCCATATAGCTACTGTACATCAATATTAATATATAATAATTACAATTATTTTAATATAGACGTTAACTAGTAGCAAAGTTGTTAATTAAACGTAGAAAATTGCCGAAAGTTAATGCAAGTTAACGCTCAATATTACCTCTTAACTACTTATCAGTTGATTTTGGCGCTATAATGTATAACAGTAAACCAAGCAGTAATACAAAAGTATCGAAATACTATTGTCTTAATTTTCAAATATTTTTACATTAAATATGTAAATAAATTGATCATCAATAAAACCACAAATTCATCTAAATTAAATAATTTTTAAAACAAAATAATTTATGAAATGAATTATTATTGGATGATATGTTGGATGAAATTTCATATCACTACTAAATATTTAATATTTTTATGAGGGGGGTTGAGTACACCTCTTAGGGGGCTGAGTTTCCTCTGGCTCCTGCCTGGCTCTAGCTCTGGATGAAGTACTGCATGATTTACAGTACGGCATGATACAGCGTGATTTACACCACAACACTGAAATGTGTTATGGAACAAACAAAATATGTGGTAGAATCTAGGGAATTATGGTCTAAAGAGAGAGTTTTTTAACGTTTTTCTCTAGGCCCACTTCTACATTTTATTTACCCTTGTTATCTTCCTCACTCCTATATCTTAATACACTATGCTTCAGTGTAGAATACAGTGTGGGAATTCGATAGAGATGAAGCGCGCTTGTTTTCTGATTGATTAATCTGTGGGAAAATTATAATACAATCGACAAAACTAAGACACTGCCACCCGCAGAGGTATGTGTACGTTTTATTTAATCGGTTGGGAAGGAACCAGTTGGGCATTAAGCGTAATTAAAAATAAAAATAATAAAACTTAACTTAAGATAACGATTATATATATCAAAATGTATTAATTTAAAAGTATTGTGTACATCCAAAGATACATGTAACGAGAAAGATTAATCATACAAGAAGCATGAATTATCAAACACTTTCCAACTGAAATGAAATTTTATTTAAACATTTCTAAAATACGTTATATTCATCGGTGATATTTTTTAAATGATCACATTCGTACAATAATTTATTATATTTGAAAACTTCAATGAAAATAAATGAACTTTATTCAAATAACGTCATAGAAATATAAATAGTCTGGCTCTATATAAAAGCAGTGAATATTTCATTCGTAAACTTCTCTCCATTCTTTTCATTCAGTGGTGATATTTTTAAAATTATCAAGATACTACAATAATTTATTTTAGTTAAAAACTTAAAACCATGGAGGTAAAAGTATTTTCTAACTTCATGCTCAAAACTTCATCAAACAATGCAATACTATAGAATCGTCTGCGTCTCTACGTAATATCAATAAATGTTTCATTCATATCAGCTATATTGCAGACTCCAGAGCTAAATACTAATTTTGTGTTACAGAAATTCAGCAATTCTTATACAACTCAACTTACAGCTTGATGTGTTTACATTTCGCATAAGTGAAAATAAGGCTTCGTTGTAGAAATGGTCAAAGTTTGATAATCATTTAAACTCAAATGTATTGTAATTGCGTTGTTTCATAATATAGATGCACAGAAATTAAGAACAAATTAAACGGTTTTAGGAAGGACACAACACTAAATATAAATTAAAAAGAACTTTAAATATCACGATTTTGACACAAGATGGATGGCATTGATCATTAAAATTCAAATATATTGTAATTGCGTTGTTTCAGAATATAGATATGCACGGAAATTAAGCAAAATTAAAACGATTTTAGGACGGATACAACACTAAATATAAATTAATAAGATCTTTAAAATTCACGATTTTGACACAAGATGGATGCCGTATTTTATTTTGAAGTGGATCACGCGATCCCTTTACATGATATGGGTGTAATTATTATTTTATTTTTTATTTAAAAACTACCGAATACATTTTGCTGAAATTTTTTTTCATATTTTTATGGGATAATTTGAATATTTCCTAAAATTTTGGAGCAATTTGTGAATTTTAAATTCGTTTAAAAAATGTGTAAAAATTAGGTCCCGTAGGGTTCAGTGTATTTCATTTTTTCAATCCGGGTTCAATCCTAAACTAATTGGGTGATATTATTAATTTATATTCCAATAGGTTTCACAGACCGTCTGAACAACATACTAAAATTTCATTTTAATAAAGTCATTTTTACGGCAGTTGTCGTGAGAACGGACAGACAGACAGATAGAATGAACGAAGTCATAAACACTTTTCAACTATGTTGGAAAGTGTTAAAAAATGGATGCCATATTTAATTTGCAATGAATTATGTGATATCGTCATATAATATGGGTTGAAGACCCAGACCGTCCGACTCGTCCAAAGGACTAAGAGCAACTATTTGGACGGCCGACATATAATATGGGTGTAATTATTATTTAAATTTTTATTTAAAAAACTACTTCACATATTTTGATGATCGGGTGCGGTATCCCCGTGGTTTGCGCGCTAGATTTGCACGCTACCACAAATGCCGCCGTGTTCATGCGGAGTACGATCACGTTAAACATGTGGGTCCGTAAGTCCTTCCGAGAGGTTGGTGGTAGGGGAAGGAGGGTACGGTCCCTGTGGATGCCTCCCCCACTGGGTTCCGGTCTAAATTGGGTGGCACTTCCCGGCCGTCCATACAGTTACCTTACACCTTTCTGGTAGGTCGGACGGTCTGGGTCTCAACAACAACAACATATTTTGATGAGGGCGCGGTAGCCCATTGGTTAGCACGCTGGAGTTGCACTCGGTAGGCCCGGGTTCGATTCCGGCCACTGCCAAAACTGCCGCCGTGTTCATGCGGAGTACGATCGCGTTAAACATGTGGGTCCGAAAGTCCTTCCGAGAGGTTGGTGGTAGGGGAAGGAGGGTTGGTGGTAGGGGACCACCCCCCACTGGGTTCCGGTCTAAATTGGGTAGCACTTCCCGACCGTCCAAACAGTTACCTTACACCTTTCTGGTAGGTCGGACGGTCTGGGTTTCAACAACAACAACATATTTTGATGAAATTTTATTTACCCATTTTACGTGATAATTTGAATATTTTTTAAAATTTTCAAAACAATTTGTAAATTTTAACTCCACTTAAAAAATGTTTGAAAAATCAGGTTCCATAGGGTTTAATGTATTTCATTTTTACAACCCGCATTAAATCCAAAACTAATTCGATGATATTATTCTTTAACATTCCCATATGTCCCACAGACCGTCTCAACTACATACTAAAATTTCATTTTGATAAAGTCATTTTTACGGCAGTTATCGTACGAAAGGACAGACAGACAGACAGAATGAATTACGTCATAAACAATTTACAACTATGTTGGAAAGTGTTATAAACAAGAGACAATCACGCTACTGTACAGTTTTGTTGACTGTTGTTAATTTGACAAGTGCGATAGTGGGAAGCAGTATCAGCCTGTTAAAAAGAAATACTTACTGCGCGGAATCATTACAGAATTTTTGAATGCGTAGTTGAAACATGCTTTCCTACTCGACCGATTACGTCAATCACGCACATGTGTGAAGATTTCTGCAGCAACTTCTCAAATGTGAGAACGACGTTTCGTTATATAATTTTTACAAGGAGCAAATGTGCTTTAACGTTAAGTTCATTTTATTATTTCAGTAAGATATTGTGAATTTTCGTGACCAACTAAGAAATTTCCTTTGACTACAATTATGCTTTTTTTCTTCGCGTCCACCAAGAAATACATCGTGGCTTTTGGAAGCGTCATATGTCATTGGGCAACGGCGGGTAATTCGTTCAAGTACGCCAATGAAGTTCACTATGTTTATTCCATGTTTTAAATCTCATTCATATCACTTTTATTCCAGACTCCAGAGCTAAATAATTTTGTGTAAAAAAATTTCGGAATTCTTATACAACTCATCTTTCAATCACTTGTTCTGAATCCATTAAAATTAGGGTTCGTTTTAGAATTTTCCCCTGAAATAAAAAATAGTTCAAGATAAAGAACTTTGCATATTCATAAATGGCACCTATTTCCAACACCACAAATATAAATTATTGACATTTTTTTTATTAGTTTCGAAGATATAAATGTCTAAAATGATTATATTTTTCATAATTCTCCTATTTGAGCCTAATACTTCAACCAATTAGTCAAGTATTCAGTCCCTTACATCAAAATTTATGTTACTATTTACATCAAAAATTATGTTTCCAAATACCTATGGAATTATGAAAATAAATAATAATTAGCTCTAAAACTCGTTGTATTATTTGGATCTTAATATTACAATATTTCTTTTATTAAATCTCCCAGTTCAGACTTTAATTCCAACATATTTCATTTATGTCTTAATCCAATTGCAATTATCCAGATGAAATAACATTTATCTCAATTAATGTCTATATGGTCTGGCTGATTGATCGACAATCTATTTTCCTCCAACAGTTATCATTAGTACTGAGCCCAGCGTGTGGGCAACTGAAGTTCGTCAGCGGTGCTTCAACAGAGATCCCTTTAACTTCCACTATTTCGGCTCACAGGAGGAGGTGGAAATGTGCAAAGAAGCCGCTGACAGCAGTCTCCGGTTTTGAGCACAGTCTATTTCATGATCTATGGTTTAAAATGGGCATGTTTTGGCGGCAAGGAATAGCATACGATATATTATTGTATTAAATTCCTCAGTACCATAGAGTTAAAAATCTGATGTGGGCAGCACATGACTTTCCTTATATAATGCAATGAATTTACTACTTTTACAGTTAAAAAATTTTTATTCTTATAGTAGATACTTATATTCTTTCCAAGATATTGAATTTTCTTCAATTAGTTGTCATTTTCATTGATTTAGCGTCTTTTTTTATCCATTTGGCGAGATTTTCGTTAACACATTTAAAAATGTCGCCAAGTCGACGACATTACACCAAATTCGTCGCCAAAATCTCGCCAAGCGTTATGGATGGAGAAATAAGTTATTCTTACAGCGGATAAATGACTGTTGGGGTTCAAATACAAAAGTATTACTCAACGTATCTTTTCTCATGAATGGAACGAGTTAGATCCACGAGAATGATGTCACCGAATTTATCGCATGATATTACATATGAAAGTGAACATGTTTCTTAACAGTTAGTATTTTTTTTTAATTTATGGGACTTTTTGATAAATTTATTTGAAAAATGTGCAATATCTCCAGAACGGTTCATGCTAGTGTTTTAAAGTTTATGTCAATCGTTTTCTATGGAAAAATTACATAAGAAATGTCTATTTGCGTAACTTTATTAAAGGTTTTGATTTTTTAATGATTTTTTCAAAATTTCATTCGAAAATTTAGGGGGGTTCTGAACATTCGATTGTATTTTAAAACAACAAACTTCCAGTATTCATGGATTGTGATTTTTGTACGAAATTTTATTCGAATCGCTCCATTCGTTCGTGAGATATCGTCTCCACAGACTCACTGACACACACACACAGACACAGACATCACTTCAAAAATTTTCGATTCGTGATCAGGGATGCTTGAAGCGTACTCTCATGTCGAAAACTCGAATTCGAATTTTCGACTCCGTCAAAATACTTTCCTTATACATTATATATATAAGGAAAGTAAAAAGATGAATATAAAACTCCTATGGATGATGCTTTGAGAATCATATCTAGGTATCTCTAGTGTTAGTAAAGAAGCTGTTATTGTTAGTTGACACAACAGAAAGATGTAATATTTAGTATATGTATTTTTGATTATTTTTAAATTAAGGTTTCCCTAATTATGAGTACAATTAACCCGTATTTTTTCATAGATGTAAGATAGAATACAGAATATATGGAGATAAAAATAAATGAAACGGTAAATTAATTTTGAATACGTAGTAATATTATTTATTGTTTCATTTCTACTTTGCATTAATTTTTACAAAATTGAAAATTTGAATAAATAATTTAGACCTTTCGCCATTAAAATGCATAGAATGCAGGGTTACTTATCTTATCCCAGCGCCACCTAAATTATTGTCTCAAACGATATTAGCGTTTTCTTAATATGAAGTTTTAACTCCTTACTTTTACCTCCATGCTCAGTACCTTTGGATGATTTCATATTTAGTTGATTAATTTTCTTGCGAATATGAAGATTTCGATTTTTACTTTCTCATACTATGTAATATAGTGTAGAAAAAGTATTGTTTTCACTAAAATTTTCTAAATTTGTATGCCAATATATGTTGTAGGACCTCCTGAACACGCTTTAACTGTTTTTGGAGTGATGTCTGTCTGTCTGTATGTTTATGATCGATTTCTTGTGTAAACGATAGCGACCACAAATATAAATGGATTTTCATGAAATTGTATTTCCAGATTTGTTATTGAAAAATCTAGAACTTGGTAGAAATTTTTTTTTAATTCGAGCGAAAACTTCGAAATTTATTCGAAATTACATATTTTTTTAATATTGCAACGTAGGACAAAATTTGGCAAAATCATGCATAAAGGGTTTTATTTATGACTTAATGATCGCGAAACTTCATAGTTTCAGTCATTATTGTAAAAAATAGCAGCGATGCAATTTTTTGTTCGTAACAGCATTACCCCCCTCCCCCGACAAGTTACCCCTGGGGGGCATAGGCAATTGGGAGCTTACAATTGGGGATGCTATGCATTGGGGGCCGCACAATTGTGGGTGCACATAAACCATGTATAGTTTAAAAATAACAAATAGTTCACTTGTGGTACTTTAATTCGTTATACACTGACTTTCAAAAGTTAAGCCCGTAATGCAAATTTTAATTTTTGGAAAGTCATATTTGAATTTGAAAGGTTGAAAATCGCTGCGGATGTAGATAGCAGTATGCAAATATCGTATGTTACAGCTAATCACGGTTGACTGTTCGGATATATGCTAATTAGGCAGTCGTTGAAGACGTCAGTATTCTGAAGGGTTTGAGGAGGTGCATTTAAATGCTGATACGAAGTGTTTAAAACTTTTGTATTATTGTTTTTGATGATATTCGTGTTTCTATGGCTGAAGAAAGACGATTGACAGATAGTGAGCGCTGGTGTTCTGTTGGAAGCATTGAAGCAGAACAGTCAATCAAAGATGTCGCTATTTTCTATGGCGTTGATCATTCGGTAATTTCTCGATTATGAAAACAATTCTAAACAAGTCAAACAGTTGTTCGGAGACCTGTGCCCGGTCGTCCAAGAGTTACCACCTCCTTTGATGATCGGTATATTACTATAGTAGCCAAGCGGAATCGCTCCACAACTGTTACATCTATGGTTGCAGCGGCACATGGTAAGACAATATCTGCCAGTACTGTGCGCCGAAAGCTCCACGTGAAGGGACTCTACGCCCGAGTACCACGTTTTTGTGTTCCACACCGTCCAAGCCAGAAGAGCAAGATTAAAGTGTTGTCGTCAACATGTCAATTGGACTGTATCAGATGGTACAACGTCCTGTTCACGAACGAGTCCAGATTTGCCCTGGAATCAGATGATAAGCGTGTAAGGGTCTGGAGAGAACGAGGCACATGCAATCAGGCCAAGAACATCATCGAACATCACGCATTCAGAAGTGGCAGCGTCATGGTGTTGGCTGGAATTTCAATGGGATATCGCATAGAGCTGCACATCTTTAAAGGTGGTCCTGTGACGGCTGCGTGGTATCCGGGTGAAGTCTTAGACCCCATTGTGAGACTCTATGCTGCATGAGTTGGTCCTGATTTCCTCCTTATGGACGATATATCATATCCCATCGAACTAACATCGCTGACGAATACCTGGAAAGTGGAAGGTTTCTCGTATGGAGTGGCCGGCGTATTTCCCGGACTTTAATCTCATTGAAAACCTTTGGGATACCCTCGGGCGTGCTGCCTCTACACTTTTACCTCCTCCAGCCAGTCTCAGAGTGTTGGAAACTGCTCTATTAGAGGAATGGCCATTGCTCGCATCTGCGATGGTTGATCACCTTAGTGAAAGCATGGAAAATCGTTGTAAAGTTTGTGTGATGGTCCGGGGTGGTCATATACCATATTAATGTGAGTTTTGTTCGGTTTGTTTGCCTTTAAACATCATTTTGTTAATGACCCAAATGTGACGTCATCATATAACTTAAGAAAGAAAATATTTTTTCATCTTTGTACATAATTTTTGTTTTCTTTACTGCATAAACACAACTGAAGGAATGGCCATTGCTCGCATCTGCGATGGTTGATCACCTCTGTGAAAGCATGGAAAATCGTTGTAAAGTTTGTGTGATGGTCCGGGGTGGTCACATACCATATTAATGTAAGTTTTGTTTGGTTTGTTTGCCTTTAAACATCATTTTGTTAATGACCCAAATGTGACGTCATAATATGACTTAAGAAAAGAAAATATTTTTTCATCTTTGTAAGTAATTTTTGTTTTCTTTACATAATCACATTTGCTATCTTCATGTATAATTTTGAGTTAATCAAAGCTTTACTTTTCTATTTTTGTTGATATTGCCGTCCGTGCTTAACTTTTGGAAGCCAGTGTATTTTGTCCACCGATATCTGCATGATATAGCCATGGTCTTAATTCGTAAAAAATACTAAATGAAAGGAAATTGAAAACTATGAACACGCTAGCACAGGCGCCAGTGGAATATTGACAACGTTCTTCCAAACTCGATAAGAAACTAACCATCTCTGTATCCTTACGCGATAAGCGACAGTTCACGACAGATTTCTTTATTGAAGCCTTGCACATATGCAGGACATTTGGAACTGGATCTAGCCAGAAACCCTTAATATATATGATCTCAGATTTTATAAATCCGTAAAAAAAAATAGAATAACAACTTTAGAGACAAAGAGAGACAGAGAGAGAGAGACTGGAAATTGTTGGAATAAGGGGCATAAGTAAAAAGGTGTGTTTGCGCAATTTGTAATGGGGTGCTAAAGCATCCCTAGCACCCCCTATGGCGCCTACTATGCTGTAGTGTATACTCGTATTTCAAGTATGGTGTTAATCGAAATATTTTTTTCAAGCTCTTTAAAGAAAAGTGTAACCCGCTATAACTGAAATCATTTAGACTCATAATACCGATTTTTCATAGTCTTTCTTGTAGAATTTGAAAATAAAAAGCTACTTCAAAATAGATTTTGGAAAGTCAAAAAATGGAAAATGAAAATGAAAAGGAAACGGAAATGGAAAGTTGATTTGAGCTACTGAGTTAATTTGAGTTAATTTTAGAACTGTGACCTGGTATGTGAATCTCGGGGCAAACGCGAAAAGCTTCAAAGAGGTACCCAGCTAGTTTAACATTTTTACCAACAGAAACGTTGTTGTTTTCTCATCAATATGTAAATAGAAAGTATGTAAATGTATGTGTAAATAGAAAGTATCAATAGATAAATGTATGTGTAAATAGAAAGTATTGTATTGGGGGAAAAAATGAGGCTCTTGATTTTAATAGGTCTACAGGTTTTGAGCATCTCTGATTACCAATCAAACATTTTTCTATGATGTCCGTGTGTCTGTATGTTTGTCTGAACGCTGTCTGACAAACTTGATATTAGATTTTTTCCACGTGGGTGGGGCGTTATATCCATTGAACAATTTGTGCAGATCTAATAAAGTTTGGTAAGATTTCCATTCAGTAAATTTCATAAGCCTATCGATTTTTATGGAGCTTAAGCCAGTGGAACACCTTCAAATTTTTGAATATTTTTCCGAAAGTAAAAAAATATACATAAAAGATAATTATCTTAAAATCACATTTTATGTGTGACTCTTTATTTAGAAGTCAATGGCATTATCTACAAAACAATAATCTACGCTTTTCTTGAGATATAGCATTTTCAATTTCTCATACTATAGAATATAGTATAGAGAAAGTATTGTTTTCACGCAAATTTTCGATTTTGAGATTTTCATGCCAATATATGTTATAGGACCTCCTGAATATGTTTCGACAAATTTTAGATTAATGTCCGTCTGTCTGTCGGTGGTCGATTTCTAGCGTGCACAATAGCTGCTACAAATGCTAATGGATTTTCACGAAACTTTTAATCCGATTTTGTTCACAAAAAGTCTAGAACTAGATAGAATTTTTTTTTTTTAATTCGAGGAAAAACTTCAAAATTTTATATTTTCTTATTATGGCTACATAGGACAAAATTTCATAGAATTGTAAATAAAAGGGGTTATTTACTACTTAATGATCACGAAGCATAACAATTTCAGTCAATGTAGTGACAAATAGCTGTGATACAATTTTTGTGTTAGTGACATCATTAGACCCCCTCGGCAGGTGGGAGACATGTACACATACAAACGTCACTCTATAAATGGTATTTTCGTGTTTCAGAGGTCCCAAACCATGTAGATCCGTCGAAAACTCGAGTCGCGAATTTCGACAAGATTCCAATATTTTTCCTATACATTTCCCTAAATTTTAGGAAAAGTAATATATAAATTTGATAATTTTTTGCCAAAAGGAAATATATAACTTGAAATATTTAAAATACCAATAATTCAAGTAATTTCATACCTCAAGACTGTAACTGATACAGCCCAAACCAACATACAATACTGCTCCTACATAAATTTTATTCATTCATTCCTTTATTATTTAAATCGGAAAAATCAAATGAAAATCACCCTCCGTATAAACACACTTGATTTAATTCCATTGCTAAGTAACATAATATGATTTACTTCAAATAAAATTTTGGAAAATTATCGTCTATATAAAGCTATTTCAATAGAAGGCTTAACTTTGCTTTTTGCATTAACATCTCCACAGGTCCTAAAATCTCCGAAAGATGGTGTTATCCACAGTGAAGTAGAGAATAACCATACCAAATTTGAAAAAAAAATCGTTAAAAGCAAAATTCGTATGCAGAACAGACATATAAACTTTCAATTTTATTACTTTCCTTATATACATAATGTATAAGGAAAGTATTGTGACGGGGTCGAACATTCGAATTCGAGTTTTCGACGGGAGAGCACGTTTCAAGCATCCCTTATCAAGAATCAAGCATTTTTGAAGTGATGTCTGTGTGTGTGTGTGTGAAATTATGTGTCTGTGTGTGAAAGTATGTGTGTGTGTGTGTGTGTGTGTGTGTGTGTGTCAGTGAGACTGTGGAGACGATAACTGACGAACGAATGGACCGATTCGAATGAAATTTGGTACAAAAATCACAATCCGTAAACACTGGAAACCTATTGTTTTTATACGCAATCGAATGTTCAGAACCCCCCTAAATTTTTGAGTGAAATTTTGAAAAATTCGTCAAAAAATCAAAACCGCTAATAAAGTTACGCAAATAGATATTTCTTATGTAATTTTTCATTAGAAAACGATTGACATAAATTTTAGAACGCTAACATAAACCGTTCTCGAGATATTGCAAATTTTTCAAAAAAAATTATTAAAAAGTCATAAAATAAAAAAAAATATTTCCTATTGAGAAGCATGTTCACTTTTTATGTGTAACACCATGCGATAATTTGGGTGACATCATTCTCGTAGATCTAGCTCGTTCTATTCATGAAAAAAGATACTTTGAGTAATACTTTTGTGTTTGAATGCTAATAGTTATTTATCTGCTGTAAGAATAACTTATTTCTTCGTCCATAACGCTTGGCGAAATTTTGGCAACGAATTTGGCGAAATGTCACCAACTAGGTGACTTCTTTAATTGTTGCTAAATTAACAAAAATCTCGCCAAATGGATGAAAATGACGCTAAGTCAATCAAAATGACAACTAATTGAAGAAAATTCAATATCTTGGAACGAATATAAATATCTACTATAAGAATAACATTTTTTTAAATGTCAAAGTAGTAAATTCATTGCATTATATAAGGAAAGTCATGTGTTGCCCACATCAGATTTTTTATAGAGATTACCCGGTGTAACCACTGTTCGTATTCTGCGAACGCGTCCGATGGTACAATAAATACGCAACTTTAAATGATTAAATTATGCTTTTAATTCAAACACTTGCAAAACCCGCTGCGTTTCATAAATAGTTAATTCACTGTACACCTGTCACACCTTGCCTCACATAATTTTCAACGGGATACTTATCATCCAAAATCACGTCCGAGATTTCCGTAGAAGATTACTTCGTCAAAATGACTTCAATTTTCTCAACTGCCCCCCATTCGTGCGTATGCCACGCGCGTCAGCCAGGTCGATGACCCTAAAATTACCCTAATCGTCTTAAGACCCTACATTTGCCCCTCACCCTTTTTCTTTTTGGCCCGCGACCATATCCTGCCCCTACTCGTTACGTCCGTCGCGATGTGGTTCCCTGAGCAACCACAGGTGGAAAACGAGTTGAAATGTACAGTCTTTTGTTGCCGATAAGGATGAACCCTAACCCGTTAGCTGTTAAGTTTTTAAAAGTTTGATGGTTTTGACAGGTAAATAAGAAAGGGGATTCAATTAAAAATTCGATGCATAGTTTTTTCTGTACAGTGATAAAATAAATAGTTGCTTTAAAAGAGAAATATATGATGTGAGCAGCATGTGGCTTTCGCAACGTCTATATATAAGTAATATTGAAAATCTGTCTGTATGTGTGTATATCTCATCATCACAGAAAAACCGTTGTACTGAATTTCATGGAATTTTTTGGGTAGTTGTGAAATAGCCCCATTTAAAATTTAGTATATGTTTCGAGTATATAGGACCAGGGCTTGTCGAGATATTAATAAAAAAATCCCACAATTAAATCTTCCATTGAGATAGTATTATGCAGACGATATTCTTTCCGCCAATGTATTTGAAGAAAATTACATCATGTCGCTTAATAACAGACGTAAATACAAGGTGTTTATGCGGCAAGCGATTTTTATTCTATAAGAAATACAAGAAAGACCAATCATGCTTAAAGCATTGATTATGAAACACTTTCCAACTTCAATGCAATTTCATTTAAACATGTCTAAAATGCAATACATTCCTCGGTAATATTTTAAAACTTATCACAATACTACATTAATTTATTATATTTGAAAACTTAAACCTTCATCGGAAGAAATGAACTTCATTCAAATGACGGCATTGAAATATAAATTGCCTGGTTTAAACATCTCTAAAATATGATACATTCCTCGGTAATAACTTCAGAATTATCATAGTACTACGATAATTTATTATATTTGAAAACTTCATCGAAAACAACTGAAATTCATTCAAATGACGTCATAGAAAAAATAACACGCCTGGCTCTCTCTATAAAAGCAGCATTTCATTCATAAATAATTTCTCATTCAATCACATACTATAATAATTTATGTTATTTAAAAATTAAGACCATGGAGCTACAAGTAATTAAACTCTATGCGTAAAACTTCATCGAAAAACATCATCCTTCTCTTTGTAAAATCAATGAATATTTCATTCATATCAGCTATGCAAATTCCATGAACTAAATGATTTTGTGTTAAAGAAATACAGCAATTCTAATACAACTCATTCTACATATTTTGCTGTTTACATTTTACATAGGTGAAAAATAGGCTTCGTTGTAGAAATAATCAAATTTGGATGAGCATTTAAACTCAAATATATTGTAATTGCGTTGTTTCAGTATATAGATGCAGAGAATTTAAGCAAAAATAAAGTGGTTTGGGGATGGATACAACTCTCAATATGAATTAAAAAGAACTTTAAAAATCACGATTTTGAGACAAGATGGATGCCATATATCATTTTGAAGTGGGTCATGTGATCTTTTCATAGGGCTCAATGTATTTCATTTTTTCAACCCGGATTCAATCCAAAACTAATTGGGTGATATTATTTATTTATATTCCCATAGGTCCTACAGACCGTCTGAACACCATACTAAAATTTCATTTTGATTAAGTCATTTTTACGGCAGTTATCGTGCTAACTGACAGACAGACAGACAGAATGAGCAAATTCATAAACACTTTTCAACTTTGTTGTAAAGTATTAATAAGAAATAATAAAGAGATGTATACAAAATAAATTTTATTGAAATTGCATTTCTGACTGGATTATATCAATTACGGCATTCAGGTTTAAATTTCACAGGGATTATTGATATTTTCAATTTATTACTTTTTCTGTTTTTTTATGGATTTTTTAAACTTATATATTATAATACGGGTTACTTATATATTGTAATACTGCTCGTACAGTAATATCAAATGTGTCACTAGACTCTAAATAATGCTTCTATAAATAAATCTGCATCTGATTTGCAAAAAATCGGCTTCTTACTAATATTTGTACCAACTCTATTTTTTCAAACAACAACGCCCACTTTTTATAAAAGATATTAATTCTTCAAATCAAAGCACACCAAATTTATATAAAGTTTATATGTTTTACTCAAACCGTTGGGGATGACTGCTTTTTCTTCGACCCAGACCGTCCGACCTACCAGAAAGGTATAAGGTGTATGTTTGGACGACCGGGAGGTGCTACCCAATTTAGCTCTGAGCCCAGTGGGGAAGGCATCCATAGGGACCGTACCATCCTTCCCCTACCACCAACCTCTCGGAAGGACTTACGAACCGACATGTTTAACGTGATCGTACTCCGCATGAACACGGCGATAATTTTGGCAGTAGCGGGAATCGAACCCGGGCCGACCGAGTGCAATTCCCGCACGCTAACCACTGGCCTGTCGCGCCCAATGGGGATGACTGCTTAAAATTTCGTGTATATTTACACTGCAGATTTTAACACGTTTCAGCATAGTGTAAAAGTATTTAAGGCTTTGGTCATTCTGTTTGTTCTTTCTCACTATAATTTCCGTAAAATGGCCTTATCGAACTGGAATTTTAGTATTTTGTTGAGACGATCTGTGGGATGTTTGGGAATGAAAATTAATAACATCACCCAATAAATTTTGCATTTTACCCTCACCGAAAAAATGAAAACATTTTTTTTAAGCGGGAATTAAGGAGTCATTTTTTAAGCAGGAATTATTCCAAAAATTTTAAAATTTTAGGAAATATTGAAATTACCATATAAAATGTGTGAAAACAATGTCAGCAAAATATTTTGGTTAGATTTTAACACTTTCCAACATAGTTGCAAAGAGTTTGAGAGAATGTCCCCCTGCGAACATGTAGCCTCCCACGTGGTGGCTGTGCCTGTGAATTAATATTTTTGTTTTTTATATTTCTGGTTTTTATTGTTTGTCCTTCCACTAGCCAGTAGACAGTTCCAATGGTGTCCATAGGTAAATGCTATCGCCATTGTCAGAAACTGGCTATTCTATCGGTTTTAATTCGAATTGTATGGCTGTCCTGACGAGAATGCAATTTCGAACTAACCACCGTTTTTTGTGTAGTTTCAGTTGATTGTTCTCCATGTCTTGATCTTCAATCTTGAGCTACTCATTATTGCCTTTTTTAACACTTTACAACATAGTTGAAAGTGTTTACGACTTTCTTCATTCTGTCTGTCTGTCTGTCTGTCCTTTCGCGCGATAACTGTCGTAAAAATGACTTTATCAAAATGAAATTTTAGTATGTTATTAAGACGCTCAGTGGACCACATGGGAACGAAAATGAATAATATCATCCAATTAGTTTCGATTTAATCCGTGTTGAAAAAATGAAATACATTGAACCCTATGGGACTTAATTTTTTAAACATTTTTTTAAGTGGAGTTGGAGTTAAAAGTCACAAATTGTTTCGAAAATTTTAGGAAATATTATAATTATCACGTAAAATGTGTAAAAGCAATTCAACAAAATATGTTTGGTAGTTTTTAAATAAAAAGAGAAATAACAATTACACCCATATTACATGCGGGGCGCGGTAGCCCATTGGTTAGCGCGCTGGAGTTGCACTCGGTAGGCCCGGGTTCGATTCCAGCCACTGCCAAAACTGCCGCCGTGTTCATGCGGAGTACGATCACGTTAAACATGTGGGTCCGAAAGTCCTTCCGAGAGGTTGGTGGTAGGGGAAGGAGGGTACGGTCCCTGTGGAAGCCTCCCCCACTGGGTTCCGGTCTAAATTGGGTGGCACTTCCCGACCGTCCAAACAGTTACCTTACACCTTTCTGGTAGGTCGGACGGTCTGGGTTTCATCAACAACAACCCATATTACATGCCGGCCGTCCAAATGGTTGCTCAAGTCCTTGTTGACGAGCCGGACGGTCTGGGTCTTCAACCCATATTACATGAAGAGATCATGTGACTCATTTTAAAATAAAATGTGCCATCCAATTTATCCCCTATGCAAAAATCGTAATGTTTAAAGATCGTTTAAATTGATATTTAGCGATGCATCCGTCATAAAACTGCTTTATTTTTTCATATTATATGTGTATCTAAATTCTGTGCCAACGTAATTATAACATTTTCGAATTTAAATGATAACAAAGCTACCTTTATTCCTTCAAAGGACCCTAATTTTAACGCTAAACTATAGCATACAGAATGTACACAAATCAAGCGATTTTAAGGTGAGTTGCACAAGAATTTCTACATTTTCTTATGCAACTTCAGAAGAATTTCTGAAGTTGCATAGGATATTTTGAAGTTGCATAGGAGATTGAGTTTGCATAGGATGATTTCTGAAATTGCATAGGAAACTCTGAATGCACTCAAATTTATTGAGCTCTGTAGTCTGGAATATACGTTATATGAATTAAATATTCATTCATTTTACATAGAGATGCAGGCGATTTATATTTCGATGACGTCATTTGAATAAAGTTCATATTGTTCTTAGATCATGTCTTGAGTTAGACAGTGCAAGTGTAGTAGCAGTTCCATAAGATGTTTCTATTTCATCTTCATCATATTCCTTTCATATCTACTTTATACCATGATTTATCTTAAGATGTTCTATATCAAAAATCAGATAGGCTTCACAGGTATGTTTGCATTGGGTTCTGAAACATATTTTTAAAATATAGCATTATTTTCTTCTCATTATCTGATTTCAACTTTGACAGACTGTTATATATCCAATCCATGTCCAATCCAGGCTGATTGTTTGTGCGGTAAAGACAACTCCCATCGACTCAATGCTACTCTTGACAAATAATAGACCCATTCAGACGATTATTGAGGAGAAAGCTGTCTCGTTGTATGAAAAGCTAATAAGAATTGAAGTGCCCTTTTGGGATTGTTATGAAAATGGCCAAGGGCACCTGAAGACACAAAGCGGTTATTTATAGAAGGTTTTATAGTTAAGAACAGATCTAGAACTTGATGCGGGTATTGTTCAAGGGTTTTTGAAACCCCGAAATCCCTTGAATCAAGTTGAGAAAATTACTAATCTGAATCTTGTCCAGCCCATCCTAAAGAGTCAGTTCCCTCATGAGAGCTGAAAGATTTTAGCTCTTGAGATCATCCATACTCTCTATCCCGAATCTGAATGGTTACACATGTTTATACTGGTGGTTCTTTGACTGAATGCTCACAAAATATTGGAGCAGGAGTATACACTTCCATTTTCTCTTTTTATATGCCTGTAGAAAAACGAAAAACCACCTTTGACGGAGAGGTTATAGCTATCTGTGTGGCACTACGGCAACGTGTTGTCCCCCAGACGTAATAACAACAATGTGGTCTTACTATTGGATTCCAGACTATTGCCATTCAGGCTATCGAGTCAAATGAAATACCTATCTCTAGAGATATCTTAGAATGTCAAATCCTCCTTGAGTGATTGAGGGCAGAGGGAAGGCACATCGTTATCCAGTGGATCCCTGGACACTGTGACATTTTCGGTAATGAACAGGCAGATATGTTGTCTAAGAAGGGCACACGGATAGTCCAACAGCCAACTACTCATTTCATTCTATAAAAATTTATATCAAAAATCACATGAGACTTAGATGGAAAACGGAACTCACTTCTCGTATTTCTTCGAGAAGTTGCGAGAACATTTTGGACCAAATAATTTCGGATAAACCTCGTGAAAGGGCAGTCGCGGAATTCAGGTTTGAAGTTAGCCGTCACTGTCTGGCGAGTCATTTACACCGCATTGGCATTTATGCCAGCACAAATTGCTCGCTTTGTGGAAAGGACGAAGTTATGGACAGGTACCATATCAAGGGATGCTCGGCTTTACGTGGGGACTTCGAGGTGAGAAGATATTGGAGTGCTAGAAACCTGCTGATGAGACATTGACTTTTGTTTTTTGTGTTCTTTGTTGTAAGACGTTTGTCATTTTCTCTTGCCATTGGAAATAAAAAATATATATATATCCAATCCATGCGCATGTCTTTATTATACTGCTTCTTTAGATTCTTGTGTTACGACGTATCCTCTTGAATCGTGTATGCACACTCAGGATACACAAATGAATCCGAATTTCTGGATAATTAACGTGTTCATTTGAAAGAACCAGTAACCGTAAACAGAAACAATTTACGGCTAATAACATTGTAACTAATTTACAAACTCATAAAACAGCTCTCTGGTACAATAAAACAGCAATTAAACGCTCAACTAACTCACAAAATAGCCAAATCCGTCCTCAAAACACTAACGTATATTACAGTTCAATTCGTCTAGCATTACTCTGTCCAAATTAATGATGACTTCTTATATACTCTCGGTATAAACTTTTAGAAAGAGAGCTTATCCTCGAAATCACTGGCCAAATCCAAGGTCCGTAGAATATCTTATATATAAGGTTGTCTCGTTCGGGGAAAAAGTTGTCCCGGGAAGGAAGGACGAGTGACGTCACTGCTAGACCCATTCTCTGACAGAGGCGAGAACTATTGAGAAACGTTGATCGGAAACTATTTAAATATTTATCTAATAGTAACGGTGTGCAAGCAATATAGAATAAAATAAAACAGTACATGCATAGTAATGTGAAGTTTATGAAAATAAATTCCGTACATATGAAAAGAAATAGCAATTTTTTTATGAGAGTGGAAGCTATTAAAATTTTAACATAAGTGAAGTTTATACAAAGATTACTGAATGCTATGCTGAAAGATAATTGAATCAGCAAAAGTTATGTATAAAAAAATAGTGAATGATCAGAGAAGAGCCAATGGGTGTTAGGTGTGTTATGTGAATCGGTTTGAGACGGATATAAATATATATTTCTAATCTAAATGTGGCAAATCAGTCATCATTTAAATATTGACTGTATTCCGAAGTTTACAGGCATGAATAACGCAGTATAAATTAGAATAAATATTATTTCCAGGCAATGAATGCATAGCTTTTGTCTAGTTCAAGAATTTTACATGTTTTAGAAAAAATATATCGTCTGGATTTGAGAGAAGGTCAGGAAACTTTAAAAATCATCTGAAGAAAAAACAGTAATTGATTTAAATTTGAAAACACATATTTTATCAAATCATTGCAATAATAATTATTAGTCACGTCAAATGTAGTTTGTTAAGATTTTTTTTGTTAGTAAATTTGTTAATAAAGTTTTTGCTAAGGCATTTATATCTTGATTCGTTAAATTGAAGGACTTCATCATGAGTAAGACGGAGTAGTTTCGTTTCAATAAAAATGGTTTTTGTTCAAAAAAGGAATATTCATAAGTTAAAAGAAACAAGTGTAATTTTATGGATAATTTTGTAAAAACAAAATAAATTTATAGTCGCATTAAAATGATACATTTACCCCTATTTATTTTAAAGCAAACGGTGAATGGAATCTTTTTAGTTTGAAGCTCCTTCCCCATAAATATTGGACAAATTTCGGAGAAAAAAAATTCGTCGTCGAAAAAAATGATAAAAATAGCCTTTGTTTCTTTTAGCATAAAATTCTGGATGATACTCCCTAACCCCCCCCCCCCCCCTTTTATTTTCCACGATTTTCTGTCGCATTTTAAAGTGCTGATTGACTGAATTCTACGGTAATATCTATACCATAAAAGAAATTAAATGAATTCACAAAAACTTCAAATAAACAAAATTAAACAGCAGATGTATATCATTAAATATATAGAAACGGGGTTTTCTTTAAGCATATAAAATGAAAATATTAATTACATGCATTGTGCATGCAATGATACAATCTAAATATTTTAAAATCAAATCGATGACATTTTTCAGAAATTATAAAGTTCAAATATTTTTTGTATAGGAACTATTAGGAACGGAATGGTACGCTTACTCGATAGAATAAGTGCCATAGCATTTATATGCAGGAAATTTTAAATCATCCAATTTTTAAAGAAATAGAAATTTAATTGCAAATTGATAAAGATCATATGGAGAGTTTTATAGAAATAAATATTATTTAATTCTATTTTTACATATTTCTCATCAGTTGAATCCTATTCCAAACCTTTAATAGAAAATACAGACAGTAAAGTGCACAGTCTCTATTGAATGAATTTGAACGGGATATTTTGTTTAAAATCTTTAATGTGTTGTAAAAGTAATTGTTAAAAAATACTATATTAAAATCCATATTCATACAATATATTTGTGAGTAAAAATATTAATAAAGATTATCAATTTACACATGAAATATGTAAATTTTGTGTAAAAAAGAAGATGAATGTATTTGTTATACGAAATCACCCGGAAAATCATATCCTTGTCTTAATATATAATTTGTTCCGTTAATTACAGCAATTTAGTTCGTTTTGAATTCAAATTTGAGTTCATTTGTCATATTTCAGTATTAGCACATTATTTTAGGAAACATTTCATGTATCTCGTTGATGTTTAAAGCAAGGCATTTTTAAACAAAACCGTGCTGTTTTCCAACGTTTTTCAACGAAGCGCCGCTTGTCAACAGAACGGAAGGTCTAGCAGTGACGTCACAGCTCGCCCAGAAATGGTACCATGGGGGGAATAGCGAACGAGACAAACTGTTAATTCTATTAACCTTGGGCCAAATCTAGAAAGAGCCACCTAATTCGGGAACACGGCAAAAATAGCCAAGTTGCCGATATTTCGCCAAATCTGACTCCCAGGCCACGAGAAAGTTGACAAGTTCAAGCTTTCACGCAAGCTTAACACATCTCTTTCAAGCAATAGAAATGGTGGCCTGTAAAAGTATTTTCTCCTTGTGGGGAATTGAACAATTGTGGGGAATTGAACAATTATCCTCGAAACCATTAGACAAATCTAGAAAGGACCACCTAATTCGGGAACACGACAAAAAATAGCCAAGTTGACAATATTTCACCAAATCTGACTCCCAGGCCACGAAAAAGTTGACAAGTTCAAGCTTTCACGCAAGCTTAACACATCTCTTTTAAGCAATAGAAATGGTGGCCTTTAAAAGTATTTTCTCTTTGTGGGGAATTGAACAATTTTACGCCCATTTGTAATAATATATTTTACTTTATAAAAATTCGCTCAAACTGCAATATAAAATAATTTGATATTAAAATCATTAGTTGGAACCAATATAAACAATTAATTAACATTTCTGTCAAAATATAAATTTCCTTACCTATACTGTCATGGCTGCTCTCTTCATTTATCCTCACAAAGGAGGCATCTTTTTATTCGTTAATTAATTGTTTACTGCTCCTACTATTTTAATTTCAGATTATTTTGATGTATTTAAATATTTTCTGCCCAATGAAAGCATCATGCAATGCAAATGTGCAATATGTTAAACAAAGAGCAAAGCATGATTATCTCACTTTGGCATGAGAATTCCCCTATAGCTTCATTTGTGATTTTTTTCGTCATTTTAACACTTTACAACATAATTAAAAAGTATGTATGACTTTGTTCATTCTATCTGTCTGTCTGTCCGTTCGCACGATAACTGCAGTAAAATGACTTTATCAAAATGAAATTTTAATATGTTATTGAGACGGTCTGTGGGACATACGGGAATGTAAATGAATATCACCCATTAGTTTTGGATTGAACCCGGGTTGTAAAAGTGGCTTACATCCTCTAAGTGACAAAATTAGGTCCCTATGGGACCTAATTTTTCAAACAGTTCTTAAGCGAAGTTAAAATTCACAAATTGTTTCGAAAGTTTTAGGAAATATTCAAATTATCCCATACAATATATAAATCAAAATTCAGCAAAATGTGTTCGGTGGTTTTTTAAATAAAAATTTAAATAATAATTACACCCATATTGTATGAAGAGATCACGTGACCCACTTCAAAATATAGTATCCATCTTTTTTGCATAGTGTGAAAATCCTTCTAAATTTATATTTAGTGTTGTATTCGTCCTAAAACCACTTTATTTTTGTGTATTTTCTGTGCATGCATATTCTGTGCCAACGCAATAACAACATTTTTCAGTTTAAATGGTCATCAAACTTTGATTTTAATGGATGTAGAATGTAACCTAATATAACCTAAGTAACTAAATGTAACTTAATTTGGATGTAGAATGTAAACAACTTAATGGATGTAGAATGTAAACAAGTGATGATTGTAAGATGAGTTCTATAAGAATTTCTGAAATTTTTAAAGCAAAATTATTTAACTCTGGAGTCTGAAATAAAAGTGATATGAATGAAATATTTATTGCTTTTACATAGAGAGCCAGACTATTTATATTTCTATGATGTCATTTGTATGAAGTTCATTTCTTTCGATGAAGTTTGAAGTTTTCAAATATAATAAATTATTGTATTATTGTGATAATTAAAAGAACATCAACTCTGAATGTAACGTATTTTGGAGATGTTTAAATAAAATTGCATTTCACTTTGAAAGTGTTTCATAATCAATGCTTTATGCATGATTGATCTTTCTTGTTTGACTTTGGGTTTGGTGGTCTATCTTGTACTGTAGACCGGGATACAACGCATCCTTCACAAAATGGTATGCGGTTTTGCTTTATTAATTTGAACTTAATTATGTTGTTTGAGTTTATTCTTAATGTTGGTTCGGTATTAATTTTTTGTTCTCATCTCGAATCTGCATGAAACTGAATATATAAGACAGGAAGAAAATTACTTAAGTTACTTTTTAAATGATGCATATAGTTTTGTTTAGAAAACAGCATATAAAATTTTGAAACGTACAATAAATCTTACACAGGACGTAAATCCCCTTCCGAGAGGTTGGTGGTAGGGGAAGGAGGGTACGGTCCCTGTGGATGCCTCCCCCACTGGGTTCCGGTCTAAATTGGGTGGCACTTCCTGACCGTCCAAACAGTTACCTTACACCTTTCTGGTAGGTCGGACGGTCTGGGTTTCAACATCAACAACAGGACGTAAATCCCACAGAAAAAACGCAATATTAAGATATTACAAAAACGTAATTTATAAACCAAATGAATCGTACGCAAGAAGGAGCCAAGACTTCAAAATTCGAAATCGAGTCAGCTGCAATACTAACGTAGCTACCCTGGCTCATGGGAACCTCTCATAATTTTAATAGTAATTCTGAAAGCTTGAGTCGTTTATCTCATCGAGACGACTTCGTTTGTTCAAGTACACCTAGTCGTCTCTCTTGCATGACGTTTTTACTCATTACACATATCATACTTGTTGCATCAGGGTATAAAACATCACTCAGTTGCCTAGTATGGTATCTATCCCAGCAAAGAACTCGAACCTCAAACTCGAGAATAGCTCCTTAACGTCTTTGCTCCCTTATGTATGACCCCTTAGGTAGGTACCTTACAGCATAATCCTTAATCCAATAAAAATAAATCTCAGTGATTGTACAGACTTTGGCAACAACCAGGATTCATCTGGATTGATCTTCCATGACGAGACCAAAAGCCATTCGCACTCACTTTCTTGTTCATTCTTGCGCACGACTGTGCACAACTTCAAACAATAAAATTCACACCTTACCCAAAGCCGCAGTAGCGTCAATCATTAACCGGCAATTTAACAATTCACCTGTGCATCACAATTCAGCCGTTAATTTTATTACTTTTCCTCGCCATTGCTCAATTGCAGGAAGTGTCAGTCTTTGCCCCTCGGCCCACACCCCCTGTAATTATCACTAGTCCGGGCCCACACACATATTAGTCGAGCGGCAGCCATTAAATGTAGGTTAGGTATGCGTTCTTCCAAAACATTAACTCGCAGGCAAAGAAATAGTATCTGTTTACGCGAGCGACTAGGTCATGTTCGTGGGAATAAATTGATATCGGGACAAACATAAGAAGATGAGAGTATTCATATCACATAGGCTCAGGCACATGGGTAATAGCTGGAAATTCAAAGTCCAATGAGCAGTTATCTAGCAAATTATTGATTGGTACTGTTATTCCAATTATTTTGAGCCTCTGGTCGCATCAATCAATTTATTATATACGTAGCATTTTAGTCCATGTCAACAACTAAAAGCAACTGAAAACTATAACAGTGGTTCTGTATCTTTAAAATTGAGCAAGTTATATCTAATTGAAAATTGAACATTGTGAATGGGGACCATATATCAAATTAAAAATGTAAATTTGTGACATATCACAAGAAAGATAAAACTGGATGATAATTTGATTTATATGCCCAACTGCGTAGTTAGTACCACTGCTTTATATAATCTCTATCTGCGTAATGCTTTATTTAGATGCACCTGTGATAAAAAATTTTGACACATATTAACGGATTTTTGATCTAAACAATTTCCATCGTCAATTTATTTATGATCCCTATTTTCACTGATGAAACAGCCTTTCACATAGTACGGAAAAGTGGCATAAGTCAGATTTTTTTCTTTATCATAATTCAGTTGATTTAAACATACAGATATACGGGTTTTTTAATGATCTTGTTGCATTAAAAATACAAATTTTCTGATTGACCAAATTTGTCTAAGGGGGTCGTATAAAAATTTAAAAAGTGTAACTTTTTTTAAATTAATGGGAGGACTATTTTATTAACATACTTTTATTTCCTACCTTACTTTCAGCATTTTTGCAATTTACATTGCCCACTTATCTCCAACAGTTAAAGAATTAAAGCGCGTTTCAAATTTTTGGGACACCCTGTATATATATAGTATACAGGGTGTCCCAAAAACATTGACCTCGGCTTTTATTCCTTAAATATTGATCTTAGACATATATAATAAATTACAAAGTTGCGTAAAAAAAAGGTACAGAATTTTATGAAATCGATTAAAATTTTCAAGGAATTAAATTTTAAGAAATACTAAATTTAAATTTTTATACGGCCCCCGTACAAAAGCATTTCCAATGAGTAAAATGTGCCTCATACACTAATAAGGTGGTGTACAAAATTTCAATATTTTATCATAAAAAGTCCTAGAGATATGAAAAGACAAAAATGCTGACTTAAACAACATTTCGATGGATCGACATGGGTTCTCAGACGGTAAAAATCATGTCAGCAGATCGCGTTTCAGGGGTCATACAAAAGTTACGAAAGAAAACAATGATTTCATAAATAAATAATAGTTTTGCTATTTATTGGTGCAAAAGTATCCACACTGTGTAGAAATAATAACTTTACACAAAAATTACAAAGCTTATTCAAAATGTTTTACATCCATGCCAATACAGAACTGCATTCGCCAGATAACACTTCTGTGCAGTCGATCAAGTTCTTGTTCGGTGATGTCACGATAGCCATCTTGAATGCTTTGTTACAACTCTGCTTTATTTAAGGGAGGTGACAGATAAACAGTTGCGTAAACGATCCCACAATAAAAATCCATACGCGTTAAATCAGGCGATTTAGGGGGAAATTCAACTGGCCCATGAAAGCCAGTCTAAGTCACTCACTTGTCTGGAAACTCGTTATTTAACTAGTGTTTCACAACTGTAGTATGGTGAGTTGGAGATCCGTCCTGTTGAAACCATACACGTAGAAGTACAGTTAGGGGCAGTTCATCCACAAAATCAGGAATAACCGCATTCAGAACCTCATTAACATATCTGTCACCCGTTAACGTACCATCATACAGTATGGGTCCAAGCAAACGGTTTCTGAAAATATTACACCATACATTCGCAGAAAATTGCGTTTGATGATGAATATCACGTACCACGAATGGATTTGTGTCAGACCAGAAGTGCTCATTTTCAGGATTTATGCATCCATCTTGTTTAAAACAGCATTAATTAGTCCAAATAACGTTTTATAAGAAAGAGGGATTCGCATTTTCCTGATTTAGAGCTCAATTACAGAAATCTAGACGACGTTGATAATCTGTTAGCTCCTGTCCTTGCACACCATGAATGTTAAGCAGGTGTCATTTATTCCATCTCAGTATTCTCCACACTGTTGCACGTGGAACGATCATTTCTGAAGCAGCGGTACGAACACTACTATGTGGATGACTGCAAAACCAAGTCAAAATATCAATTTCTACATCAATTGAGTGAAGTCTGGGTCTTAGTCCACATGCACGATGTACGTTTCCTCTTTCACATACTCGTTGCACCAGTCAGGAAATAAATCTCCCAGAAGGATGTCAAGAATTGGGAAAAGTAGGTTGATATTCCCGTGCAGTTTCGTTAGCATTGCGGTTGGTTGCATAAACTGTACAGCATAAGCATTTCAAAAAGTTCTTCGTTGCCGTATTGCGACATACTGTCGTTATAACTATCAGATATACTGTCAGACGAACAACATCAGATATACTGTCAGACGAACATCCAATGATAGAATAGAGAGAAGTTGCAACTCAAAAACCTCAACATTAAAAAATGCTTATCAAATAAAAAAGTATCAAACAGAGAATCATCAATCAAGTGGAAAACAAAATGCAAATGAAAGGAATTGATAATGGGAAATCATATAAAATACAACCATTAAATATATCTATCAATATATATATATATATATATATATATATATATATATTATTTTTACAATATATATATATATATATATATATATATATATATATATATATATGAGGACATTTCTATGCACCCAATAAGTAGAATCCTAGTCCATATTTTAAAAAAAGGAGTAGGAAAAGTTCATTCTTGGTCACTATTAACATATACTATCTCAGGGCACTGATATACACTACACAAACTGGCCAATATCACTTTAATACAAAGTGATGATAGTTACTATACATTCCAGCTATACATTCCAGTCGAATTGCTATACATTCCAGTCGAAGGATTCTAGCTCATTTTCTTATTTTTCAAAATGTGTCAGTAAAGTCGCTTTATGGCCACCATCAATTAATACAACTCTTTGCCGTACAATTCATGAATGACCCATATTATCTCTTTTTTTTCAAATACTGTACCAAAAGTCAGTTGATGACCACTTTTAATTTATATGAATATCGGACTCAATGCTTGGTACATGTGAATCCGACCACATATGCCCGTTCCTAGAAACGTTGGATGGCGGATCATTATAAAAGTAATTCTCTATCACATGGCAGTAAATAATATATGATAACGCAGAGATAACCATTTTCATCAATCACAGATTTAAAATCTTGACGATACAAATCACATGACTTTAAATTTTATGTATGGATAATTTTACAACAATGAGATTTATCTACATAATTAAAATTTAGTAATTAAGAAGCATAATTTCCCTGAAACCTTTATTGGTCTTATTTTCATAAACTTCATGCAAAATTTCATAATGCTTCAAGCCAAATTTCATAAAATTCGGTATATAAGTCACATGTGGGATACTGTGATAATTTAAAATATATTTCCAACGTTGAATATATCGCATTTATAGATGTTTAAATAAAATTGCATTTCAGTTGGAAAGTGTTTCATAATTAATGCCTTATGCATGATTGATCTTCCTTGTTTAAAATATGAACTAGGATTCTACTTATTGGGTGAATAAAAGTTACCCCGGTGCTGATTGGATTTTGGTCCGAGTCAGGAAAAAATAACCTGCATTTTCTTTTCTTTTTTTTTTTGCGCACTGGGCTGAAAAAGTTGTATGTATCCACTGTAGCTAGAAGACTGATAGACCAAATTCTCAAAATTTGGTAGATAAGTTTTTTGACGGATACTCTGATGCTGGTAAAATTTTGGAACGATTCGAAAGAAAATAATCTAGTTTTTTTTTTCAGAAATGGCCCGCAAATCTAAAATATAAGATCTAAAATAAAAAATAAAATACTACATATGCAAAAATGCATTAATTAAATACTTGTTTTATTTTTGACAGCAAAGGGAATAAGGTCAACCCCATTACTTCAAGATGGACCATACTCGAGTTATTTAAATATTGAATTTTGAGGAACTGTTTTGAGGACGTTTTACACTGTAATTAAAAAACTATTTAATGAAATCTTTTAAAACTTAGCAGCTTAATGGGTTTCCTGATGCTGATTACATTTTAATTTGATTTGGAACAGTATAACCGACTCTTTTTTGCTAAATGACCCGCAGAGATAGTGTAAATATGAAATAAATCACTAAAATTGTTAAAATATATTAAGTACTTGCCCATCAGGTAAATTTTGACAACTAAACGAAGAAGACTGTCCCAACGACTGCAGGATGAACCGTTTTCGCATATTTTAGCTTTAGAAATTTTGAGGACCTGAAGAATTTAATTGAATTAAGTTGTCAAATGTAACAAAAATGCAATAAAAAGGCAAATTGGATATAGTATCCGAAAAGTATCCATGTTATTTTCCGTAATTAAACTTAATTTAATGCATAATGAAAAAAAATGAATTTGAATCTGCAGGTAATATCGTATGCTGCCCACATCATATTTTTTTTAAAGAGCAAAGTTGCAAAATATTATCTTTCATCCGTCATTTTAAAAGTTGCAAACGATTTCTTCCCGTCCGCTCCGAACTTACGCTCCTAATATCCATAGATTTATATAATCCATACACCGCTCCCATTCAATATTACTATTTCTTACACGATTCGCTATATCAAACCATACATATTATCTGCTATATTTCGCGGATTGGCTGGCGGCTAACAAATAAAAACCAGCGTAGCTAGAATTTAATTTATTAAATCTGTTTACAATTTTTAGTAAGTTACAATTTTTAGTAAGTCCGACATCTACTACTGCTGCTTTGTTAGAAAATGTGATAAACGTGGCTACAGTGTTGTTTCTGAGAGATGAAGCGCTAAATTAACATCCATTCGATTTCTCTGTTTGGATTTTATTTCTGACATGGCGGCTGAAAAGTAAAAAAAAAAAAAAACGACCCACAATCTGATAGCTTTATAACTCAGAAATAGATATTACTTAACGAGTGATATCCACATATTGCATTACACCATTGATGTTGCATTTTATGTCTGACACCAGAGTCACATCAGAAGACAACTCGAATAGCTTTTATTTCTTCACGAGTATCAAGTGCACATGATTTTAACTCTTCCAAGAAGGGATTATAAATCTAAAAGTTACCTTTCCGAGGATCCTCAGTTTCAGGGGGAAAATTATTAAAGTTTTCAGCTAACGCCCTTAAATGTTGACTTATTATGTTGAATATAACTTTCTGGTTGACATCATCATCATCATCATCACGGTACTACAGCCCTTGTAGGGCCTTAACCCCCCTTTAAGATTTTTGACCCTTCCTTTCTATTGGCCGCTTTCATCTTATAATTGCTAATACCAAGCAATTTCAAATCCTCCTCTACCTGCTCCTTCCATCTGACCCTAGGTCTCCCTCGAGATCTTGACCCTCCTGGGTTTCCTTCTAAAAGACTTCTAGTGACTCTCCTCTCTTCCATCCTCATCATTTTTTGATTGCTACTGGTTGACATCAGTAGCAATCAAAAAATCTCCTAAAAATAGAACCATTTCTATATCTTCCTCTTGTTCGAGACTACCTCAAAGAGCCAGCTTCTTTTTGAACGAATCCATTTTATTTCTCAATGTAAAATATATTTGTACAAGACCCTTGAAGAGATATATTAAGTTCGTTGAAAAATCTAAATATGACCACCATATTCAATGTGGGGCTAAATATTGCCAAGTTGGCGATATTTAGAAGAGAATTTCTTTTGTAATAAAAGGTATGCCCATCATATGACGGAATTAAAAATTTGTAAAACATTGCATCCCATTTGGCTTCATTTTTATCCATTTAGCTACATTTTTATCAATTTGGTAACATTTTTATCAATTTGACAACAGTTTCGCCAACTTGGAAGCATTTATAAAGTCGCCAAGTTGGCGACATGCTGCCAAAACTCATCGGCAGAATTTCGCCAAGCATTGCAGATGGAGAAATAGGTTAATCTTATGGTAGAGTCTTATATTCTTTCCAAAATATTGAATTTTCATCAATTAGTTGTCATTTCCATTG
Source organism: Amaurobius ferox (assembly GCA_951213105.1). Classification (NCBI taxonomy): domain Eukaryota; kingdom Metazoa; phylum Arthropoda; class Arachnida; order Araneae; family Amaurobiidae; genus Amaurobius; species Amaurobius ferox. The sequence continues at coordinate 122,247,552 of OX578144.1, read as the reverse complement.
ATTTAGCCGCATTCTTATCAATTTGACGACATTTTTATCAATTTGGCGACATTTTCATCAATTTAGCGAGATTTAAAAAAATCGCCAAGTTGGTGATATTCCGCCAAATTTATTGGCAAAATTTCGTCAAGCATTATAGTCGGAGAAACAGGTTATTTTTATAGTAGATAAAAATTACTGGCGTACAAATACAAAACTATGACCCAAAGTATCTTCTCTTAAGTCGATTCTTATATTCTTTCCAAGATATTTAATCTTCATCAATTAGCCTTCATTTTTATTGATTTGCGTCATTTTTACCAATTTGGTGATATTTTCGTCAATTTGGCAACATTTAAAAAACTCGCCAAGTTGACGATATTCCACCAAATTCGTCACCAAAATTTCGCCAAGTTATGTGGATGGAGAAATAGGTTATTCTTATAGTAGATAAACGACTAATGTCGTCAAATTACAAAACCCCAAAGTGCCTTCTCTCGTAAATGGAACGAGCTAAGATCTACGAGAGTGATGATAATAAATGTTTGCATAATATTACATATGAAAAGTGAACAGATTTCATAATAGTTAATACATTATTTTCATTTTATGCTATTTTCTGATAAATTTATTTGCAAAATGTCCAATATCTCAGGAACGGTTCATGCTAGCGTTCTAAAGTTTGTAACAATCGTTTTCAAATGAAAAATTACACTAGAAATGATTATTTACGTAACTTTATTAAATGTTTTAGTTTTCTGATGATTTTTCAAAATTTCATTTCAAAACTTAGGGGGGGGGGGTCTGAACATTCGATTGCGTATAAAAACAATAGGCTTCCAGTATTTACTGATTGTGATTTTTGTACCAAATTTTGTCAGTATCGCTTCATTCGTTTGCCAGATATCGTCTCCACAGACTCACTGACTCACACATATACACACACGTAATTATACACACACATAATCACCCACACACACATAATTACACACACACACACATAATTACACAGACGTCAGGCAGCATTGGGCGCGGTTAGTACTTGGGTGGGTGACCACCTGGGAACGCCGCGTGCTGTTGGCACATTTCGCGCGCGGTAGCCCGGTGGTTTGCACGCTGCCACAACCGCCGCCGTGTTCATGCGGAGTACGATCACGTTAAACATGTGGGTCCGTAAGTCCTTCCGAGAGGTTGGTGGTAGTGGAAGGAGGGTTCGGTCCCTGTGGATGCCTCCATCACTGGGTTCCGGTCTAAATTGGGTGGCACTTCCCGGCAGTCCAAACGGTTACCTTGCACCTTTCTGGTAGGTCGGACGTTCTGGGTCTCAACAACATCGCACACGCAGACATCACCTCAAAAACGTCTGATTCGTGTTCAAGAATGCTTGAAACATGTATATACTATGTATATAAGGAAAGTAAAAACAATACGCACGTGTCCGATAAAATAATAATTTTTGCAACGTGTCGTTGACAGGCAAGTTGATGCAATACTGGCATTTAGTGGCGACGCAATTCGTCTATACTCGTCGAGTGCGACGACCTGCTCGCTGCCCAACAATGTAGTGGCCGAATCATGTAGCAGCTACATGATTCGCTCTTAATTACTGTGTGCTTGACGCTTGCTTTGATTCTTTTTAAATGCTCTAAAAGAGGGAGATAATATTTTGGCTATGACGTTCTGCCATTGATGGTGTTTTTACAGTTATAATATCTGGGAATCGAGTTTTATTGGCTAATCTTCTGTTCAAATGAATTCTTTTTGTGTTGTTGATTTGGACGCTTGTTGTGATAGTGGTGATTTTAATAGGTTTGGGACGTATAAGTTTTTGCTGCTTGTACTATTTGATTTTGTTGTCGAATTCAGACTGGGGGGCAGTTTGTGTTTAAGTTGTTTGTCGTGCTTGGTTAGTGCTAGTTGAAGTTTTTGTAGTTGTAATATATGTTATTATTCTGAGGATTGAGTTTTATTTGTTAACTTACATGATTCAGGCAAAATTTTTCGCGGACAGGCAGGAAATTTCTGCGGACCGATACCGGTCCGCAGAACACTGTTTGAAGAATACTGCTCTGGATGGTGTTGCCTGGACCCTGTAACAAAACGAAGCTGCCCCACGACTGGTGAAACTTACTATATTTTGAATAAAACATATTAAATTAATAATTTCCACAGAATATATTAAATAAATTAAACTTAATATATAGTATAGATTTTCTGAGCTATTGAATTTTTGAAAACTTGACGATGTTTCGTCGATTTGGTGAGGTTTTGTCAATTTTATTGCATTTTCCAATAGTCTCAAATTTGCAATCAAGGTTGCCTAATTTATCATCAAAGTGGGACAGATGAACAGACAGACAGCCTTTATTGAAACATGATTAAAATACTGTTCGTTTATTAATTCATATGAATTTCAATCCATTCCTAAAATTTTAAATCAAAATTCTTCTTGCGCTCTGATTTTAAATTTTATTTATTTGGCGCTATTTTTTAAATTTGAAATCATCTTTATTCTTATATTAATTCTAATAATTCTTAATTCGGCGTCATTTTCATAAATTTAGCAACATTTTCGTCAATTAGATGGCAATAAAAATATCGCCTAATTCGTCGTCAAAATTTTCGCCAAGTGTTCCAGACAGACAGATATATAGCTAGAGTTGGATCATTATAGTATTAATTTTTATATAGCCAACAGTCTTTAATAGAAAAAATGCTTTCAGAAAATTCCGACAACGACGGTTAGGAACGCGAATCAACTGATGCAAGCGAAAAACATTGATACATACAGAGAGACACACACATTTTAATAATGTAAATATGCCAAAATCATTTTTATGCAAACAGGGCTAGTTAAACCTAGGTTTACTCAACAAGCGTTGGATAAACATAGGATTAAACAAACAGTCCTCGAGTTTACCCAAGCAGTGTTGGATAAACGTAAGTTTATCCAGTCCCTTTGGATAATACGGGCTTTACCCGGGCAAACCTGGATTTATCCAATTTAGCAATCTTCAGTTTTACATATAAAACACTACGTATACAGGGTGTCTCAAAAAGAGTGAAACGCGCTTTAATTCTTTACCCGTTGGAGATAAGTGGGCAATGTAAATTGCAAAAATGTTGAAAGTAAGGTACAAAATAAGACTACGTTAATGAAATAACCCTCCCATTCATTTTCATAAAGTTACACTTTTCAAATTTTTACACGAACCCCTTAGACAAATTTAGTCAATCAGAAAATTTTTATTTGTAATGCAACAAGATCATTAAAAAAACACGCATATCTGTATCTTTAAAATTGAGCGAGTTATATTTAATTGAAAATTGAACATTGTGAAAGGGGGCCCTATACCAAATAAGAAATGTAAATTTGTGATATATCACAAAAAGATAAAACTGGATGATAATAGATAGGATACCCAACCGCGTAATGAGTACCACTGCTTTATATGATCTCTGTCTGTGTAATGCTTTATTTAGGTGCATTTGTGATAAAAAAATTTGACACACATTAACGTATTTTTTATCTAAACAATTTCCATCGTCAATTTGTTTATGATCCCTATTTTCACTGATGAAACAGCATTTCACATGGTACGGAAAAGTGGCATAAATCAGATTTTTTCCTTTATCATTATTCAGTTGATTTTAAAGATACAGATATGGTTTTTTGTTTAATGATCTTGTTGCATTAAAAATAAAAATTTTCTGATTGACCAAATTTGTCTAAGGGGGTCGTATAAAAACTTAAAAAGTGTAACTTTTTGAAAATGAATGGGAGGACTATTTCATTAACCTAGTCTTATTTTCTACCTTACTTTCAACATTTTTGCAATTTTTATTGCCCACTTATCTCTAACAGGTAAAGAATTAAAACGCGTTTCAATCTTTTGTTACCCTGTATAAGCATAACAATCAGGTTGACTAAACTTGACTTGGCAAGATAGGTTTAGAGCAAGACAGATGTTCAATCCAATCTGATGCAAAACCAGGTGCCTATTTCTGAAGTATAGTTACAGAAACCATGTGAACTGTCGATAGAAAGGAAAGGATAACGATAATTATAGTTACAACAGAATCAAAAATAATTATAATTAGGATATCAATCAATAATTTTAATTACAGCATATTCTGTTTTTATATCAGATTATGAAAATTGATGTTGCAATTTCGTAAGAAAAAGGCTAGTTCTAATCTTCCGAATTGTATCAAAATCTAATCATCCCCAGGATAACCAATAAGTGACTTAATTACCAAATTCGATAAAATATTGTCAAATATATTTGGAGCTAGAGTGAATATATCTGCATTGTACAGACGCACAGACTAAAACTAAAATAGTGCTTTCGTGTTCTAAGTTGCGCAAAACATGCAAATTTGTCGAAAACGACTACGAAAAATAAATAACTAAATTGTCCTGTGTATTATAATGTATTGTACGGAAAATAAAATACGTTTTCGGTACAACCCAAATGATTTAATGGTTCCAACATGGTCCTTATAACATACTGAGGTTTTTTTTTAGCAAATGACTCCATCAAAAGCTAATGAAAGGCACGGACACCCACATTGGAGGTGTTAAGGCCACACGGGTCTGATGTGCAGTCAACCGTTGTCGCTGGCGTTGCTTTTACCAGAGCAACAGGTACGGCACAAAACTTTGTTGCACACTCCGTGAATCTGTGCAGCCATCTGTGGTAACCGCAAAAGTATGCCCAGCGCGTCGCATTATTAGCCCTGGGATTTTGCGCAATATCAGCTCATCTAGCAATGACCTTAGTAATAACCTCAAGGAGGGGTGCTATTAAACTGGGCGGCTTAGCTTCTTAATTGGCGGAGATCGTAGAGATACTGTTGAGATGAGAGGAAGATAAGCTTTTAGACAGAATCGTATATTTTGTCGTACGCCGCACTTTGGACTAAACTGCCGAAAAAACTTTTCCAGGGGGTCACTTTTTGTATATACATGGATCTCTGTAGAAAAGTCCTTCCCCAATATCTTTGTAAGGAAAAGCCCATGGTTGTACACGCTATGTCTATCTTTAGTACAGTAACTATGCCCAATCAAATACAGGAGATTGCACCGCAGCGTATATATTACTTTACTTATATACATAATGTATAAGGAAAGTATTGTGACGGGGTCGAAAATTCGAATTCGAGTTTTCGACGGGAGAGCACGTTTCAAACATCCCTGATCACGAATCAAACCTTTTGGAAGTGATGTCTGTGTGTGTGTGTGTGTGTGCGTGTGTGTGTGTGTGTGTCAGTGAGACTGTGGAGACGATAACTGACGAACGAATGGACCGATTCGAACCAAATTTGGTACTAAAATCACAATCCATAAACACTGGAAGCCTATTGCTTTTATACGTAATCGAATGTTCAGAACCCCCTAAATTTTCGAATAAAATTTTGAAAAAATCGTCAAAAAATCAAAACCACTAATAAAGTTACGCAATTAGACATATCTTATGTAATTTTTCATTAGAAAACGATTGACATAAATTTTAGAACGCTAACATGAACCGTTCTTGAGAAATTGCACATTTTTCAAAAAAATTATCAAGAAGTCATATGAAATGAAAAAAAAATATTTCCTATTAAAAAATATGTTCACTTTTCATATGTAATACTATTCGATAAATTGGGTGACATCATTCTCGCTCGTTCCATTCATGAAAAATGATACTTTGAGTAATACTTTTGTATTTGAACGCCAAAAGTCATTTACCTGCTGTAAGAACAACTTATTTCTTCGTCCATATCTTTTTGCGAGATTTTGGTGACGAATTTGGCGCAATATCGCCAACTTGGCGACTTTTTAAATGTTGCCAAATTAACGAAAATTTCGCCAAATGGATGAAAATGACACTAAATCAATGAAAATGACAACTAATTGTCGAAAATTCAATATCTTGGAAAGAATATAAATATTCACTATAAGAAAAATCTATTTTTTTCTGTAAAAGTAGTAAATTCATTGCATTATATAAGGAAAGTCATGTGTTGCCCACATCAGATTTTTTTTTGTTATTACCCTGACAGTCCAGCTCCCTCGAAGGGTGTTGTTGAGCAGTTACAGCGGACGGTCAGGACAAAACACAGAAATAACACTAAAAGATATGTGTAAAATATGCAAAGACAATGCACAAAGATATACATAGAAGATACACATAGACATATAGTAATAAAACTGCCCAGATTCCAATATTTTTAATTAAATTTTTTGTATAAAAAGTATTTAATAACAGCCAATAAAAAAGCAAACAAACTAGGAAAAAGGAATTTAGAAAAGGAAAAGTAGAAACTACATAAAAAAAGACAAAACTAGTAAAATTTAAAGGTAAAATAATAAAAGATTTAAAATAGAAAAAAAATAAAACCATTGAAGATACATATACTAAAAGAACAGTGTAGATATTCTCTTGAAGTAACCGTGATCAAATAATAAAAGCATAAACAACTCATAAACTATCAGCTTAAGTGGTACTATCAGAAATATTGTTAGCAATTAAAATACAATTTTTAATTACGTAAATTGAATTTTTGTTTTAACAAATATTAGATAATCAAATATGTTGATTTTTAGAAAAAGGTTTGGTCAAATGAAATATTTTGGTCTGAGGACAAGAGACAGCATAATGATCAACGTCCTTATAATTATTACAAATACAATTTAAGGTGTATTTAATATTGAAATAATGTAGCTAAAGATCTACGAAAGGGCCATGTCCAGTCAGAAAATATGTTTAAAAATTTTATTAATTTGTAGTTTGAAGTTAGCAAAAGGTAGGACGTATTTAAATAGACGGATTGTTAGATCGTGGTATAATCCTTAAAAAAAAATGCCAGTTTGCAAGTAATAAAATTTTACAAAATTTAGTAAAGCAGTAATATAGAAAAAGGATTTTAATTAGAGTTTCAGAAGATGCAGCAAATGATCTGCTGTTTCATTCCTAATATTACCCACATGCGATTGGACCCAAGATAAATGAATAAGATTTTTAGAGTTTAAAAAACGTTATCTAATATTTTGTGTTATTAGATTTATTATGGATAGAATTGACTGCCGAAATAAAAGATAAACTCTCCGTATAAATATTAGCATGGACCAATCAGTAGCATAGTTTATTGCGGTAATTTCGGACTGTATTTATTGCATCGAATTTATAACAAAAAAATTCGTGCAAACTATCATACTTAAACATACGGAATGCAAAGCCAACATTATCTTTAATTTTTGAGCTATCAGTATGAATTTCATAAATAGGATTACAATCATTGCATTTTGGAAAGGTAGGGTTACAGGACTTCATTTGCGAAGAGGGCCATTAAAATCAAATAAAAAGGAGGAGGAAAAATACGAACTGAAAAATAAAACATTAATCCTTTGTTTACAAAACATTAATTTCTTGTACTAGATGTATTGGAGCGATACTTAAAATAGAAAATAGGGAAACACTAGAAGATGTTTTATAAGCATATGGAATTTTTGAAAGGAAAGAAAGTGAAAAAAAATTTGATTTTATTTGTTCTGAAGTTAAATGTTTTCCTCAGATCCCAGAGTAAAAAACAATAATTTTTTTCAAAGACAATTTGATACCAAAACTTTTAAATGGCCTTTGTTTATATCCCAGCAATTACACAAAATTTCCCACCGGTTCTCGTTAGATCACCGAAGTCAAGCAGCATCGGGCGCGATTAGTACTTGGGTGGGTGACCACCTGGGAACACCGCGTGCTGTTGGCACATTTCAGGCGCGGTAACCCGGTGGTTTGCGCGCTGGATATGCACGCTGCCACAACTGCAGCCGTGTTCATGCGAAGTACAATCACGTTAAACATGTGGGTCCGTAAGTCCTTCCGAGAGGTTGGTGGTAGGGGAAGGAGACTACGGTCCCTGTGGATGTCTCCCACTCTGGGTTCCAGTCTAAATTGGGTGGCACTTCCCGGCCGTCCAAACGGTTACCTTACACCTTTCTGGTAGGTCGGACGGTCTAGGTCTCAACAACAACAACAAAATTTCCCAATATGTGTAACATTTTTCTTTAAGGTAGTATATATAAAGGCTCCACATTCATTCATTATCTATTATTAAGCCAAGGAATTTTAGGTCAGTAGGGACTTTTAATGATTTGTTCTGTATTTAAAAATTGGAAATAAAAAATGAAAGTCTACTTACCAAAAAAGTTATAAAATCTCAAAATGGTTTGGGACAAGTTTCCACAAGAACGACGATGTACTTTTGAATCTAGGATACTCTTCCGATGGCTCCTAATCATTTGAGGCACCCCTAGCTCTTTTTAATAGCTGTCAAAAAATTTTATTGACCACGACTAAGAAGGGGCTACACATGATTTAGCTACTTAGCCATTAGGATACCTAGACCCGAAATTACAGCTTCGGTATTGGGGGAGCTTGGCGCAAACCATTTTGAGATTTAATAACGTTTTAAAAAGCAAAATTTTTTTATAGTTGGGAATTATTTTACTATAAAGTGGTGCTTTTGTGATTTAACAACTGTCCCACGAATTTTGATATCATCTAATCAAGCTAAACTTGAAAAAATGTGCATACTTATGTTAATAGGTCACGTAATTACCTTACCAATGTATTTTTTTTACTCAACTACAAAAATATGTGGTAAATAATATCTTTTACAAATTTTTGCAAATTATCCCTGGATCGTTGTTTGGGAACCATTTAGGCACACACAAAGATATCGGCTTAAAAAAAACTTTTTTCCCTTCCGGATGACTTAAAACGTGTAAATCAGTTGAGCACGTGTTTCAATTTTCGACTTCGTTCCAGTATGAACAGTAAAAATAGAGTGTGCATTACAGTACTGACATTTTATGATCTCTCATTTCAAATTGAGTTTGCTAATCTATGGTCCATAGGTACGCAGCAAATGTCATTTTAAACATAAAATTAATCGAGGTAAGACGCTAAAGTTTCCGAAAAAAAAAAATTGTTTTATTCTTAGTAACATATTTGAGTGATATTTCTCCTAAACAAATGGCAATACTTTGCAACTTAAATATACATCCAAACATCTCGCAACAACAGTCACACAATACTCTTCCGAGTTCTTACTCTCATTACAATAATCAGTTAGTCACAGACTCAAAACAATATTTACGAACTCTCCTCGTAAATATCTTTAGGCTAAATTCTCCAGAAAACTTTTACTTTTCACAGATAATTAAATGTCCTCATCGAATCTTTGCAATTCCAGAAGCTTCATCAAGAAACTTCTCTCCCCATTGAAGCCAAGGAAATTTCAGTTAGGCGGTGCTTCAAATAACCCCTACCTATAACTAAGTTACCTGCAGTGTGTAATCTTTTTGCGTAATGTGCGGTGACGGGGACGGTAGGGGTCATTTAACCCCTGGCCACACAGGAAGAAAACGACAAAACGGATGATTATGACTAGACCAGGGTTGCAGTTAAGGACGGAAGCTTGTGTTAATTTCCGACATTTAGAGGGGTATTTGTTTTACGTTTATTTGTTTGTCCTTGTGTACTCGTGTAATGTTGTAAAGATTAACTGTTTAAACAAGTAATCTATTATTCTTAAGCTTTCTCCCCAGAGAGCGTTGTATGACGTAGCGATTCAAAATATGATGGTGCGATGCTAGACGGTGCGATGAAAAAATTCAAAATATGACGGTGCGATGCTAGACATATGCAAAATATTGCGCAGTGGCAGATAAAAAATTTAAGGAGTTTTAATCAGGATATATATGACGTCCCCATATATGACGTCACTGCTGTTTTGATTTCGTAGAGTTTAAGAAAAGAGGGCAATGGTGACTGTATAGTACAGGGTGGTCATAAAAAAACTTCCCGATATATGAACCCCTAGCGACCTATCCGCTCAACTAATCGAAAGAAAATTTCAAATATTGTTATTTGAAGGTATGCGCTCGAGATTATGATGATTTCAAACAATAGAGCTCTCACGGTTACGGTTACAGTGAAAAAACTTCGAAATTTCGACAACACCCACTTTTTCCTGCGCAAATTGATCAGCGCATTGAAAAACCATAAATGGTGTTGGAACGATACACGTATGATGAAAATTGACGGCGTAAGTACAGGGTGGTCATAAAAAAATTTCCCGATATATGAACCCCTAGCGACCTATCCGCTCAACTAATCGAAAGAAAATTTCAAATAATGTTATTTGAAGGTATGCGCTCGAGATTATGATGATTTCAAACAATAGAGCTCTCACGGTTACGGTTACAGTGAAAACATTTCGAAATTTCGACAACACCCACTTTTTCCTGCGCAAATTGATCAGCGCATTGAAAAACCATAAATGGTGTTGGAACGATACACGTATGACGAAAATTGACGGCGTAAAACATTTGCAAAGAAGAATATTGTAAAGGACCAATGACAACACAAGAGAGAAGATGGAAAAAAACTTTTATTGGAATTACACGTTTTCAACGTGCCCACCTTCGCAGACGATAACGCATTGCATGCGGGAGATTGTTGACAACAATGACGAACGTAACATCGCAGGACGAATCTGTATAACTTCACATTTTATGGCATCTTTCAATTCTGACAAATCTCGTGGATTTGATGTGTACACCTTAGCTTTCAGATAACCCCAGAACCAGAAATCCATCGGAGTGAGGTCGGGGGATCGCTGTGGCCACGAAAGTGCAAATTTACGGGAGATGACTCTATCACCAAAGTTCTGTCGCAGAAGCTTGAGGACTGTAGTTTTCGGTACATCCAAATTACGGGCAACACTTCTTGCAGTACGAAATGGACCTGCAGTAACCGTTTTATGCACTTCTGCAACAACTTCAAAGATGGTCGTCCTGATCGCGTTCTATCACATGTGAATCCAGTTTCTTCAAATTTTTTTACCAAATCACGTACTGTTCGTACGGAACATGGGCCTCGTCTTAGCTTATGATTTCGCCGATAAACTCGCACTGCTTCGGCAGCATTTCCCCCGTTCAGATAAAACAGCTTTATCAATTCACCTCGTTGTTTCCCTGCAAGTGTCATCTTATTGGCACGTTCGAACACCTGATTGAAGGAACAATCTTTCCACACTGCTTATTAAAGGTTATCAACAAACAATGCTTTGCACATGGCGTTCTGTGATTGGTGCTTCTACTGCCTATCCCTGTGAATTATGCAAAGTGCGTCAATGCACCTCCTCTCTGGGTTGTCATTGGTCCTTTACAATGCTCTTCTTTGCAAATGTTTTACGCCACCAATTTTTGTCATATGCGTATCGTTCCAACACCATTTATGGTTTTTCAATGCGCTGATCAATTTGCGCAGGAAAAAAGTGCGTGTTGCCATTCGAAAATTTCGAAATTTTTTTTCACCGTAATCGTAACCGTGAGAGCTCTATTGTTTGAAATCATCCCAATCTCGAGCGCATACCTTCAAATAACAATATCTGAAATTTCCTTTCGATTGGTTGAGCGGATAGGCCGCTATAAGGGTTCCTATATCGGGGAAGTTTTTTTATGACCACTCTGTATATTCCCTTTTACATTTAAAATGGAAGTTTATTTAATAGCGGATCAAATTTCCAGTTTTCAATTATTGAATTTCTACTTGGTAATATATTGTTTTTATTGACGACAAATCACTAAAATTTTCATAAACAAGAAACTTCTACGCGGTTTATCTTAAAATATTGGAATTTATTGGATGGGATTTCTCATAAAATATTTCACAGAAACACATTATCTATTAAATATACATGAGCATATTTTATGTTTTATTTCAATTTTTAAAAATTTTTTTGGCAATGATGTAGAAAAAAAAAAACCTAGCTAAATATTTTTTTTTTCTTTTATGAAAATCTGATGGGCACCGGAGTATATCATCAGCTGACAATTTGACGAAAATCCTTGATCAGTTATTGAGTTATAGTTGACATATGTGTACATTACGTTTCTAATGTACGGATGAGAACCTTACTCGCCCCATATATAAAAAACAGCAGTACCTCTGAAAATGGTTGAATGTCGTTTTCTAACTTCAACAAAATGTGTAAATCTAACGAAAATTCGATTTTCGACATCTCTGTTACAATATCTCCCCTATACATACCACATTATGTACTGTTGGGAATTTAAAAGTGCGATAAATATTGGTAAAGTAATTAGTCTATGGTTGCAAACTTCATTTAGGCGATGCATCTAAACATATCGGAATTTATTGGGTGGGATTTCTCATAAAATATTTCACAGAAATACATTATCTATTAAATATACATGAGCATATTTTATGCTTTATTTCAATTTTTAAAATTTTTTTTTGGCAATGATGTAAAAAAAAAAAAAAAAAAAAAAAACCCTAGCTAAATATTTTTTTTTCTTTTATGAAAATCTGATGGGCACCGGAGTATATCATCAGCTGACAATTTGACGAAAATCCTTGATCAATTAATGAGTTATAGTTGACATATGTGTACATTACGTTTCTAATGCACAGATGAGAACCTTACTTGCCCCGTATATAAAAAACAGCCGTACCTCTGAAAATGGTTAAATGTCGTTTTCTAACTTCAACAAAGTGTGTAAATCTAACGAAAATTCGATTTTCGACATCTCTGTTACAATATATCCCCTATACATACCACATTATGTACTGTTGGGAATTTAAAAGTGCGATAAATATTGGTAAAATAATTAGTCTATGGTTGCAAACTTCATTTAGGCGATGCATTTAAACATATCGGAATTTATTGGGTGGGATTTCTCATAAAATATTTCACAGAAACACATTATCTATTAAATATACATGAGCATATTTTATGTTTTATTTCAATTTTTAAAAATTTTTTTTGGCAATGATGTAAAAAAAAAAAAAAAAAAAAACCCTAGATAAATATTTTTTTTTCTTTTATGAAAATCTGATGGGCACCAGAGTATATCATCAGCTGACAATTTGACGAATATCCTTGATCGGTTATTGAGTTATAGTTGACATATGTGTACATTACGTTTCTAATGCACGGATGAGAACCTTACTTGCCCCATATATAAAAAACAGCCGTACCTCTGAAAATGGTTGAATGTCGTTTTCTAACTTCAACAAAATGTGTAAATCTAACGAAAATTCGATTTTCGACTTCTCTGTTACAATATCTCCTCTATACATACCACATTATGTACTGTTGGGAATTTAAAAGTGCGCTAAATATTGGTAAAGTAATTAGTCTATGGCTGCAAACTTCATTTAGGCGATGTATCTAAACATATCGGAATTTATTGGGTGGGATTTCTCATAAAATATTTCACAGAAACACATTATCGATTAAATACACATGAGCATATTTTATGTTTTATTTCAATTTTAAAATTTTTTTGGGGGCAATGATGTAAAAAAAAAAAAAAAAAAACATAGCTAAATATATATTTTTTTTATGAAAATCTGATGGGCACCAGAGTATATCATCAGCTGACAATTTGATGAAAATCCTTGATCAGTTATTGAGTTATAGTTGACATATGTGTACATTACGTTTCTAATGCACGGATGAGAACCTTACTTGCCCCATATATAAAAAACAGCCGTACCTCTGAAAATGGTTGAATGTCGTTTTCTAACTTCAACAAAATGTGTAAATCTTACAAAAATTCGATTTTCGACTTCTCTGTTACAATATCTCTCCAATACATACCACATTATGTACTGTTAGGAATTTAAAAGTGCGCTAAATATTGGTGAAGTAATTAGTCTATGGCTGCAAACTTCATTTAGGCGATGTATCTAAACATATCGGAATTTATTGGGTGGGATTTCTCACAAAATATTTCGCAGAAACACATTATCTATTAAATATAGATGAGCATATTTCATCTTTTATTTCAATTTTAAAACAAAATTTCTGGCAATGATGAAAAAAAATAGTTACATATTTATATCTTTTCTGAAAATCTAATGGGCACCAGAGAATATCATAATTTGCCAATTTACTGAAAATCCTTGATCACTTTTTGAGTTTAGTTGAAATATATGTACTTTACGTTTCAAATGCACGGATGGGAACCTTACTTGCCCCATATATAAAAATCTGATATGAGCAACACATAACTTTCCTTATATAATGCAATGAATTTACTACTTTTACAGTAAAAAAATAGGTTTTTCCTACAGTAGATACTTATAGTCTTTTCAAGATATTGAATTTTCGACAATTAGTCGTGATTTTCATTGATTTAGCGTCATTTTAATCCATTTGGCTAGATTTTCGTTAATTTGGCAACATTTCAAAAAGTCACCAAGTTGGCGACATTCCGTCAAATTCGTCGCCAAAATCTCGTCAAGTTTTACTGACGGAGAAATAAGTTATTCTTATAGCAGATAAATGACTATTGACGTTCACATACAAAAGTATTACTCGAAGTATCTTTTCTCATGAATGGAACGAGCTAGATCCACGAGAATGATGTCACCAAATTTATCGCATGGTATTACATATGAAAAGTGAACATGTTTCTCAATAAGAAATATATTTTTTTTTATTTTATATGACTTTTTGATAATTTTTTTGGGAAAAAGTGCAATATCTCAAGAACGGTTCGTGTTAGCGTTCTAAAATTTATGTGAATCGTTTTCTAATGAAAAATTACATAAGAAATGTCTATTTGCGTAACTTTATTAGCAGTTTCGATTTTTTGACGATTTTTTCAAAATATCAGTCGAAAATTTAGGGGGTTCTGAACATTCGATTACGTTTGAAAACAATAGGCTTCTAGTGTTTACGGATTGTGATTTTTGTACCAAATTTCGTTCGAATCGGTTCATTCGTTCGTCAGTTATCGTCTCCACTGAGTCACTGACACACACACACACACACACATTTTCACACAAACACACACACACACACAGACATCACTTCAAAAATGTTTGATTCGTGATCAGGGATGCTTGAAACGTGCTCTCCCGTCGAAAACTCGAATTCGAATTTTCGACCCCGTCACAATACTTTCCTTATACATTATCTATATAAGGAAAGTAAAAAGTAGCCGTACCTATGAAAATGGTTGAATGTCGCCTTCTAACATCCACAGAGTTTGTAAATCTAACAATAACTCGATTTCAACTTCTCTGTTACAATACTTCCCCTATACATAGCATATTATGTACTTTTAGGAATTTAAAAATACGTTAAATATTGGGAAAGTAATTAGTCTAATGCTGCATAGCTGAATTCCCAGGTCCACAAGTGCAGTTAGAAAAGGATAAAAGTTATTCAAAAATTATACGAAATGTAGGTGGGGTAAAGTATATAAGACCCTTAATAATTGCGGACCTCCCTATGGCTACTTTACCGATGATAAAAACGGCCCTATTTAGAATACGATCTTCCTTTTTGAGAATTAGTTGAACATTTATCCTTTGCGCATTTTTTACACCCGCGCAGGGGACATATATATCGCTAGTTGTGGCTGCTAAAAGCGCCCCCCCCCCCCCTAAAAAGTGGTATTTAAAAAATAATAAATTACAGCTCGCTGCGTACAACCAACTGAAAAATATCAAAACATGTTTGTTCTTTATATTGATTGGAAATAAAATTTATTAAAAAGTCATGGTTTAGATAAATGTTACGAATATTTCAGAAATATTAATTACAATTAAAAGCATACCAACATGCTCTTATGTATTAAAAGTCACGATTAAATGTCATTAATTTAAGTTAGAACTTCAATTAGAAATTGTAGAATATTCAAATAATATCATTTGTTTAAAATGTTGTATTTAATATCATGCTGGGATCAAGAGTTTCAAAATTATTTCACAGTCCAGATGCGGACCACGTATTGGGGCGCAACTATACTGAATGGAGAAGAATATAAGATATATGCAATATATTTGAAGTTTTTACAAAACAGAGAAATATCTCTCAAATGCTCTAAATTAATATTTGAGAAATTTTAAGGAACCTTACACAATAAATTTTATGCCACACAAGACGCTTCTTCATATACAGCCAATGTTGTCAAGAGAGGATAAATAGATTATAATTACTTCTTCTATTACATTTTAATCCGCTGCTGCTTTATTTGACGCAGCAGCTTTCCAGATGTAATATTAAAGGTGTATTATCTAAGACTTCGATTAAATGAAAACATATTTTATATAAAATAAAGTTTTAGAATTTTATTGAAATATATGGACAGTATTAAAAAAGAATCTGATGTGGGCAACACATGCCTTTCCTTATATAATGCAATGAATATATTACTTTTACAGTAAAAAATGGGTTTTTCTTATAGTATATACTTATATTCTTTCAAAGATATTGAATTTTCTTCAATTAATCGTCATTTTCATTAATTTAGCGTCATTCTTATCCATTTAGCTATATTTCGGTGAATTTGGCAACATATAAAAAAGTCGCCAAGTTGGCGACATTCCACCAAATTCGTCGCCAAAATCTCGCCAAGCGTTATGGACGAAGAAATAAGTTATTCTTACAGCAGATAAATGACTATTGGGGTTCAAATACAAAAGTATTACTCAAAGTATCTTTTTTTCATGAATGGAACGAGCTAGACTCACAGAAATGATGTCACCAAATGTATCGCATGGTATTAGATATGAAAAGTGAGCACATTTCGCAATAGGAAGTATATTTTTTTAATTTTATATGACGTTTGATAATTTTTTTGAAAAATGTGCAATATCTCGAGAACGGTTCATGCTAGCGTTCTAAAATTCATGTCAATCATTTTCTAATGAAAAATTACATAAGAAATGTCTATTTGCGTAACTTTATTAGCGGTTTTGATTTTTTGACGATTTTTCAAAATTTCACTCGAAAATTTAGGGGGATTCTGAACATTAGATTGCGTATAAAAACAATAGGCTTCCACTGTTTACGGATTATGATTATTGTACCAATTTTCGTTCGAATCGGTCCATTCGTTCGTCAGTTATCGTCTCCACAGACTCACTGACACACACACACACACACACACACACACACACACACACACACACACACACACACACACACACACACACACACATACACACACACACACACACAGACATCACTTCAAAAATGCTTGATTCGTGATTAAGGATGCTTGAAACGTGCTCTCCCGTCGAAAACTTGAATTCGAATTTTCGACCCCGTCACAATACTTTCCTTATACATTATTTATATAAGGAAAGTAATAATTGTCGTTTAATTTTTCATAATCATATTTTGTGAGGAGACAGAATGATGTTATCTAGTCGGGTCTTAAAATTTTCAAATTGCTGCAAATTGCTTGAAAAATTTACCTATTACTTTTTATAAAATACAAGCTATTTATAAAATACAAGAAAGATCAATCATGCTTAAAGCATTGAATATGAAACACTTTCCAACAGCAATGCAATTTTATTTAAACATGTCTAAATTGCAATACATTCCTCGGTAATATTTTAAAACTTCTCACAATACTACATTGATTTATTATGTTTGAAAACTTAAACCTTCATCGAAAAAAATGAACTTCATTCAATGGACGGCATTGAAATATAAATTGCCTGGTTTAAACATCTCTAAAATGTGATATATTACTCGATAATAATTTTAGAATTATCATAATACCATGATAATTTATTATATTTAAAAACTTCATCGAAAACAACTGAAATTCATTCAAATGACGTCATAGGAAAAATAACACGCCTGGCTCTTTTTAAAAAAGCAGCATTTCATTCATAAATAATTTCCCATTCATGTCATTCATCACAATACTATAATAATTTATTTTATTTAAAAATTAAGTCCATGGAGCTACAAGTAATTTAACTCTATGCTTAAAACTTCATCGCAAAAAATCTTCCTTCTCTCGGTAAAGTCAATGAATATTTCTTTCATATCAGCTATACAGACTCCATGAGCTAAATTCTTTTGCGTTAAAAAAATACAGCGATTTCTATACAACTTATCCTACATATTTTGCTGTTTACATTTTACATAAGTGAAAAATAGGCTTCGTTGTAGAAATAATCAAATTTGGATGAGCATTTAAACTCATATATATTGTAATTGCGTTGATTTAGTATGTAGATGCACAGAATTTAAACCTAAATAAAGTGGTTTTAGGACGGAAACAACACTCAATATGAAATAAAAGGAACTTTAAAAATCACGATTTTGAGACAAGATGGATGCCATATATCATTTTGAAGTGGATCACGTGATACTTTCATATCATGGTCACGTGATGGTTTCATATAAGAGGTTTTATTATTATTTTAATTTTTATTTAAAAAACTACTGAATATATTTCGCTGAATTTTTTTTTATATATTTTATGGAACAATTTGAATATTAACTAAAAATTTCGAAGCAATTTGTGAATTTTAAATCCGCTTAAAAAATGTTTGAAAAATTAGGTCCCATAGGGCTCAACGTATTTCATTTTTTCAACCCGGGTTCAATCCAAAACTAATTGGGTGATATATTCCCATAGGTCCTACAGACCGTCTGAACAACATACTAAAATTTCATTTTGATTAAGTCATTTTTACGGCAGTTGTCGTGCTAACGGACAGACAGACAGACAGACAGACAGAATGAACAAAGTCATAAACACTTTTCAACTTTGTTGTAAAGTGTTAAAAATGAGATTTAGACTTGAAACGGCAACATTAGTTCCAATATGAATAACACACTGAAAAGTATTTCCCCCTTCCATATTTTCCCCTGATCATTTTGGCACATTCTGAAATAGTGATTTGGAATGACACCATTTCCTTAAAAAAAGAGAATTATCCCTACCCTCGTTTGTATTTATTGCAAATAAACAATTTTTCAGGGCCCCAACGAAATTGTGTATGCTAAAGATGGACTTAGTCTATTATAGGTGTGGCCATATACGTAATTGATACTGTACAGGCAATTAAATTTTCGGAGTCACTTAATGCCAAGAAGTCAACTGGTTCCCCATGCTTGTTTTAAAGTTTCGTCTCTGATTATTCAATACTAAAAAACCTGTTAATATCGTTACTATATTACTTTCCGTATATACATAATGTATAAGGAAAGTATTGTGACGGGGTCGAAAATTCGAATTCGAGTTTTCGACGGGAGAGCACGTTTCAAGCATCCCTGATCACGAATCCAGCATTTTTGAAGTGATGTCTGTGTGTGTGTGTGTGTGTGTGTGTGTGTGTGTGTGCGTGTGTGTGTGTGTGTGTGTGTGTTTGTGTGCGTGTGTGTGTGTGTGTGCGTGCGTGTGTGCGTGCGTGTGTGCGTGCGTGTGTGTTTGCGTGTATGTGTGTCAGAGGACCTTTGGAGACGATAACTGACGAACGAATGGGCCGATTCGAACGGAATTTGGTACAAAAATCACAATCCGTACACACCCGAGAGGTTGGTGGTAGGGGAAGGAGGGTACGGTCCCTGTGGATGCCTCCCCCACTGGATTCCGGTCTAAATTGGGTGGCACTTCCCGACCGTCCAAACAGTTACCTTACAACTTTCTGGTAGGTCGGACGGTCTGGGTTTCAACAACAACAACACTAGAAGCCTGTTGTTTTTATACGCAATCGAATGTTCAGAACCTCCTTTAATTTTCGAGTGAAATTTTGAAAAAATCGTCAAAAAATTAAAACCTCTAATAAAGTTACGAAAATAGACATTTCTTACGTAATTTTTCATGAGAAAACGATTGACATAAATTTTAGAATGCTAACATGAACCGTTTTTGAGATATTGCACATTTTTAAAAAAATTATCAAAAAGTTATATAAAATTAAAAAAAAAAATATTTCCTATTGAGAAACATGTTCACTTTTCATATGTAATACCATGCGATAAATTTGGTGACATCATTTTCGTGAATCTAGCTCGTTCCATTCATGAAAAAAGATACTTTGAGTAATACTTTTGTATTTGAACGCCAATAATCATTTATCTGCTGTAAAACTAACTAATTTCTCCGTCCATAACGCTTGACGAGATTTTGGCGACGAATTTGGCGGAATGTCGCCAACTTGGCGACATTTTTAATTGTTGCCAAATTAACAAAAATCTCGCTAAATTGATAAAAACGACGCTAAATCAATGAAAATGACGACTAATTGAAGAAAATTCAATATCTTTGAAAGAATATAAGTATCTACTATAAGAATAACATTTTTTTAACTGTAAAAGTAGTAAATTCATTGCATTATATAAGGAAAGTCATGTGTTGCCCACATCAGATTTTTTTTTAACATTGAATTATAAAATGTATATATGTACAAAAGTAAATATAATCACAATGTATACAAGAGAAGCGTAATTGTTAAAAGGATGATCTCTATATAAGGATAATCAATGTACACAAAGGATAATCAATGTATACAATGGATAATCAATGTATATAAGAGAAACGTAGTCGTAAAAAAGAAACGTAAAAAAAAGATTATTTCTTGATTGGTCGGCTTATTAGCAAAATTATTCAAGTTATTCTCCGGAAAAATCACATTGTAAGACATTCATATTCCATTAAATAAGTTCCACTCTTTGCAAGTTTCCAAAAAGGCATCGTTCAAGAATTCTCAAAAGAAGTTATCGCCATAGCTTCAATGAAAGGAGTTATTGTCACTGGTGAATAGTCACTTCAGCCGTGATCCATCTTACTGAAAGTGAAAGTGTGGACATGTGCGTGAAATCGAATTTTTTTACCTCAAAAGATTCATCTGTATTTACGTCACATTCTATCTTCGTCACATTTTCCAAACTACTTGGAATGGTTGGTCATGGCACAATGCGATCAATAAGCCTTATTAGATGTCCTCGTTGATGTTGGTGTTTGAGAGAATATTACGGTGTTTGCGATGTATATTAATAATTTTTTTTTTTTAAATTCCTTTAACTTCATGGATTAACAACTATAACGAAACCCGTACAATGAAAGATTGGCAATTTTATTTCGGTAATTTAGTGTGCAACGTAATTTGAAGTAAGTCTTTCCATGGCCTGAGTGATGTATCTGGTGGCATAAATTGGTGAAATATAATTATTCTTGTTCTGGATTAATTCTTGTTACCGGCCGAAGAATTTTTTAGATGAAAGTAAAGACCGCCATACACGTTCAGTTTAGTCCTCAGTTAGAACTGACAGGCCAAACTGTGGCAGTTATGCCTGTGTGCCCCGCGCCGAACACACACACAGATTGGAGTGTCTGTTCATCATCTTAGACTGTCTTAAAATCTTGTAAGTAGACAGACGATGCTGTTAGCTGAAGACTCGGCCATAAGACAGTGCCACGACCAAACGGCATAACTACGAAAATCCCCATGGTTTAAACCATGGAGGTAAAAGTAAGGAGTTAAATCTTCATATTAATAAAACGCCAATATCGTTTGAGACAATAATTCAGGTGGCGCTGGGATAAGATAAGAAGTCCTGTATTGTATGCATTTCATGGCGAAAGACCTAAAATATTTATTTAAACAGTCAATTTTGTAAAATTTAATTAGTAGTACAACGCAAAGAATAACCGAAGCAATAAAGAATATTTCTACGTATTCAAATTTATTTTACTTTCCAATTCATTTTTATCTCCTCATATGCTATACTCTATCCTACAACTATAAAAAATACTGGTTGATTATACTCATTAATAAGGAATCCTTAATTTAAAAATTATTAAAAATACATATACTAAATACTACGCCTTTCTATAGTGTCAAGTAACAATAGCAACTACTTTACAAACACTAGCTACGCCTAGATATAATTCTCAAAGCATTATGGCATTTTCAAGCGTTTCATCCATAGGAGTTTTATCTCCTCCTTTCTAACTCCATGGTTTAAACAGTTGTCTGTAAGCAGCCCCCTGCACATGAGTTCAGCGTTTCAAATGTGGACTGTTCAGGTACATCTGAATGACAAACTCAATTAGTATGACCAAATGTTTTACCAGGAAAAATTAAAAACTTAATCAGTCATAAATTATACAACCCAGCATCGAAGGTATTTTGAATCCCGTTGATCAGCGCTAAACAAGCCAATAAAACACATTTCTAAAAGACGAACAGGACCAAATATCAACTATAGGGGCAAGTTAAAAATGTACATCTGGATTTTAACTCCATTAACGGAGCAACCGTATCACTAATTGAATGTCCACTTGAATGATTAAAAATATAGAAGGTATTTAATAACAATTATTTTACTATAGTCGTGGTGGCTATAGTAAAACGAAGAGAAGGCTGGAAGGAAAGGAGAAATATATAGGAAAAAATGATAGATTTTCATATTTAAAAATGGCATTGGGTGGCAAAATATAAAGAAAAAGACTTTCAGTAAAATAATTAGCATGAATGTGTAAAGATTTAAAAAAAGAAGATTGTCAGTAAAATAAAGCATGAAAATACAGAAAGTCATAAGATGCAGATTAAATTTTTATGGCGTTTGCTATATATTCATAATCTAAATAAATAATAACTTTTCTTAATTTATATTTTATTACTCCACTGATATTCCTGTAAAATTTAATAAGTGTTTCACGTTTTCTTTTTTAACATCTTAATCGCCCAACTGACTTGCGTGCTTTTCCGCAACAATTATCATAACCAAATATGTATCTTAAACCAAACCCATTATCTTAAACCAAATATGTATGTTATGAAACATTGAAAATTTTCACTTATACGCTTTTCCCCGCCACCTCTAGATATATTCTTCAATTGTTATTTTTCAAAGTTCTCAATTAATACAGGACGACCGAGAATAAGGACCAAGCTGTTGTATTATGGCCTTTCCCGACCATGCTTATAATAACTCAATACTTAATAGGTGAGTTGCATGCTCTGGGTTCTAATAATAATAAAAAAGGTCATAAGATTATCGGGACATCAGCAAGACAAACATCCCGCGGACTCTTCGACTTTTCATGGGGATCTATGGCAAACGGTGCCTCATTTAGATCCGGGTGTAAAATTTGATGGAAAAATCGCTTTGGTACTAAATGGTGGTACTATTACACTCAATTCGCTGAAGTCTTTTCAAATGACAGTATTATAAGGATGCACAGGAGCCTCGTGCATCCTTTAAAGTATGTTTTTCTGCTGAATTTAGATTCTATCCAAGTTTGTTCTGACGTCGAATCCACGGATGGAGCCGACATTCAGAAGCATAAGCTGAAGAATAGTTTTGTACAAGCTGATTTTATTTTTAATACTGAGGTAGTAACAGGCCTAAATAGAAAATAACGAACGGCATGCGAGAGTCAGTACTTACGTTTTTAGAATGTTGAAGACCCAGACCGACCGACTCGTCAACAAGGACATGAGTAGCCATTTGGCCGGCCGGATTTTTAGAATGTTGTAATACCAAGAATGTAATACCATGTAGTTTGTAATTGTAATACCATGAAGTTTTTAGAATGTTGTAATACCAAACATAACAGTCTTCAGTGCAGACGATTTTTTTTTATTTGAACTTTCGCTTAAACATTACCTGTCACAAAACGAGAAATACAACATATTATTTCCTTTGAACTTAATAAGGTAGTGACCAAATATATGGATTTAAATCGAAGAGCTTTTCTAGCCATGATTTATTATGATTTTTGACAGTGGTTGACACATGCAGCTCTGCCGAAACTGTCCCCGTGTTCACGCTAAGTATGGACACGTTAAATATGTGGGTCCGTAAGTCCATCCGAGAGGTTGGTTGTAGAGAAAGAAGGGTGCAGTCCCTGTGGATACCGCCCCCACTGGGTTCCGGACTAAATTGAGTGGCACTTTCCGGTCGTCCAAATTAATTCTTTACTTACACATTCGGATAGGTCGAACGGTCTGGGTTGAAGAAGAAGTAGGATTGGCACGCGTGGCACCGCCCAAACTGTCCCCGTGTTCACGCGAAATACCGACAAGTCAAATATATGAGTTTGTAAGTCCTTTCGAGAGGTTGGTGGTAAGGGAAGGAGGGTACGATCCCTGTGAATGCAGTAATAATGTGTAGAGAATTGTAGCGGCTGTTTTGTACGTCATTGTTTCGAGAATAATATCAGTTATTTTGTGAAATTAGTGGAGCATCTAAATAATGTTTCATTGTATATTGTTCCTGTTTACACTGTGCTTATGAATAAACGTGCTAGTCATTCAGAAATTCGGATTTACTCGTGTATACTCTGCGCACATTCACGATTCCAGAGGATGCATGGTAACAATATTAATCTTTGGAATAAAAATTACGTGCTATATCTTTCATATCATAGCTAAATTGCCAAGTGATAAATTAACTAGCAAGATAACTTTAAATTACCAAACGCCTCTGGGTTCATTCAATCCACGCACTCCGCTGTCGGGCCTCGCTGCAACGCACAAAAGAAATAATTTACAGCTATTGAATTTAAAGCAGTGAATAAACTAGTAATAAAAAACAAGTTTTGTTAATTTATTACTACCACTTTTCAAGCAAACGCGCGTGCTCTCTTTAATGCTCGTCGCCATACTTTTCTTTTAATTTGAGGCATGCAAATTATCCCTAATAAGAAAAGAAAGGGGTTTGAAAAATGTCACTATTATCTCTGACCAGAGTAGGAAATAAAAAAGATGGCACGGTGCTTTAATAAGAGTGTCACTTTGGCACGTGGTTGAGTGACACGCATAACAAAAACGGCACTTGAATAGGAAGATGAGCTACCGAATTCACGTGAGCAAATTTTAAAAAAACAAATGGTTTTCTTTAGAAGCAAGAAGAAAAAAAATTCGAGGTTACGATATTTAATTTGATTGAAGAATGCGTTCGATGGAATTTTGCAACGTTCTGTGTCGAGGCGATCTTCAATAATGAAGAACTTCCTGATTAATTTTAGAGTATTCTTCTTTAACAAATGTACTACCATGCTATTAGCCAGAGTTTTTCAAGTTCTTTTTTGGTACTTTTCAATCATTCAATATCGTCTATGTATATAATTCTAAAACGGTCCAACTTCTTTCTAATTACTGTGGAATCAAAACTGTAAATGGTTGAATTGGAGTTTAAGTAATATGTAAAAGATTCAAGTCAATATATACTAAAAATCTCCGATTGAAGATAGAAATAATATTACGGCGAGATACGTGGTTGAATGATAAACTTGTTAAAAATGATGTGTACACTCCCACCACTTGAAAAGGAAGGCAAGTTCAGAAAAACATTCAAAAATTGCTATAATAGAAACCAATAATATAAAAACTCCGTTAAAATACGGCCTAAATTAAATTTTATATTTAAATTTTATAAATCAGCCTATTCCAGCAGGTTTTTTGTGTTTGATGTTTATTTGTCTTCCCTTTTTTTGGACCCCCCCCCCCCCCCAATTTTATTTGACAAAGTTCACTGATATAATCTCCGATACCAGTCGGTTTCATCTTATCTGTTCTTCTCAATTTTATTCCCTATTTCATTTTTTTTCTTTGCAATTATTTTATGGGGGGTTTTTCAATTTATTTCTACTAATTTTCTTGTTTATATTTTTGTATAGCTAGCTTAAATGTTTCATGATCTTCAGCTATCGTTTTAATAGGTTCGCTCTATTATCCGTTTTCTTACCGTCTTGTTTTCATTCTGTTCATTCTTTATTTTCTGCTAGTATTTCTTTCCTTCGTGGATTTTTACCATTCTATCCTATCTTCCGTTTTACCAGACCTCTTGGATTTTACATATTTTAATTCTCTTCGCGGCTATGGCAACATTTTTCTCACCATCAACCACATGCAATTTTAACTCAGATGTCGATCTTATTTGAATATGTAAACTAGCACTTCTTATTTATCCTGAAGAAGAGGGATACTGTTTGTCCTCGAAACCAATTGACTTCTAAAATTTAATGTTTGCTGTATTTTGACGGGAGTTTTTTACTACTGAACACTCATGAGTAAAGTTTAAAAACAAAGATAATTTTCTTTAAAATAATAAGATTACGATACTTCGAAGTTGGAAATTACGTTCTGTGGAGTTCAATATCGACCGCGGCCATGCTATTAGTTAGCCTTACGTAAACAACTATTAGTTTAATTCAATATCATCAAATATTAGTTTAATTAATATTTTCGAACTGTAAAAGATTTGAATCCATGTGCACTAAAATTGATTGATTGAAGAAGGAAATAAAGTGTTGCCATTTCGAGATACTTATTTGATTAATACGTTAAGGAATATGAAAAGCATTTTTCCCGCCACTTAAACAGGAACATAAATTGCCGAATTTTCGTAAGGTAGATGAAAAGCAGCAAAACGTATTATTTCTCTGATGAGATAAGATGTAAAAATTCCATTTGATGATATTTATTTTGATGCAATGAAGTTCTAAAAGTGGAATTCTTCAACTTTAAGTATTAAGGCAGTGAAATTGAATGAAAAAAATTCTAAGTTAAAGACTGTCAGATTCATCTTTCGCCTAGGAATCAATAACCACAAAAGAATTGCATTCCGAAAAGATTTATGTTCCACGCAAAAGAAACATAAGGTCAAATTTTAGAAAAATTACTGTACCATGTTGTTGGATAGTATCAGAAAAAATTCTGCTTCGTCTGCATAGCGAGGTTTAGATATAATTATTGACTCCAAACAATGGAAATAGTTTTAAGAATTTTTTCCGGAAAAGAATCGCATGCAAACCTGATTGTAAATTAAGAGGTTTTCAAAAAGGGAACAGATTATGACATCCTGTTTTAGCAATTAAATTGCGAATTAAAAGTACTAATTATCCGCTTCTCTTCCGATCGTGGAACATAATTTTTCTGCTGCAAAATTCCGTGCATGCATCTGTTTGCTGCTCTGCTTTGCCTATTTGGGGGGGATTTAGACATAATCACGATTTTGGGTGATATTTACGCAAATCGATTCAGTGGCGACCGAAAATAGTATGACAGAGTTTCTATCTTGACACCATCGGAATGATAAAAAAAACAAACTCAAACACAATCCATACGATTATTGGACGAAATTCCATGAGCTTAAAAGCATATACTTTTCGTGCGCTTTAAACCTCTACGATTTTTATATTGTGAAACAAAAAATTGACGGCCAATCTACTGATTATAATTTAACACCAGCTCAGGGCCGTAGATCGGCAGAGGCCAGAGGGTGCCTAAGCCCCCCCCCCCCCCTCCTCAAGAGGTATACTCAGCCACCCTGATAAAAATAATAAATGTTTAGTAGTGATATGAAATTTCATATAAAATGTCATTCACATTTTGCATAAAACAATTCTTTGAGATTTTTTTTTTATAAATTACTTCGTTTTAAAGATTTTTTAATTTAGCTGAATTTGTGATTATACTAATGATCAATTAATTTATTTACATATTTAATTTAAAAATATTTAAAAATTATGACAATAGTTTTTTGGATACTTTTGTGTTATTGCGGGGTTCACTGTTATATATTATAGAGTCAAAATCAACTAATAAGTCGGTAAGAGCAAATATTAAGCACTGACTTGTATTAAATTTCAGAATGTTTTTAAAAATTATTAACAGCTTTATTACTAGTTAATGCTTACATTAAAATCAATTGTAATTATTATATATTTATATTGGTGTACAGTAGCTATATGAATATTAATAATCAGCTCTTAGTTTGCAAATATAAATACGCAAATATTTGTTATTAATTTAAACGAATTGAAATATATAATAGTAACTATTATGGTTTATAAATGCTAATGATTAATTGTGTTTTTGGTGAGCCCTTCCTTTAAGATTGTTGAGCCCCCCCCCCCCCTGAATTTCCCTCCAGCCCCTCTTCAATTTCGTCCCTGGATACGATCCTGCACCAGCTACTTCAAAAACAACAGACTGTTTCAAAGCAAAATTTAATTTTTTAAAATCAATCATTCATTAATCTTAATTCTTCTAAGCGAGCGAGCTATTAAAATTTTTGAATCGGCGGAGTCTTTCCCGTCTGAAATCACGACTCTGCGATAGGACGAAACTGGAATTTGTGAAGAGGGAAAATGGCTTTCTATTAATTTGTTTTTCAGCGTTGCTGTTGGGATTTTACTTATGTCTTTCTTTTTTCCCATAATGACTGAATGTATTACTCTAATGACTGTAAATGTTTCATTAATATTAAAGAGTTCGGGTTCAAAGACGTTTCTTGTAAGATAAACCGTTTTATTAGTGAAAAGTGTATGTAGTTTAGTGAAACATTTTGTGTTGAAGACCCAGACCGTCCGGCTCGTCCTGAGGACTTGAGCATCTATTTGGACGGCCGGGGAACATTTTGTGTGTATGAATTCGCCATTCATCTCTAAAAAAGAAAGATAAAACAAAGCAATGACATGAACACACAATTAACAGTTATCTGAAAGTAATATTTTATACCTTATACAACGTTGTTCAATTACTATAAATTGCAGTAAATATTGCGATAAAATATTTTTGCTGCCGTTGAAAGTTATTATAGCAATATTTATAAATCACGCTTTATTACACTTGTGCATTCCATTAAGTAATAGCATTTATTCATTTTTAAAACTTTACAACATAGTTGAAAAGTGTTTATGACATTGCTCATTCTGTCTGTCTGTCTGTCCTTTCGTACGATAACTGCCGAAAAATGACTTTATCAAAATGAAATGTTAGAATGTTGTTGAGGCGGTCTGTAGGACCTATGGGAATATAAATGAAAAATATCCCCCAATTAGTTTTGGATTGAACCCGGGTTGAAAAAATTAAATACGTTGAACCCTATCGGACATAATTCTTCAAACATTTTTAAGCGTATTTAAAATTCACAAATTGCTTCGAAATTTTTAGGGAATATTCAAATTATCCCACAAAATGCATAAAAAATTTCAGCAAATATGTTTGGTAGTTTTTTTAAATAAAAATTAAAATATGTAATTGCATTTAAAATAATGATATTATATGAAAAGATCACGTGACTCACTTCTAAAGAAAATATGGCATCCATCTTGTGTCAAAATCGTGATTCTTAAAGTTCTTTTCAATTTATTTTTAGTGTTGTATGCGCCCTAAAACCGCTTTATTATTTTTTTTTCTGTGCATCTATATACTGCGCCAACGCAATTTTAATATTTTGGAGTTTAAATGATCATCACACGTTGATCATTTTTACAACGTAGTCTAACGTTCACATATGGGGAATGTAAACATATCAAGTTGTAAGATGAGTTGTATAAGAATTGCTAAATTTCTTTAACACAAAATTATTTAGCTCTAGAGTCTGCAATATAGCTGATATGAATGAAACATTCATTGATTTTATATAGAGAATCAGATGATTCCATTTTATTGCTTTTTTGAAAAAGTTTTAAGCAAGGAGATAGAAAGTTATTTTACCTCCATGATTTTACGTTTCTAAGTAAAACAAATTATTGTAGTATTGTGATAATTTTAAAAATATCGCAACTAAATGAAAGGAATAGAAAAAATTTTATGAATGAAATATTCACTGCTTTTATATAGAGAGCCAGGCGATTTATATTTCGATGACGTTATTTGAATGAAGTTCATTTGTTTTCGAGATGAAGTTTTCAAATATAATAAAGTATTGTAGTATTGTGTTAATTTAAAAAAACATTGCTGAATGTATCGCGTTTTAGAGTTGTTTAAATAAAATTGCGTTTCAATTGGAAAGTGTTTCATAATCAATGCTTTATGCATGATTGATATTTCTTGTTTAAGAAACATTTTTGTAATTTAGTTAATTTTAAATATGTTATCAAACGTTATTCTTGTAAGAGGGCCACTAATTATACAGTACGTCTTAGAACTTTTGGCCAAAGTTATGAAAGGAAGGATGGTATTCCCTTCCGCGTTTTCCACAAAAGACGTACCATTTATAATATTTACTTTCCTTATATACATAGTATAATGTATAAGGAAAGTATTGTGACGATGTCAAAAACTGAATCCGAGTTTTCGACGGGAGAGCACATTTGAAGCATCCCTGAACACGAATCAAAAGTTTTTGAGGTGATGTCTCTCTGTGTGTGTGTGTGTGTGTGTGAATCTGTGGAAACGATATTTGACAAACGAGAGATTCGCACGAAATTTTGTACAAAAAATACAATTTGTGAATACTGGAAGTCTATTGTTTTTAAACGCAATCGAATGTTCAGAACCCCACTAAATTTTCGAGTGAAATATGTTTCGTGTGAGTATTTTTGGAATACACCCCCATTGCAGATACTAAAATCCGTGGACAAGTTTTGCTCATATTATGCTCTTGTTACCTTGAAATAGCCGATGTCGGCAATGCCAGCAAGAAACTTGCTATATCCATGCTATCCATGAATGCTGGTATCCTCAATGGGAGCATCGTTCATATTTTGGGAGCGTCATTCATATTTTAGAAACACCTCTAATAGGCGGGTTTTGTGTTTTGTGAATATTTTTATTAAATTAGAATGTCATTCAAATCGCTGCTGAAAAGAAACTGGTGCTATATATTTTTGTTAAAATTTACATAGAGCAAAATAAAGGTGTAAACCAGTTTTGGGGATGAAAAACAGCCTTTTTCATCATACCAAAGAAAGATCACCCACACTAGCAAAAGTAAGGAAGACAGCTATCAGCACAGTTACACAAGGAGACAGGGAAATGAAAGCACTTTTCAATGCAAATTAGAAAAAAATAAAAAGGAAGAACCTTAAAGTAATGTGAATGAACAGAAAAAGAACTCATTTGCTTGTGAATAAGACTACGAACTGAAGTACTCCATCTATAATAAAAAAAATTATATGTCTGTATGTTTATTCGTTTGCCTGTTGATCGTGCAGTTGGAAATCAAAGTGACCCACAGCTACGAAATTTGCCACATTGATACTTCAGGTCAGGCCTAACTGCCCTTTGGACAAATTCGAAATTCGAATACGCTATTTGGTGTGGAAGCGCCATTATAAACGATTTTCCTACCAAACGGTTCCTCAGGGATCGAAAATATTATTACAAAGTTTCCATCTTCACACCATCGGAAAGCCGGTCGTCCATTTTGTTGCTCCAAGTCCTCTGGACGAGCCGGACGGCCTGGGGCTTTCACACCATCGGAAAGAACAAAGAGCAATCTTTTAAACGAGTTTCAAACCAAATTCGTATGACATTTTCTCTCATCGGCTAATTGGGAAGTTGCATAATTTCAACCTTTAATATTAATTTAATTTGATACTTTTGCATTCCCATCATTTCTTTTTAATTACTCTATTTCTGATTTTTTTAAAGTTTTTATATGAAACTTCCAAAAGAATTTAATCACTTATAGCAACGTAACAAACCTTTGTATGTTTATGATCTAAAATTTTAAAAAAAATAATTGCAATAAATTACATATGTTCACTATTATTAAATGATTAAATGTTTTGTAAGCACTTCCAAACAGAAATAAATGGACACATGTGGTAATGATCACTCTAGCCATTCTCGAGACATTAAAACTTCTGCGAGAAAAACGACATCTCTCGAAATAACCAAGAAAATTACAAGAAATTTGGAATGATTATTTTAAAAGACAACAATAAACCTATTGATTTTAAACGAGATATAGAGTAATAAGAAGCCGCTTATTTGTATTACTGTTGTTCTCCAAAATCGAAAATCGTTAAACGGTTGGATATTTTTATTGTCTTCATTAAAACTTCTAAATGGCAACATATTGTTCATTTTTAAGGACATTTTCATAGTTAAAAGAGTAAAATATAAATCTACAATTGGCAAAAATCGTTATAAAGACCTGTGGCGTATAACCTCAACCACCATCACCAACACCAACATTGATTGCCTTTCTGCACGTGCTGGTCATTAACATTCACCTCCCCCTAAATACAACAGTTATAAAACAAGCCTCCGCAGGTAATTGAAAGAAAAGTGCTTCTGTTTTTCCCCGGCTGTCTTATGAAAAAAACATTCACTTAAAATCTTTAGTGAGTGCCGACAGACCAAATGGGGATTCTAAGAGGGACCCCCGGGCAGACAGACAGACAAAAAAAGAAGTGCCAATGACCAAAGAGAATCATCGATTAACGCTGGCTACACTAAGTAGATTGGAGCAGGCACAATGGCTGTTGCTCGCCCTTTTTGGTAATAATAGGCCTCAGTGGAATGAGGAGGAATTCTTTTTTAAATGGATGTGTAACCAGGTAGGGTGAGCAGTGATAAATTTAGAAGTGATTTGTCATTCCGTCTTCGAAAGTTTTCAGTGGAGAGAGAACGTTTTAGAGATTCGATTGTGGAGATTTAGTTGGAGAGTGGAGATAGTTTAAAAAAGGGAGCCAGACAACACATAGATTTCGAAATGTTTAATTTAATATATTTTCTTTTCTCTGATTTCTTAGAGAGAATATATATATATATATATATATATATCAGAAAAATGTAATAATAAAAATAATCAATTCAAGTAATCGTGAAATATTAACATCACCATTAAAGCAAAACCACGGCCATAATGCCGATAATAGAAAAAAACAGCACCTGCCCAAATTCAACGATTAACCAGAATGAAATTCATCTTGGGGTCTGAGTATTTAATTCTAATTAATCCAAACAAGTGCCTGTTTCAGATTGGTCAATAGTACGTTACTGTAAATGCATAAACTCAGACTATAGGCACCAAAAGATGAAAAATTAGGAAATCTATTATTACCATGAGGCAGGAACCCTTCTTCTTTCACCACGTGTAAATACGATCAACCGCAACAGTACATACAGGTAGAACATACGTTCATAGCGTTCATACATCATCAATAAATTCATAATATATATATATATATATATATATATATATATATATATATATATTATGAATATCATATATATATATATCATAATATATATATATATATATATTATGAATATCATCATCATAATATATATATATATATATATATATATATATATATATAAATGCCCAAAAAGGACAAGTAACAATGTACTCGTAAGTTTCCAGAAGAGTGACAAGAGTAACGGCCGGGGGGAGTTGCGACCCCCAACACTCCGGTTAAAGCTTTTTTCCGCCATGGCAAACGCTCCCGGTAGCCGATACTCCCTACCCTATCTACTTCATGACTCTTATAAAACCGTAAATATTACATACAAACATATACACTTTCAATATTATGTAAATCTTAAGTTTAATACTCTACGCTAAATCAAACCAGAAAGCACTCTATAAAAATTTTTAACAATTAATTTAAAATACTAATGTATGAAATTACTTCACTCGTGCCTATTTAATACTTTAAAATCAATATATTCATGACTAATTAAATCCAAGTCTGAGAGGTTATTTTAAAAAATGGATACAAGACCTATTAGCTACATTATTGCCATATAAATACTGATGCATGAAATTTCTTCACTCGTGGTTATTTAATCCTTTAAAAACTATATATTCAAAACTAATGTTTGAAACCCAAGTCAGAGTGGTTGTTTATTAAATTGGATACAAAACCTATTGGCAACATTTTCGCCATATAAATACTAATGTATGAAATTACTTTACTCCTGGTTATTTTAATACTTTAAAATTAATATATTCAAGACTAATGAAATCCAAGTCAGAGTGGTTAATTTTAAAATGAATACAAGACCTATTGGCAACATTATCGCCATATGAATACTAATGTATGAAATTACTTCACACGTGGTTATTTAATACTTTAAAAACAATATATTCAAGACTAATTAAATCCAAGTCATAGAAGTTATTTTTTAAAAAATGGATTCAAGACCTATTGGCAACATTATCGTCGTATAAATACTAATGTATGAAATAACTTCACTCGTGATTATTTAATACTTTAAAATCCATATATTCAAGACTAATGGCATCCAAGTCAGAGAGGTTATTTTTAAAATATTGGATACAAGACATATTATCAATACATATATTGACATATAATATATAATACATATATAATACATATATTGACAATATTATCACCATATAAATATATAAATACATAAACACATAAACACGCTATAGTCCAGACACTTCGCAATACACCTTCCCGTGGAATGTATAATATATAATGTATAATATATAATATATAATACATATATAATACATATATTGACAATATTATCACCATATAAATATATAAATACATAAACACATAAACACGCTATAGTCCAGACACTTCGCAATACACCTTCCCGTGGAACAACAGGTAACCTTTTGATGTTATACCATTTTCACGTATAATATCCTTTACGCAAAAGTGAATATTAAAAGATCGTCCGATATTTCAGAAAATCCCTATAATCACGTAAATGCAGTCTGGATATCGCTTGAAATTTATCTACAAAAAATAGCTCCGCCCATAGAATACCTATATTTAGCCATCTGATTGTCGATTTCGCACCAAACACGTATAGCAATACCGCCACTAGGAGATATCTGAAAAGCCGTATGTTGTTATTATTCCAAAATATCTCTTTCTAGTCACGGCTGCAGTTAAACCATTATAATTGGAAACCAATCTAATCAGAAAAACGGGTGGATAACCCTCCTTGATAGCTTCGACAGATATCATTGATGACAGATATCATTGTGCAAATTATTTTTAACACTTTCCATCATAGTTAAAAATTGTTTATGCCTTTGTTCATTCTGTCTGTCTGTCCGTTCGTAAGATAACTGCTGTAAAAATGACTTTATCAGAATGAAATTTTAGTATGTTCTTCAGACTGTCTGTGGGACATATGAAAATGTAGATGAATAATATCGCACAATTAGTTTTGGATTGAACCCGGGATGAAAAAGTGAAATACATTGAACCATATGGGACCTAATTCTTCAAACATTTTTAAGTG
The DNA here is from genome assembly GCA_951213105.1 of Amaurobius ferox. Lineage (NCBI taxonomy): Eukaryota > Metazoa > Arthropoda > Arachnida > Araneae > Amaurobiidae > Amaurobius > Amaurobius ferox. The sequence continues at coordinate 122,212,798 of OX578144.1, read as the reverse complement.
AAGCTAAAATTCAAAAATTGCTTTGAAAATTTTAGGAAATATTCAAATTATTTCATAAAATATATAAAACAAATTTGAACAAAATATGTTTGGTAGTTTTTTAAATAAAAAAAATTAAAATAATAATGACACCCATATTATATGAAGAGATCACGCGTCCCACTCCAAAATAAAATATGGCATCCATCTTTCTTTCCCAGTGTAAAAATCGTGATTTTTAAATTTCTTTTAAATTTACATTTAGTGTTGCATCCGTCCTACTACCTCTTTAGTTTTGCATATTTTCTGTGCATCTATATTCTGCGCCAACGCAATTACAATATTTTTTAGCTTAAATAATCATCAAACTTTGATTATTTCTACAACGAAGCCTAAATTTAACTTACGCAGAATGTAAACAAATCCAGCTGTAAGATGAGTTGTATAAGGATTGCTGAATTTTTTTAACGCAAAATTATTTAGCTCTTGAGTCCGGAATATAGGTGATATGAATGAAATATTCATTGATTTTACATAGAGAGGCAGACGATTTTACAGCGTTTCTTTTTTCGGTGAAGTTTTAAGCATTAAGTTAGCAAGCAATTTTACCTTCATGGTTTTATGTTTCAAAGTAAAATAAATTATTGTAGTACTGTGATAATTTGAAAAATATCATCGCTGAATGTACGCATTTTGAAGATATTTAAATAAATTTAGATTACAGTTGGAAAGTGTTTCATTATCAATGCTTTATGCATGATTGATCTTTCTCGTTTTTCTGAACTTTATTGAATGAAAATTATGACATGTTGCTTATCTATAGAAGTCAATTATTTCCAATACGTAAAACAATAAATATGTATTTATAAGGAAAACGATTTCCATTGCATTTATTCGAATTAAATAATAAATAAATTAACGTAAAATAAATTATTAATGATATTACTAGCTGCAGTTGTCTCTCATTTTTTATCGACACATTGTCTAGCAACCTCATAGCTTGTTAGACATCTATGTTCAAAGCTGCAGAGAGTCCCTTCCCCAGATAAAATTGTTAAATGATTACTTAGGAATGTAGGGTTATCAAAAGAATTATAAAAATTTCTCGGGGTGGGACAGGAGTTGAAAGTCAGTCATTCGGAGAGTTTTCCTTGAAACGCGCTTCTCAGCAGAAACCTCACAAACACTTCAAAGCTTTAAATGAAGCGTCACTCCTCGTTTATAGATAATAATGATAACAAGAAGAAAAAGATTCAAAACGTTGCCACGCGATGCTATTGAGGAACACAATAGAAGTCAAATGCGCAACTGCATCTGTCACCTGTTGTACGCCGGCTTTAGCATGCACCTCATCACACGAAGCCACGCGCCATCCACAAGAATAAAGTAAAATACATACTCCTCTGTGATACTAATAATTAGAAAACCTGTTTGATTTTTTTTTATCATTTATTCACCGTCTTTATTCGCTTTTTGTAATTCCACGGTCAGAGCAGGAATAAAAAAAATACATCTGTGGTTTTCAGTTATTGTACACAATGTATAGAGTTGTGGGCGCTGTGTTCGGCAGGTCCTTATTCTGCGTGGCGTCTTTTGTGCTAGATTTGGGATTTCGAGCACAAAAAATATGTACGCGCATGCAATGATTCATGAAGAGTGTTCTATCCCTGGAAAAATGATCGTCGACGCAGAAAATTTATTGAAGCGAGCAAGGACAAAGTTTGGAACAAAAGTTTGGATGAGTATTTGGCAAAAAAAATGGCGTTTTTCTCGGTAAAGATATCGAGAGGGGAATGATCATGTCTTTCGCTAAATTTTGGGATTTGCCATTACACCAAGAAACAGCCTACTGAAATATATATGTTTTATTTATATTTTACAGTAAATACCTTCTGATCTCATCGGCCGCCACGAAAGTTCCCCAAATTGCGACATGTAGCAAGTTCAGTACATAATATTAGTTCAGTACTTGATGTCTACTATTAGGTGCTGAAGAGCACAAATCAATAACTCTTCAGCACCGAAGGAGCTGCGGAGTCATAGGATTTGCGCTCTTCACGACCGAATGAGGACAGTGTTCGGGAGTGCAATACCCCCCGTTTGGAAAAAATAAATCGATTTCTTTTCTTTAGCTTTCAATTTTAGATATGATACTCATGACACATGAAAAAATAAAATGTGTATTATAATTTTTACTAATCACCGTAGCATAAATTAATTTTTATCATTTACACTAATTCTGTAATTTATTACAATTAGGGATCAACTTTGAAGAAATGTGTCAAACAAATTAAAATATTTCTCGTTTTTGTAGGTCAGTAATTAGTCTTCCGAGCTGTGTAGAACTACTTTTAAGATTCTGATAAAACTAAACTTTTCTCTTTCACTATCATGATAATCTTAGGTGAGGACGCAAACTGCAATCTTGAACAATTCTTTAAAATGTTTTAACAGCTAAATTTGCTACATAGTTACAAAAGACATTTACCGAGATTGAAAGGTACTATATGAGAAATGCTCTTATTTGTCTATCACTATTGGTGATAATTTGGCGACAATTTATCGACCTTCACTGCTAGATGACCATGGTTACGAATTTAGCTCAATATTATTTGCTCTGGCTACTTTTTCCTCCCATTAAAAAAAAACAAAAAAACATCTGTAAACCCCTTCCTAAAATTCTGGATGCTCCATTAGCTCAAATAAAGGCACAACCTAAGTCCACCAATTGTTTCTTGCTATCCTGCGAGTGCATTTCCTAGCTGTGAGGATATTCCGTTTATGCGGGTTCTGTGATTTTGAACTTAACCAATGCAGCTAGCAGCGTTCACTTTCGCATCGAAAGGAACACAAAAAATAAAAACACATGGTATGTTAGGATTTTTTATGTTGGCAACTATATTTTAATATTCTAATATCCTAATAATACAATCAAGAGCATAGATCTTAAATTTGTATTTGACAAATAAAAATGTAAAAAATACTTATTTAAGAGATCAATGCCATGTACGCCTTATGGAAGTCATGCAAATGTATTGTAGCATCGAATCATACATCATTTACACAGACAATTCCTACAATTTTTTTGCATGACATTCCTGTTTATCACTAGCATTCATCGTACTTGTTCGTACAATAACTCATGTCCCTGTTCTTAACCCCATCTTTAAAATAAATTTCATTTCATTCCACGGAATCCGATTATGCTACTTAATTTCTTATTTCTTTAAAAATAATTGCCCTTTTTTGGTTACTGATTTAAGGCTTGATACTTCTAACCTTCTAATATTTTTTCATTTGCTTTTTAAAATTTCTTCGTCTACCTTCTAATATTTCTTCTTTTGCCTTCTAACGCTTCTTCGGTTGCCTTCTAAAATGTCAAAGTTTGCTTTCTAATATTTCTTCGTTTGCCTTATAATATTTCTTCATTTGCTTTCTAATATTTCTTAGTTTGCTTTCTATATTTCTTCGTTTGCTTTCTAATATTTCTTCGTTTGCCTTTTAATAGTTTTTTGTTTGTTTTCTAATATTTTTTCGTTTGCTTTCTAATATTTCTCCGAATGCTTGCTAATATTTTTTAGTTTGCCTTCTAATATTTCTGCGTTTGCCTTCAAATATTCGTCTAACATGAGATCATAAGCAATTACAAAGAAATGAAAGGAAATCTTATGGTAAAAATTTCATTATTAAACAAGAAAGATCAATCATGCTTAAAGCATTGATTATGAAACACTTCCAACTTCAATGCAATTTTATTTAAACAAGTCTAAAATGCAATACATTCCTCGGTAATATTTTAAAACTTATCACAATACTACTTTAATTTATTATATTTGAAAACTTAAACCTTCATCGAAAAAAATAAACTTCATTCAAATGATGGCATTGAAATATAAATTGCCTGGTTTAAATATCTCTAAAATGCGATACATTCCTCGGTAATAATTTTAGAATTATTATAATACTACGATGATTTATTATATTTGAAAACTTCACCGAAAACAACTGACATTCATTCAAATGACGTCATAGAAAATATAACACGCCTGGCTCTCTCTATAAAAGCAGAATTTCATTCATAAATAATTTCCCATTCATGTCATTCATCACAATACTATAATAATTTATTTTATTTAAAAATTAAGACCATGGAGCTACAAGTAATTAAACTCTATGCGTAAAACTTCATCGAAAAATATCGTCCTTCTCTTTGATCAATGAATATTTCATTCATATCAGCTATGCAGACTCCATGAACTAAATGATTTTGTGTTAAAGAAATACAGCAATTCTAATACAACTCATTCAACATATTTTGCTGTTTGCATTTTATATAGGTGAAAAATTGGCTTCGTTGTAGAAATAATCAAATTTGAATGAGCATTTAAACTCAAATATATTGTAATTGCGTTGTTTCAGTATGTAGATGTACAGAATTTAAGCAAAAATAAAGTGGATTTAGGACGGATACAACACTCAATATGAATTAAAAATAACTTTAAAAATCATGATTTTGAGACAAGATGGATGCCATATAGCATTTTGAAGTGGATCACGTGATCTTTTCATATCGTGGTCACGTGATCGCTTCATATAAGAGGTGTTATTATTATTTTAATTTTTATTTTAAAAACTACTGAATATATTTCGCTGAATTTTTTTATATATATTTCATGGAACAATTTAAATATTACCTAAAATTTTCGAAGCAATTTGTGCATTTTAAATCCGTTTAAAAAATGTTTGAAAAATTAGGGCTCAATGTATTTCATTTTTTCAACCCGTGTTCAATCCAAAACTAATTGGGTGATATTATTCATTTATATTCCCATAGGTCCTACGGACCCTCTGAACAACATACTAAAATTTCATTTTGATTAAGTCATTTTTACGGCAGTTATCGTGCTAACGGACAGACAGGCAGACAGACAGGCAGACAGAATGAACAAAGTCATAAACACTTTTCAACTTTGTTGTAAAGTGTTAAAAACTAATACTGCAAAGTCATCCATAACATTAGCAGCGTTGTATCAACATTAGCTAATAATTTCTTTCATTCCAATGTTTTAAAACCATTTCATTATATTCCTTGTCGTTCTTTGTATTTTAGTATTCTTTGTAACTATAGCAGCATATCTTAATAGATATCCACGTAATTATATAAAATTGATTAGTGTTTCTTATAAATTTGGTAAATTAATCCTTTGGCAAGTGGTGTTTATGATCGTGAACCATAATCCTGGTTAAATATTTAGTATAAAATTATATCTAGATTTTTACGTATTACTTCCATCTAAGAAACAAGTTTTCAGCTGGTTTTTCGAATTATCATTTAATCTACAATTTAGATTTATATTAAATTTATTAAATTTTAAAAAATAACTCAAAAGAATTCAGCATTTGAAGAAAAAATTTTATTTGTTAATATACACTTCAAAGCATATAATATGTACGTATTATGCATGTGTTATTGCACCGTCCAAATTCTTAACTACCAGAATTTTAAATATATTTTTTATTTCTTCAAATAAAATACCATGCTCATATACATTTAGTCACAAATCATATGAAGCTCAGGTGATAACAGACAACAGATTGGAATCCACATACCGGAGGTTACAGCCCCTGTGGCTAGGCACTCCTGAACGACGACCCATTCCTCGGCATATACATTTAGTAACTCAGTACTAAAATATAACAGTGACATTTTACTAGAGCAGTGTTCCCTTAACTTAAACTTCATGTTAATGCCTCTATATCCCTTCGTTCAAAATCTTTGAAAGGCTTGTTTTCGGCTCCCAGAGCACATAAAGAGCTCAAACTCGGCGCACAGTTTTACATCTTGCCGAACAATTTCATTTATGAAATTTACAGGTCATTTACTACGTTATTTTTTACGAATTCGTTCCTAGCTCTCAGATGAAGAGAGCTGAAACTCGGCACATAGTCTCAACTCGCGTAACATATTTATCTATAAAATTTGTACATCATTAATTTACGTCTTTACGTCATTTATGTACTACATAACTATGCTGTTGCCCTTTTCATGTATTTGCTTTGCGAATTTACGGTTCATTGTCTTCAGATGAAATGTTCTCCTGGTTCTAATGCGTCGCTCCATGTATAATACTACGTAGATTTAAACGTAAATTACGTCAAAATACAAAAGTAAAACTAAATAAGAAACGTTTTCGTTGTCATCTCTCACACAACAGTGGAGCACGAAAATGTTCTAAATAAATGTCAGTCACACACACGAAATTTAACCCAAATTGAAATTGTATCCAAATGCAATTCAAAGCTGTACTAAGTAAATCTCATCATTATTCAACATTGATAGTAGGCAAATTTGTTGAAGTGAATTGAGGAAATAAACAGATTCAATTCAAAAGAATCCTAAATCTTATCATCATCTAAATTTAATATTATGCAAAATTGTTGGAACTATTTCATCTGTTTACTCCCAAGTTTACCTTAAACAATTTTATATAATATGTCAATTTTGGATAATGATAAGATTTATATAATTTTGTTATGAATTGAATTTGCTAACACTGAAAATTTTGTTTAATTTCTTGTATGATGAAAATTTAATTTTTACTTTTCTGTGCGTCAATGCTACGGAGAAAATAGAAAACTTGTTTTTCCTCATAATTTACTTATTTAGATTTGTATACAGTGCATATTAAAAACAAATAACTTTTATATTAGCACTTTGGATAACGGAAAATGTTAAATGGGCAAAATGTATTTCCTCAAAAGAAATAAATACTCGATATATCTTCAAAACATTCACTTCCAACAAATTACAGCATTTTCTTCTTCGTATAAGTATACTTTTCACAGGCGAGTCATATAATTATTTGCAAAAATTCCTATTTACCACCAGCTTTCATCACACTGGTCAGCAAAATAACTCATGCCATTTAGCCTGAAGTGACCATCGTCCGTGCTAAGAGAGGCCGTGCCCTGTCGTTTATCTTCATACCCATAATTATTGGTCTTCAAAACCTATTCCGTTTCGTTCCAGACAACTCAATTAAGCCCATTTTCTTAAGTTTCTTAGAAGATGATGGGCGTTCTTCTGGCTACTGATTTTAAGTCTGACACATTTTTCCTTCTAATATTTCTACGTCTGGGACCCGTCGAAGGGACCCAGGCAATTACAAAAGAAATGGTAATGAAGTACTGAAAACCCTACAAAGTGAAAGTGTTCTCCCCCCTTTAGAGATTTTTGACCTATGAGGGGTGTATTTGGGGCAGCGAGAGTTAAAACAGGTCAAGAACCCCTCGTTCTTGGTTGACAGGTGGGTGCAGGTAGTATTTTTCAAGGTAACAGGGATACCATGGATCTTTGAAGTATGCGAGTATAGAGAAAATCAAAAGTGTTCATTTCAATGGCTCATAAGATTTATTCATCAGAATCTACCGTAATCAGAGGTTGGGGTCCAGAGTCCTTCCAAAATTTTCGAGGATCAAACATCTACATAATAATTGTTAACATGTTTTTGTCTTTCCAGACCTTCCCACCTAAGAAGACGGAATTTTTGCACATTTATATCATCGACCATGGAACAGAACCTAATAGAGGCGAAGTTTCAATTTCTTCAAGACAAGTTCCTAAATTTCCATTTGCACCCTAGTGCCCAGGCAGCTTACATAATTTCCAGTTTCACCCAAGTGCCCGGGCAGCTTACATAATTTCCAGTATAATTTTTAGTATTAATTGAATGTGAAAAAATCTATATTCTTGAGCACTTTTTCAAGAATTCCTAGATTTTATTTTACATGTGTAACGGCTTGGACAAATCGTAGCCGCACAGTGAATCTTCATTCGCTAGGTGTCTGTTTTGGACTTGTATAAATACCCGGTTAAGGGTTCGGAACTTTCTCTCATATTGTCTCTCTAATGTATGCCTATATACCGGCACTTGTTATTCCGAAGGAGAGCATTGTTTTGATGAGCTACAACGTTACTTCCATATGACGTATTTCTTTTTAAACGTTGTTTTCTATTGTTAAACTCAGCGAGTGCGTCTCCTTTGAATGAAGTTTCCTGAGATCCATGCAGAAGACACGTATTTCTCTTTTTTGAGTTTTCAAAGCCGCCTATGTCTATTAACTAGATTAGAAGATTCTTTGAGATCGACTTCTATGTGGTCGCCAGGACGTGATTTGAACAAACAACCTTCAGTAAAGAGGAGTGCTGCGGTGGAATGGACTATTCGTAACCGTACAGAATCTGCATGCTCAACCGAGTATTCATTCCAAAATTAGCTGGAGTGTACCTTAACTCGATTTTCTCGTACCAGAATTCAATTTTTAGTAACTTTTTTTTAATTTTAAAAGAAATGTTTGAAAAATCGGTATTGCGGATCCAAATGATTACAATAATAGTGTGTTACTTTTCACTTTAAAGCGTTTGAAAAAATATTTCTATTGATACTGTACTCGAAAATGTACCCCTCCCCCAGGGGGTAATTTGCTCCCGAGTGGGGCTAATGACGTCACGCACAGAAACAATTGCATCGCGGCTATTTTTCACAACAATGATTCAAACTATTAAGTTTCGTGATCATTGAGTTAAAGATAAACTATTTTATGCATGATTATGTCCAATTTTGCCCTATGCTGCCATGTTAAAGGAATATAAAATTTCGAATAAATTTGAAGTTTTCGCTTAAATTAAAAAAAAAATGCTACCTAGTTCTAGATTTTTTATAACAAAGCCGAGTATAAAGTTTCATGAAAATCCATTATTATTTGTAGACGATATTGTGTATACAAGAAATCGTCCGCAGGTATACAGACGGACAGACGAACGTTACTCCAAAAATAGTCAAAATATATTCAGGAGGTCTTCAAACATATATTGGTGGCATCAATATCTCGAATTCGAAAATGTTTGGGTAAACAGTACTTTTTTTATACTGTATTATATAGTATGAGAAGTAATAGGCACCTTCTTACGTTTGAAGATTCTGCGTTATTGCGATTAGTCCAAAACGTCACATATCTAAATTTACTATAGAATCCCGAACATCCAGTGCATATATTTGAAATTACAATCCAATTACTCTAAGAGTTTATCTTTTACTAAATCAACTTTTCCTGACATTCGAAGAAACATCGAAGTATTCCCAGCTTTATGCATACTTGAAAGCGGCAAAGAACCATGAAGTTGGATGAAAGCCCAACGATCGTTCTCTTCACACAATACGGCTATTCAATACGAAATCCGAAATACCCCAACTCTTTTGAACCCTTCTGACAGGTCCGGAAGCTCCACCAATTCCATCCGGGTAATTTTACTATTACAGGAACTCTTTAAGATCAGGAATACAATAAAACAATCCGCATTTTTCCCATAAAGGAGAATCATCTTAAAAAGCTAAAGTTAAGAAAAATTGGCTTTATGATTGTCAATCAAATGCGACCGGTACAAAGCCTAGAACGAAAGCCCTAATAACAGCCTCTGAAACTGGTTATCTACTGGCAATTTGGTCCCTTCCTTCAGCAACAGAATTCTTTTAATTTTAAGTACTCCTCTAGAAAGGCCTATAAAACCTTTTTGCCTTTTTAACGAGAGAAGTTAAGTCATTTTATGATAGCCTCTTGGTCCAGAGAGCACTTTGGCTGTCAACTTGACACGCATTTGTCGTTTGGCTTTTTAGGTTTGGTAATATCAGTCAAATTTTTCCCGTTTGAGGCATCTCAAATTACAGTGTTTAGAGAAAAAAGGGCTTTCCACATTAAGAGCGAAACAACTAAATTTTCGAAACTTCTTTCTGGAAGAGCATTCCGAAGGCTTATTTGTTAGCGAACGTTGAAATAAGGAGTAGTAATTAATGTGCTGGAAGTCTGAGGTAGAAGGCTTGTTTTTTGAGCACTTAATTTAGAGGATTTGGGTATTTTTTTTTCCTGGAGGGATTTTTTTCATGAAAATATAAGTAACAAAGTCTTACCTATAATTCGTGCAGAGTAAACCCCATTACACAGGGAAAGACACTGAAATCTTTTTACACGGCTTTGTTTTCATGCGCCTATTAAACGCGCTTTTAATATATTTTGGATTGCTTGGAATAGACGCCCAAAGTAGTGACTTACTTCTAAGCACTGTACTTCAGGGTGGGGTAACTTGACGACTTTGTAAAAGTTATGACCGGCTTTTTATGCAACTTTGCCTTTATGCGGCCATTATGAGCACATAGACTAGGTGGTTTTTATAGCAAGTTAATTAATTTTGAATTTCAATTTAGAATTTTTTAAATACTAAAATATGTACCTAGCATTGCCTGGGTGTGGAATTAAACCTGTAAACCGAGAGGTAGGTCAGTTTATTCTGATGTCTCCTAGCATAGTCTGGGATTTGAGATGCAAACCGCTAATTAAAATTACACTTGAACATACAGCGAATTACTGAAAGCCAATCAACGCTTTTACGATACAACCGCTTATAACAAAAAATAAATAACTTGCTGAATGGGCGTAATACGCCCTACATAAGCATGCTGGTGCATTAAATCAGGATTTTGTTTGAACAAGCCTTTGCGTGAACATAACCTTTATTTGAACGATTCTTTATTTGAACTTAGCTTTGTTTGAACATAGCCTTTGTTTGAACACAGCCTTTGTTTGAACATAGCCCTTGTGTAAACATAGCCTTTGTTTGAACAGCTTTTGTTTGAACAAGCCTTTGTTTGAATATAGCTTTTGTTTGAACAAGCTAAAATATATAGTCTTTAGAACAAAGTTCTAGCATAATTAGAGGTTATGATTAAAAAGTATGAAGCAAATATATATTTTTTGTTGTTTCATTCAGAATACCTCACATTGAGAAAGCTAATTAATGCTGAAATTAATTCAGAATACAAAGAGGAAAAATATTATTCCTTTATTTGAGAAGAAGTAAAATTTGAAAAATTAAATGCTATCTCAGCATGTTTCATGTGATTTATGCAAATACAATACTCATTATTTTAATACAGTACCAAATTAAATAAATTAAAACGATATCTTTTAAATTCGCAAAGTTAGAATTTTGCATTTTAAGTTATTGTCGTTACAAATGTTTGGAAAATTCGTGGATCGCGCATGGCAGAATCTTCTGCAGCTGTAATAAATAAATTAATTTGATGACATGGCGCGAAATCGCCGATTTCTGTCTTTGAATGTTCATAACATTTGAATTCATTCAATTAAAAGAAAAATCGACAAGGTCTGTTGTTCGAGAGTACAGCTATACCACTATACAGCACTTTACGGTTGTGCAAAATTTTTATTTTTCACTACAGAAGAAAGACACATACACAAACACACACACACACACAGATAGACACACAAACCTCTTCTTTTATTATGCAAGATAAAAAATCATGAATATAATTTTGAATTTTAGTTATGGGAATCGATTAATTTGAACTTCAACGATTCGCTTAATACCTTAAAATTTTTATTTTTAATTTCTAATAGTGTTTAATATGTGATCTAACTAACTTAACAAGAGATAACTTAACAAGAGTTTATAGATGTCCATACAACTCTGCAGTCAAGTTCGCTTCGCTGCAATTATAGCCAGTTACCATTTTAGCACATTCACTTTTGAATATTTATTAAGAACGGATTTTTAAAGAAATCTCCGAAAAATCTGAAGTTATACCGAGAATATAACTGCAACTATAGATTGCGGCATCCGCAAGAATAAATGATACACATAAAAATGATACAATAAATGATACCCTCGATAAGAAGTAATAAGGAGCCAATAAATATGCATCTATGATTTCAAATCCCACATTTCCAAAGGTGAAAGCACGTAGTAAGATTGCAATTAAGTTTTGGATAATTTGAAGAATTATTTGCTTCTACGAGAAAGTCATTGTACTGTTAAATAAATTTATGTAAAAACGTTTTATTCAAAGTTTACTTTTAAACATTAGAGTACCATCACATCAATTTTGGTACTTTTCTATAATTAATTCCCTTTATTGTTTAAATTCATCAATTAGAATTAAAAATAATTTAATCTGAATTTCTTTTTTTTTTTTTTTTTTTTTGCAAGACCATGCATGATGAATGGTACACTATTCCACACTATAAACACATGCCTGTCTTTTCAAATTTCTGTCACCACATAATTTGTTTATCTGATAAACAAGAAGGATCAATCACGCATAAAGCATTGATTATGAAACACTTTCCAAATGAAATGCAATTTTATTTAAACATCTCTAAAATGCGATACATTCAGCGCTGATATATTTTAAATTGTCACAGTACTATAATAATTTATTATATTTGAAAACCTAAAACTTCATCGAAAAAAATGAACTTTATTCAAATGACGTAACCGAAATGACGTTACTATGTAAAAGCAGTGAATATTTCATTCATACACTTTTATTCCAGACTCCAGAGTTAAATAATATTGCGTGAAAAAAATTCAGCAATTTTTATACAAATCATCATAATCACTTGTTTACATTCTGCATCTATTAAAATTGGGCTTCGTTGTAGAAATAATCATAGTTTGATGATAATTTAAACTAAAAAATATTGTAATTACGTTGGCACAGTATATAGATGCACAGAAAATATGCAAAAATAAAGCGGTTTTAGAACGGATGCAACATTAAATATAAATTTAAAAGAACTTTAAAAATTACAATTTTGACACTGGTAAAAAAGATGAATGCCACATTTAATTTTGACGTGGGTCATGTGATCTCTACATATTACATAGGTGTAATTGTTATTTCAATTTTTATTTAAAAAAATTCTAAACATATTTTGGTGAATTACATTTTACACATTTTACGTGATATTTTGAATATTTCCTAAAATTTTCAAACCAAGTTGTAAATTTTATCTCCGCTTACAAACTGTTTGAAAAATAATGCGCCATAGGGTTCAATATATTTCATTTTTCAATCCAGGCTAAATACGAAACTAATTGTGTGATATTATTCATTTTCATTCCCATATATCCCACAGACAGTTTCAATAACATAATAAAATTTCATAAGCACTTTAAAATTGTGTTGGAAAGTGTTACAAAGGATAAGGTTACTAATAAAGGCTTCATTTAACACCTCTCTTCACCTTCATTCAGTCTTTAAATTAATACTGTACGTTTGTCTTTTTATACACAATTTGAAACTAAAACAGATCATATTTGATGCATATAATCAGTAAAAATATATGTTTCATAAAATTCTTCATTCTCAGAAAGAAAACTTGAGGATCAGGGTTATCACGAGACTTTGCACGTGAAACAAATGGGCATTTGACATATAATTCCTGAAACATTCATCCTTTTCTTCATTCACATCTTCATAATTTTCTTATGTATACCACCAAACTGGGTCCAAATCGCTTTATCGATTTATGAGATTGTCAATGATGTTGGCAAAATCTCAGTTTATAGCTAAACTATATACATTTTTCGGATTTTTAACACTTTTCAACATAGTCGAAAAGTGATTATGGCTTTGTTCATTCTGTCTGTTTGTCCGATCGCACGATAACTACCGTAAAAATGACTTTATCGAAATGAAATGTTAGTATGTTTTTGAGACGGTCTGTGGGACATGTGAAAATGTAAATGAATAATATCACCCAATTAGTTTTGGACCCGGGATGAAAAAGTGAAATACATTGAACCCTATGGGACCTAATTTCTCAAACATTTTTTAAGCAAAGTTAAAATTCACAAATATCTTCAAAAATCTTAGGAAATATTCAAATTATCCCATAAAATATATAAAAAAAATTTCAGCAAAATATGTTCAATAGTTTTTAAATAAAAATTGAAATATTGATTACACCCATATTATATGAAGAGATCACTTGACCAACTTCAAAATAAGATATAGCATCCATCTTCTTTTTTATTCCTTCATATGTAGATAACATGCGCACTACTCGAATTTAGTCCAAATTTGGACTCTGTTTAAGATATCGAAGGGCCAACCGTTTTTACAAAATCTCTTTTTAGAGCTGAACTATAAATATTTTTTCGGAATTTTATTCCTGAGTACACATCCACATAAATATCTGATGTTGACAGCACATTACTTTCACTACGTAAAACAATGACTTTAGATGTTTTAATGCAAAATAATGATGAACAAGATTCACGGAATAATGCTTTTAACGTTGAAAAGTACACTGACATTTAAAGCTTTTCTGGATGGCAAGGTATAAAATTATTTTGAAGTACAAAATTCCCTTATATTTCATGCAAATATAACTTGGCAATAGGGAATATTGCTGACATCTACTAATCAATATACTTCATTACATTAAAGTATGTTAATTATATTCATCAATTTGTTGATAATTTTTTAACTTTGGTACTATTTGTGTCAATTAGTACAATAATAAAATATTTCCAACTTGGCGATATATTTAAATTGGCGATAATATAATTTAGCTATATTTCACTTCCAAGGTCGCGAAATAAATCATCAAATTTTACACATTTGTTCATACTCATTTTTATATAAATTTTTGAAAAAATATTTGAAATATTCTTAATATCACAAGAACGGTTCAAACTAACATTCTAAAGTGATTTATTTTAAAATGTGATTTATTTTAAAATAATTTATAATTTATAATTTTTTATGTGATTTACATTTTTATGCGATTAATACGTTTAAAATGAGTATTTATTTAACATTATTACATGTCCTGATTATATTCGTCTTAATTTCCCTCTCTTTAACAGTATCTTTCATCTCATCACTTTTTATTTAAACATTTACTTTCGTACAACAGAATCCCGAATTCAGGTTCAACTCAGGTTCAACTCAGGTTCAACTCTATAAAGAGCCTGATCATAATAAGAAAATGTTGGACTTAAGTTGAGATCAATTTTCATTTAAATAATAACGTTACAGGGTTTAGACACATATGTCATGAATGGACATATATTATGTCACTATTTAAAACATTTAAATAATGTACCCTAAACCGTAGAAAACATGGAGAATTTTAGTGATTATATATTATGTTTTATGTTGGACCGTTATAAAATTTATTTAATATCAGGAATAGCAGGAGGAATTTGATTAATTTACATGTTTCTTTTAAATTCCAAATTTCAAAAATTTTATCATTTTATTAACAGTTTACAGCATAGTTGAGAAGTGTTTATGACTTTCTTCATTCTGTCTGTCTGTCTGTCCGTTATCACGATAACTGCCGTAAAAATGACTTTATCAAAACTAAATGTTAGTATACTGTTCAGACGGTCTGTGGGATCTCTGGAAATATAAATGAATAATACCACCCAATTAGTTTTGGATTGAACCCGGGTTGAAGAAATGAAACACATTAAACCCTATGGGACCAAATTTTTCAAACATGTTTTAAACATATTTAAAATTCACAAATTGCTTCGAAAGTTTTAGGAAATATTCAAATTATCCCATAAAATATATAAAAAAAATTCAGCAAAATATATTCAGTAGTTTTTTAAATAAAATGTAAAATAATGATTACACCTTTTATATGAGGAGATCACGTGATCATTGTATGAAGAGATCATACGTGACCCACTTTAAAATAAAATATGTGGCATCCATCTTGTGTCAAAATTGTGATTTTTAAAGTTCTTTTTAATTCATATTTAGTGTTGACCGTCTTAAAACAGCTTTATTTTTGCTTAAATTCTGTGCATCTACATACTGAAAAAGCGCAATTACAATATATTTCAGTTTAAATGATCATCAAACTTTGATTATTTCTACAACAAAACCTAATTTTTACTTATGGAGAATGCAAACAGCAAAATATGTAGAATGAGTTGTATAAGAATTGCTGCATTTCTTTAACGCAAAATTATTTAGCTCATAGAGTCTGCAATATAGCTGATATGAATGAAGCATTCATTGATTTTAAACAGAGAACCAGACGATTTTTTCGATGAAGTTTTAAGCATAGAGTTAAATTACTTGTACCTCCATGATTTTAAGTTTTTAAATAAAATAAATTATTATAGTATTGAGATGAATTAAAGGAATAGAAAAACGTTTTTGAATGCTGCTTTTATAGAGAGAGTCAGGCGATTTATATTTCGATGACGTTATTTGAATAAAGTTCATTTGTTTTCGATGTAGTTTTCAAATATAATAAATTAATGTAGTATTGTGATAATTTTAAAGCTACTACCGAGGAATGTATCGCATTTTAGAGATGTTCAATTGCCTTGAAGTTGGAAAGTGTTTCATAATCAATGTTTTACGCATGATTGATCTTTATTGTTTTATTTCACCACGATTACTAAAATAACGTTTTTGTGAAAGGTTAGTTTCTAAAACCTGTGAAATCTTGCTTAACAATTGAGTTTTTATGCATTATTTTAAAATCCGTTTATTTTAAATTCCTATTATTTGAGTTTGTTGAATGGTAAATGTTCTGTCAGACCAGTCATGTGATCAAACTTAAGCTAATTCAAACCTAAGAAAATTTGAATTTTAGCTTTCATTGGGTTTAGTAAGTTGAATGAAATAATAATTTGCTGCTAGATGTTTATTCCCATTATATACTGATCACCTATTGAAAATTCATTTGTAAAGTGTTTGCTTCCAGATACAAGACTTTAAGTGATTAACTGTGAAACAAATATTTTGATTCATAATTGTAGTATAAACAAGAAATTTATGAAGGAGCTTGACTGGTTTGTAGACTTCCTGTTTGACGGAACTATGACGCAGTTTTATTCACTTTTACATACATATTTCATACAGTTACATTAAAATCCGGATACAATATCTATAGAAAACCGTATATAGAAATCCTTAATGGACCCCCTCCCACTTCCTCTAGAATTCGATATTGAATTCATATTAGTCACCATCTAAGCTTTATCTATAGCCAATCTTGAGAAATGGATGTTTCAAGAAAATTTATTGAGCTATAAGTGAAAAAGTCAGAAGTGGAGATCTTTATTGAAACGCCTAACTTCCTCCGTAATTTAATGCTGAATTCATAACATGCAGTTATCGTCTAGGTTCTACCTATAGCCAATCTGGGTAAATAAATATCCCCATTTATAATTTTGATTCGCTTGTAGTTAAAAATAAATATATAGACTTTAAATACATGTTTATTGATTGCATATTTTTAAAATTATTTTCATGTATTAAAATCGACGTTTCTCTTACTAGTATAACTAAAATTTGTTTTTCAAAATGGTTTTCATATCAAAACGCTATGAATACATAAATTCATGAAATATAACAATAGCAATATTAAAAATTGTTTTATTTTGAGGAGCTCTGTACGCTAAAAAGAAAATATTTCCAAATGTTTTTATTTATTATTTCACGCAGAATAACTTGTTTTGTATTGATTTTAAGTTTTAATGTCTAAAAATTATTTCCGGTTCAATCTCAGATTTGCAAAAAAATTATATATTTTAAATATTTAAATTAATCAGACACACTTTTACGATATATATTTCTGTGTATTGACTCATTAAATATATATATATATATATATACTAGAAAATGTTTTTGAGCTCAAATCCTCCATATTTCGATGCAATATGGAACCGAAATATATCCATCATCATTACCACCCTTACTAACTACCATCTCCACCACACGATGCTCACATTACAGCTCTCCCACGGATCACACCGAAGTATTCTCACCATCCCACCTACATCAAATCTCAGACACAGAATCCCGCAGTGGAATAAAAAAAAATCTACTACCACAAAAAACACTAAGAAAAGAACCACCAAATCAAATTGTCCCGGTCCAGCCCATTGGTCCGCGCGATTCCCACCCATTGGCCAGGTAATAGCGATGCTGGCTGCACAGGGGGGAGGAAAAGAAGACTTACGGATTTCCCTTTTTCGAAGAGAGTATAAGGCAACAGGTAGCTAGTCCATCAAGGTCATTACGGGAGCTCATCGCTACCGTTTCGGAGTTGTAGGTCAGGATTCCACCTTATTTGGGTGAGAACTGCAATAGCGGACCGTAGAGAAAGTTCTGTTGAAGGAAGTTTTATATCATGCGTATCAATGGATAGTTTCTATTGTTAAATAAAGTTATGTTCGATCCTTTGCTTGCTATAAACAGATAATACTCCAAAATATGAACTGGCAGAACTTTATTTGTAGCATTAACAGACATTAGCGAACTATTGTGCTAAACTTTACTTGACATTGACTTTAAATTTATTTTAGGACATTTGTTTATTTGATATCAGTTTAATAGTCTGCTTCTGGAAAGGAATATATATATATTGCACATTAAAAAATATTGCATTATTCAATTAATATCAATTTTCTAAAACTGTTATATTCCAGAATTTTGCATTTTTTCTACTGTTATCCATCGAGTGAAATAGAAGCTGAATTCAAAATGAATTCCTTCATGACCATGCTAAATCGTGGTGAGTTTTACACACCAAATACCCTTAAACCCTTCGAGGACAATTTTGCAAAGCCTTTTTACATGACAGAAGACTTAATGGTAAATGTTGAGAAAGATCAGCCAGTGTTGGAAAGACTTAACTTCTGCGACAACACTTCGGAAGATGAAATCATCCTAACAGACCTGTCATCCAATTCTATCCATAAATCTATCAAAAACATCGATAATGCAACGAACATTTCATCCCAGTTTGGTGAAGACTCTGACTCTTCGTGTTCCTCCAGGACGAACAACAGTACAGAGTCAAGTTGCAGAACTCCGAAACCATCACCTAAGAGAAAATCCAGAGCCAAAAACGGAAGTAAGAGTAAAACAGACCTTTCAAAGAATATTCCAAGAATTGCTCCCCCTCCTCCTGTTCTCAAGAAGAGACGTTTGGCGGCAAATGCAAGGGAGAGAAGACGGATGCAGAGCCTGAACACCGCATTTGATCGATTGAGGGATGTTGTTCCATCAATAGGAGAGGACAGAAAACTGTCAAAGTATGAAACTCTTCAAATGGCCCAGACTTATATAACAGCCTTGTGTGAACTTTTACAAAGGGACTGATTTAAAACCGTGTAGGTAGAATAGAAGACTTTTTAACTGAGAGACCTGTGATAAATAAATATGAACTCCAGAATTTTTCAAGTAAGACTGACTGTTTTGTGGTTCTTAGGTTTAGTGATTTATAAAACTGCAAATATATATTCCTATATTTATATAAACATTTGTATTAATATGTTAAATTTAGCTAAATTTCTCAAACGTAATGCAAGGATAAGATTTCCAATTAATCCTTTAGAATATTATTTCTTACTATCATCATTTTTTTTTAAATTAAGGGTATATATTTGTTTATTCGAATCTTGTTTCTGTTATTGGGAAATGCAACTACAATTACACTAAATAAATTTCGATAAGCAATTCCCTTACTTCAAACCTAATATGTTTTTCAAAGTTTAGTGCTTATAAAATTTTAAAATTGTTTAGAATACCTGTAAATGTTTTAAGATGTTTTAAATGAAATTGTTTTAAATTGATATTAATTTTATATTGATCGATATAGCTATACACTCTAAAAAAGTAAATTTTATTTTATAGAGAGATTTTTCATTTCATTTATGGTTTACTTAACTAGTTCTAAAGATATATTTGATCAAATTTTTTATGCTGAGTTTTAAAATTTTTAAATTACATAAAGCAACCTTATACTTTGTAATCTGAGCTATGAAAATCTCACTTCAATCTAAAAATCAAGTTAACGATTATTTACTGTGTGTTTTTATTTGTATATAGATATTTAAAACTGTTTATAAGCTATACTTATGTGTAAGTATATTTTAGTGAAAAATTTAGTATAACCATGACATTGTGTTACAACAATTTGACAAATTTTTTGAATTTCAAATTTTTTCTTTTTGGCAAGCATCTTAAGAAATGCTAAATATAATAGCACTGTTAAAGTGTTTTTATTTTCGAACTATTAAACTAAAATATTACTATTATAATTATGTGATTATATTAATTTACATAAATTACATTTTTGTGTTCAAAATATTTAAAAAGTTATATTACTATAAAATATTTTTTAAATTATCGGTTGAACTTCATTTTTAAAAAATATTCTATTACATGTTTAGAAAGATTAATTTTAAAAGTTTACTAAATGTTCTTGGTTCCTATATACATTTTGAGATATTTTATATATATCGGAGTTCCTTATATTACTGAAAAAATACATGATATATAAAAAGTTTAATTCAATATTGGTGAAAATTTAATAACATAATTTTTTTTATAAATTATTGGTAAAGATAAACAATTACTTATTATTTATTTGATAAGTTCTCTAAATATTTTAACTTTGCATGAAATAAGTAGTGATTTGTTCGAAAATTCTTAATCAAAGCCTTTAAAATTTTTATGAAATTATAAAAACATTTAATAGATGTCTAAGTTCAGTATATATTTCCATGATTTAACTCTCTGAGTGTTAATCCCGATATTTTTAACTATGAAAAAGCGATACATTTTTACACATTTTCCTGCATATATTTCGGCTTCTTTCTGTTCTATTTCTTTGAATTTTTGCACATGCCTTCGTGATTATAAGTATTTCATTTATTTCACAGCCAGTAGATGAATTCTTAATATGAAATGCCATTTTCATATCAGGAGAAATATTGCTTCAATTCCTGCCATTTAACATATATAACATAAAAATATCACTCTTCTGTATATTTAGTTGAATTTATTTCTACATTTTTATTTTAAAGATACATAGTTGAAAAAATAACGTTAAAAGCTTATATGTTCTTGTAAAATATTTCAATGTATTCAGTGAATTAACGGAAAATTTTAAAAAATTGATTATTCTTTAACCTTTTACTTACGAGTGGGACAGCGTCCATCCCAAACAAAGAACCTCCCAAAAAGACAGGTATTTGACATACCCTATCCCAAACAGTTCGATCCCCCTTTGCAAGCATTGGCGTCCATGGACGCCAATGATTGACGTCCATGGACGCCAATGATTGACGCCAATGATTGATTCTTTATAAATTATTCTTATTACTACAACATGCAGTAACGAATATGGGTGATAACCGATTTTTAATGCAAATTCATCTTTCTTCTTCAGAACAACCAAGAAGCGTGACTTCATTAATTCAAGCAAATTCGTCATCTGAATAAATAAGTTAGAATAAGTGAAGTTGCGCTTCATGCTTGTACTGAAGAATAAGGCTGTTTTTGTATTCGAAACCGGTTGATATTGCATTCTTTACTGCATGCTGTAGTTATACGGAGATTTTCAGAAATAAAACTTTAATTTTAATAGCAGTTTTGAAAGTATTTAAAAAAAATTATTATAAAGAGCAATTAAAATTTAATATTTTTAAAGATTTTTTTTTTAAAAAGGAATTAACGAAAACTTAAGAAAGTGCATTGATTTAAAATAGCGAATATATTTAAAATAGAAATATTGCAAACATCTTGCTTTAAGCGCTGCAAAATGTTCCTATGAATAAGAAAATACATTTTAGAGAGCAGTGTTAATCAATATTATATCGACTTGGATTTCTTATTAACAGAAAATCATACCTTTTCTTCTATTGAAGAAGTAAGTTCACTAAGCTTTCCTCTTCAATAGAAGTTAATATATGCAAGGATCAGATTTCCAATTAATGCATGTACTGTGGTTTACTAGAAAAAGAAACTTCACTTTGCTTCTGATTTAGGTTGATACAGATAAATTTTTCTCTAAAATTTGTAAAGCATACCCTTACATTGCATGAATGTTGTAGTGATTAGCATATCTGGTAGCGATTGGAAAGATTCAGGTTTTTCTAAACCGGGTCCTTTTTCAGTTCCAGGAAATTTATTTTTAATAAAATGAATTAAGCATGATAAAGACTTATGCTTTATAATGCTACTTAACAACAGTCTTTTGCTCACATTTATAAATTTATTGTTTGCATTTCTTGAAATAAAACTGACCACTCAGAGGGTTAAAGAGATATCTAACAATGAAAAGAAAATTGAAATTCTTTTGAAATAAAGTTGATAAAGTAAATAAGTAGTGAAAAAGTAAATAATTAGTAGCAATACATGTATGAAAGTTTGTGATCAAAGAGTGTATATTTTGTACGAAATGATTTTAAATAGAAACATCACATTTTATGAAGGATTGAAAATTGTTTACTATAGAAAAATTCTGAAGAAAGTGCTATTTTAAATAAAGTTTGTTATTTTATTAGTTTTTGCTATTTTTCTAAATACATTTTCATGAAAAATCAAAGTAAATATATTCAGGTAAGTTTCATTCATTTCTTGGTGACATAAATTATTTGAAAGTATTGTATCGGTTTATTAATTCTCAATAACACTTTAATTTTTAATACTATTTAATAAAAAGGAATATTTTTCTCGAAAGTTTTAGAATTCGAACTTTGACAGATAAGCACATTTTAAAACCGTCTGAATTTATTTCTTGCAATTTTATAAAGATGTGTGTGTGTGTATGAGTGTGAGGATAACTCAAGAACGAATGTACCTACTGCGATCAAATTTCATGTGTGAAAACATTATGTGATAAAATTAAAACTACATAGAATTTTCGACAATTATCGTGATTATAATTCAAATTATTCAAGTCTTAAAATTTTCATAGTATTATTTTGTATGGGATACAGTTATTATTCTCTGAACAGTGATAGTAGTATATTGTAGAGGAAATGATAAATTGAACTATGCTATGGATTTAAATCAATATAAAATATTCCTTTACATACAGGATACAGAAAACATAGGAATCAACCAGTTTTGAAAGCAAAAAAGAGATTTCTTTTATAATCCCCTTCTTCTTTCTAAAGAATTAGATTTTTATTTTTCCTTCGATACTGGCTGACTCCTAAATTTATTTCGTATGCTGTATTATACAAAGATTTTTATCATTTTTACGACTGTTTTTGAACGTACTTCAATATCCAATGGATATTAATGGTATCCAAACAGATTATATTTGCATTTATTACAAGCGTAAGCAAATGCATCCATTTTATCAGTGTCACACAGTTTTTGCCCAGTGGAAATAAGAAACTTCAGGATTTTTACACAATATTCTGAAAAAATATCTTAGCTGCGAAATCTGAAAAATATGCATCATTTTTTCAGTCTAATAATGATTTTGAATCAAGTAGAGCTAAATAGAATATAAATGTAAGAGAAAGTCAAGTGGAGATTGACACTCCAGATTTATGGTTAATTTTAATCTCAATAGTAAGAGTAGTTCAAGTTGGACATTATTTTCAATTTTAATTTTCTTTTAACCTAAAATTCGTAACAAATTTCCTAATAATATGAATAGTTCTAAATCAAAGATCCTTATGTAATATCATCTAAAAACAATAGGGATTACCGTAGAATATCGCCAATCTATCTCTCCATGAAAGCGCCTTCCTTACTTCTGTCTCAATTTGAAATTCTGAAAAGAAAATTGCGAAACAGCCTCCTCCCCCACCCCTCTCCAAAAAGAGTAGGTGGAAAGAAATTGGAAATCAATAAAAACTTTTATCGTCGAATAAATTTAACTTTACTAATAAAAATATCGTTATTCCAAATTATAATTATTCACATAAGTAATTATAAATTGTTTAACTACAAACGATGACTTTCCCATTCCCTATAATCAGAAGGGGTGGATCGAAAGAATTCTACTTATTTCTTTTAGCAGAAATTTCGCAGTTAGACTCCCCCCCCCCCTTCTATATGTTCCGCAATTTTCTAAGGCATTTGAAGGTGCGAATCGACAGATCTATGATAGTGATTTTACGTGAAAAATGTATCTGCTTTGAATCACCATATTAACCTCATTCGAAAAGGTAAGTGTCCAATAAATAAAAATCATTTTTTTTAATATCACATTATCTGTAAACCAAATTAGAAAAATATGATGTGGGCAACGCATGACTTTCCCTACAGACTCAATTTCATTTTCTCTTTACTTTTCCAATAATTCATTAAAATGAGTTTAATTGTACAAAATAACATGTATAATTACTTGAAATTACTTTGAATTTGACTTTTAATCCAATTTCTGTTTTCATTTGGTAACTGAACGTATTTTCAAAGGAGGCGTAGAAAAAATACGATAAAACAAGAATATCTCGAGAACGGCTAGTCCTAAGGTGATGAGGTTAGTCTTATTCTTGTCATCGTTAAAAATTATTTATATGACAGGTATTTAGTTGATACATTTGAGCATACATAGTATTTTATTTTATATTTTGACGATTTTTGCCAGCCATTTCGCAAAAGCAGGTAAATTATTACTTCCTGATTGGTAAATTATCACTGCCAAAATCGAATTAGCACCAAAGTAACCCACGTGACTTATCGACCAAATTTTGTGGAATTTCGTCAATATATTTTTTAGCTAGAATTGATACATGAATTGCACAGACAGACACACGCAGAAAGAGATAGACATACACAGATACACACACATACATCACACTAAAAATAGTTTTTTCGTGTTCTAGGGGTTCTAAAATGTATAGATCCGTGAAAACTCGAGTTATGATTTTCGAAACGATTCCAATACTTTCCCTACACATTACCATGTATTGCAGTGAAAGTGAAAATTAATAGCAATGCCAGTGTGATAGTAAGTAGCGGTCAGAGAAGAAGGGAGATCGCTTCTTATTTTGTTATCTAAAAGTTCTTAATGTTTCTTTCTGTGAACATCGACTAATTATTTTTCATCACTGTAAGTTTAGTCATTAGTTAAAAGAGACATGGTTTCTATCTAGTAGTAATACCTTAGATCCTCACTACAAACACTGCAGATTCCACTTTGAAAATAAGAGCTTGTAATTCCGTACCGTTAGCTCAGCACGCCAATATGACAGAAGTTGCACGCCAATATGACATTAGAGTGTGGAGAATGTGAAGTGTGTGGAGTCCAATCTGATAATAAGAGCTTGTAATTCCGTCCCAGTAGCTCGACGGTAGAGCATCGGCTGGTCAGTTCGAAGATCCAGAGTTCGATTCCCGGTTTGGGCAGCAAAGTTCCTTACAATGGCACCAGAACGATTTAACTCTGTAGATTAGTGGAGAGATGTGAGAGGTCTGGAAGTGACTCTAGTACGACTAGCATGGATTTAATGGACTCTGTGACATGTTGCGCCGATTTCTAATTGGGAGGTTAACTACCACGCAGGATATGAACCTGAGTAAAAATATTAGAATCAGTAGGCTAACCTGAGGTAAAAATAGCAGGAGGGGGTCAATCAGATGGTAAGTTGCACGCCAATCTGACATTAGAGTGTGGATAATGTGGAGTCCAATTTGATAATAAGAGCTTGTAATTCCGTCCCAGAAGCTCGACGGTAGAGCATCGGCTGGCCAGTTCGAAGATCCGAGGTTCGATTCCCGGTTGGTTCTTTACAACACTAGTTTGAAAGCAAATTCATGCTACTGAGCAACGATTCTCAAATTTTTTATTTACATTGCTTCGCTGTGTGGGACATTATGGCACATCCGTATAGCATATCGCAACACGGCATTTAAACGTCTCCGCTAACTAGACCTACAGTGGATCCTGGATCTTTAGGTAGGATTCATTAGAATCCAATGTAGATCTAACCCCTCCTAAGGTTGATTAGGCGAATCCCAATTCTATAAATGTATCGAATGTTCCTGAGGTTGGTGGTACGGGAAGAAAGGTATCGTCCTTGTGGATGGTGCCCTCACTGGGTTCGGGTCTGAATTGGGTGTCACTGTTTCGGTCATCCAAACAGACACCTCACACCTTCGAGTAGGTTAGATGGTCTGGTTCAAAAGAAGGAATTGTCCTATATAGTCGTGGATCTTCAAGTTTAATTGATATACACTAAATATTATTCAGGCATGAGTGGAGGTATCCTGATGATATCATATGGTGACCTGATGACCCCTGATGTTTTATTTTTCCAGTTGGTACAATTTATGAGAAAACTCTGCATTTGGAACATATAATGTCATTGGCTTTATCAGGTAATCCTGAAATAGAGGAGGTTCTTATTACATACATAATATGAGGTCTTTCACGTTCCTGCTAATACTTCCTTCCTCCTTCTAATGCACTAATACATTTTTTACTGGTTTAATTATTCTTTATAACTATTAAATATTTATTGAAATGCGAGAATGCCATCTCTAAAGAGAATTATTAGAGCACCAATTATAAATATTATTTATCTAATTAATTTGTTCTTCGGTTTAAATGTGTTCATAGTAGTTTTTTTAACATTAGCGTTCTTTCACATAAAATAAGATATATAGCTACAAAAACTCGAAATTTAAACTAAAATAAATATCACATTGGTTCTAATTGTTTTCTTCTCAATAATTTTAAATCACAAGAAATAAATTGAAACCCAACATTTGCAACGTTTCTTTCGGTTATTATTAATGTATTATCAATAAAAATAAGGTATTTTTAGGGACAAAGAAAGTTAAAAATATTATTAATTAAATCATGAATAAATAAACTAAACGCATTATCGAATAAATCAGAAATTACATTAAAATGTATGTATATTTACATTAAAATTTTATGTTTCTTAATGTTTCTTTTTAATGTTTCATTTCTTTTTAATTTAATGTTTCTTTGTAAAGTTTTAACTTTTGAACTTTTTCGCAGCAGTGTGAACGATTCGATTTTTAAAAAGTGTACTAAAATATAAATAAACTAAATTTAAAACAAAATAGATAGAAAATAAAGTAAATAAAAATTAACTAAATAAAAAATATAGAGTAAATTCAAAATAAATTTTTATTAAAATTAAAGTAATCTAACACACAAAATTGAAATTAACTACTAAACTGAAAGAAAAAATTAAAAAAAGTTTTGTTAAATATATAAATAAATTTAATAGAAGCAACATATATTAAAAAATAAATAAAAATTAAGTAAACAAATAATAAAAATAGTGAAAATTAAAAATGCATTATTATTAAAATTGAAGCAATATGAAACACAAAATTGAGATAAACTGAAAGACAAAATCAGAAAAAATTCAATTTCATTTATTAAATATATAAATAAAATAAATAAAATACAAAATAGATTAGAAAATACATAAAAAATAAATAATGAATAATAAATAAATAATAAATAAATACAGTAAATAAAAAATAAAATAATCTGAAACACAAAATTGAGATTAAAAGTTTTATCAAATATAAACTGAAAGACAAAATTTATACTGCAATTTCAAATTCTTTTAAACTATGTTACTTAAAACACTTCCTACATCCTTCAGAATAAAAAGTAAAGTTTAACTTATAAAATAAATCTAAGCTATCACCTATCTCGTATGTGAGTCTATTGTAAATTATCACAGGTCAGTGACAACTCCCTCTCCATAGTGAAATCTAGCCGCGAGGCTGCTAGCATCCTGTCATTTGAAACTATGGTTCAACTCGGAATGTACCACCGAACCGGAAAATACTTCCGGTAGCGCATTTCCTGCAGTAAATAAAGCCATTTTTGTTTCTATACGTGTTAGTATTCAACTCCTGTTTATTTCATTGACCACCGTAGCATGTATCATGAGTGATGAGACGAGTTATGTATTTGCTGGTTTATAGAGAACAGGAAATGACCTGAGATTTTGAGTAGGCATTCAATGTTTAAATTTCAGGTTTCCTACAGAAAATATATTTATGGAAGAAAGGCGCACTTAGAAATTGTTATATATTTAAGTAATAGGGAGATTTCATCCAGCAATTAACACAAGGCCTAGTTAGAAATTTGAGATTTTAAGTAAAAATTTCAAGTTTTAATTACATGTTTTAAACAGAAAATGTATTTATGACATAGTTCGAAATTGTGAAAACATAGTTCGAAATTGTGAAGACATAGTTTGAAATTGAGAAGACATAGTTCGAAATTATGAAATTTTTAAGGAATGGGGAGAGATTTAATCCGGCAAGGACCGCAAATTGCCATGCTGTCAAGAGAGATATCTTCAATGGAAGACTGAAGTAGTATTCACTTCATATGTAGAAGGAAAGATAATCGTTTTAGTAGCTCAAAAGGTAGAGTGCCCAACCAAAGATTGGTTATTTCTTCGCTGAACGTTTATGACAAATAACGCTAAGAAAAGACAGAGAGTACTCGGACAATTAAATCGGCGTTGCCATTTAGAATTTTTAATGGCTCTAGTATTTTTACCTCTATACAAGTGTATGACATAGGTTAAATATAGATCTTCAAAAAAATATCAGTCACCCACACTGGATTCCGGTCTAAATTGGGTGGCATTTCCCGGCTGTCTAGATACCTTACACTTTCTGGTAGATCTGAATCGAAGAAGAATCCTCTGTCAGACCAGTTCGATACTAATTACATAGCATGCTTCTTCTTCGACCTAGACTGTCCGACCTACCCGAAGGTGGAATGTATATGTTTAAACTGCCGGGAAGTACCACCCAATTTAAACCGGAACTGGGGATGGCATCCACAGGGATCGTACCATCCTTCCCCTACCACCAGCTCTCGGAAGGATTTACTTACTCACATATTTAACGTGCCCGTACTCCGCGTAAACAAGGGAAACAGTTTGGGCAAAGCCAAGAATCGAACTCGGATCCTCCGAGTGTAATCTCCTCACGCTAACCACTGGGTTGCCCCACCCCATAGAATGCTTCTATACTTAGTCAGAAGAGAGAGAATGTAGAGTTTAATCCAAACGTAGACGGAAAGATATCGTCTCAGTAGCTCAATAGAAAGCGACGCCTAGCGACCTATAGGGATTGCTGAATACCTACAGAACGTGCTTATACGGGAATTATAATTTGAATCGCACTCCCATTTCAGATTACAGCATATCCATGGATTGGTTTTGCGTTTTTTATGTCTCGTCAGCATAGAATATCTGATACGCATAATGGCAACAACAAAACTTTGTATCCGCTATTTCAGGGGTAATTCTGACAAGAGTATAAAAAATACAAAACCTGTTATTTGTAATTTAAGCGCGATCTTAAAGTTGTTCGGATCCTCGTTTAAATATTAGTCCTTTACAATATATTAACGAAATGCGATATATTTATATTATACGTTAAAGGAATTTCGATCTAAAACCCGCTTCTTAAAATCCTATATTTCTGTAATCTGCGTTGTAAACTCTGTGCTTCGGGTGTGAGTCTTCTTACAAGATAAAGAAGATGTTTGAGTGTCTGTGTGTGTGTGTGCGTTTTCTGTAGCGGGGAATCTAAGCGTCGTACAGCCATGAAATTTGGTAGACATGTAATTATGAGTCCGGGAAAGTGCACCTCTGCGAGATTTTTAAAAATTCTAATTAGATTTTAGGTTATTTTATGTTTTATCACGATTTTCACACAATTCTGTTCCTCAGCGACCAAAAATATTATCAAAGAGTCTCCACCTTTACACCACCAGAAATGTTCTTACCAACTATGCTTGAACCAAATCCTTTATATTTATTATTACTTTCCATATATACATAATATAATGTATAAGGAAATTATTGTGACCGGGTCGAAAATTCGAAATCGAGTTTTCGACAGGACTGCACGTTTCAAGCATCTCCGATCACGAATCGAAAGTTTTTGAGGTGATGTCTGTCTGTGTGTGTGTGTGTGTGTGTGTCTGTGTGAAACTATATGTGTGTGTTTGTGAAAGTATCTGTATGAGTGTATGTCAATGAGTCTGTAAGTCTGTGGAGACGATATCTCACGAACAAAATGAGCGATTGTAATGAAATTTGTTACAAAAATTACAATCCGTGAATACTGGAAGCCTATTGTTTTAAAACATAATCGAATGTTCAGAACCCCCTAAACTTTCGAGTGAAATTTTGAAAAAATCATGAAAAAATCAAAACTTTTAATAAAGTTAAGCAAATAGATATTTCTTATGTAATTTTTCCTTAAAAGACGATTGACATAAACTTTAGAACGCTGGCATGTACCGTTCTCGAGATATTACACATTTTTCAAATATATTCATCAAAAAATCCCATAAATTAAAAAAAATATTAACTGTTGAGAAGCGCATTCAGTTTTCATATGTAATACCATGCGGTAAATTTAGTGACATCACTCTCGTGGATCTAGCTCGTTCCATTCATGAAAAAAGTTACTTTGAGTAATACTTTTGTATTTCAACGCCAACAGTCATTTATCTGCTATAAAAATAACTTATTTTTCAGTCCAAAACGCTTAGTGAGATTTTGGCGACGAATTTGGAGGAATGTCGAACTTTGGGACTTTTTTAAATACTGCCAAATTAACAGAAATCTTACCAAATGGATAGAAATGACCCAAAATCAATGGAAATGACTACTTATTGACGAAAATTCAATATCTTGGAAAGAATAGAAATATCTACTATAAGAATAACCTATTTTTACTTTCCTTATATGCAATAATGTATAAGGACGTGTATAATAATGTATAATCGTGACGGGGTCGAAAATTCGAATTAGAGTTTTTTCGACGGGAGAGCACGTTTCAAGCATCCCTGATCACGAATCGAACATTTTTGAGGTGATGTAAAATTGTGATGCACATTTTTGAGGAGATTTTTGAGGTGAGAATAACCTATTTTTCTTTTACTGTAAAAGTAGTAAATTCATTACATTATATAAGGAAAGTTCATTACATTATATAAGTAAAGTATGCCCTCTTAGTCTGAAACCATTAACAAACGCAGAACCGCGCGGTTTTTCTTAAATGTAGTATTCGATCCGAGCATTTGCAGAAAACTTTCAAAATTTCAAAAAATTCATTAAATTGTTTAATATGTTCTAAAAACCTCTAAAAATAGGGTAAAAATTAACCCCTTCAAAGGAAAGCATACCTTTTTTTCCAATTTTTGATCTGCGATCTCGAATTTTTTCCCTTTAAACTGAAGCCAACGGTGTTTCAAAGACAACCAAGGAGGCAGAATTTCGAAAAAATTGATAGTTTTCCACAGACTTTTCAAAGGCAAACAAATTTCAAAAATCTGGTGAAAAGAGCGACAGTGATACTCATGTTAAACGTGTAACTCACACCTGAATTTTTAAAAAAATCGACAGTTTCTTTCTAACAGGTCTTGTCTTATAAAGGAAGAAATACCCATTTGGAAAATCTAGCTTCTAATTTCGTGATAGTGTCTCCATTTATTGTCAGATTACAGCTAAATATATTCCCCATGTGCCAAATTTTGATAACGGCTTTAGTTATTTTATACGAATTCTCAAAGTGTTCTTTATACAATTTTGAAGTCAAAATTTTATTTTTTGAACCATTCATCTTCAAAAGACTCTTCATTATCGCATACGCTGTCGGCATTTCAAAATAAATAAATATATTTAAATCATTTGAACAGTGTAAAATAATAAAACACAAGGGCACAACACAAATTAAAATATGAAGGTCATTTATTGAACTTCCTAAAAGACGTACAAAATAATTATATAATCCAGAGCGCTTTCAAGCGTATAAACGCCCGTCATCAGTGGCAACATAAGATGTAACACATTCAATCGTTCGCCAACGGCCGTACCGTGCTGAAAACACCGGTGCTCGTTGGATCACCGAAGTCAGGCAGCATCGGGCGCGGTTAGTACTTGGGTGGGTGACCACCTGGGAATACCGCGTGCTGTTGGCACATTTCGGGCGCGGTAGCTCGGTCGTTTGCGGGCTGGATTTGCACGTTGCCACAACTGCCGCCGTGTTCATGCGGAGTACGATCACGTTAAACTTGTGGGTCCGTAAGTCCTTCCGAGAGGTTGGTAGTAGGGGAATAAGGGTACGGTCCCTGTGGATGCCTCCCCCACTGGGTTCCGGTCTAAATTGGGTGGCACTTCCCGGCCGTCCAAACAGTTACCTTACACCTTTCTGGTAGGTCGGACGGTCTGGGTCTCAACAACAACAACATTCAATCGTTCATACAGGGTGTATATAGCGACCAGAAATACTGCAAAATTTGCATAAATAAAATGGTAATATACAAGCCTATTAATTAATAATAAATCTCTAAAATCTAGGTAAACAAACATGCATCAATTATTTAAAGCAGGCCAATTACAAGCAAAATACAAATGCGACAAAACTGAAAGCCCGAAAACACAAAAAATTTTTACAAAAGAAGTCAAAGGTAACTGTGAAGAGGCTTGAATTGCATAGAGTCGAGAATGATTCGCCAGGCAAAACTGAAAGTCTGAACGGGATCAA
This sequence comes from Amaurobius ferox, assembly GCA_951213105.1. Taxonomy (NCBI): domain Eukaryota; kingdom Metazoa; phylum Arthropoda; class Arachnida; order Araneae; family Amaurobiidae; genus Amaurobius; species Amaurobius ferox. The sequence continues at coordinate 122,180,651 of OX578144.1, read as the reverse complement.
AATTACAAATCGAGACACGGTAAATATAAACGAAATGGGATTCTTAAAGAAGAATATTACGAGGGTTATTGCAACGGATTAAAAGAAAAGTTTTTTTTAAAAAACAGGCAGAAAATTATCATTTGTGACATAATGAGCAAGAGCAGTGGAAAGTTTACCATTCTTTACATCCCGGGCGTGTTCCGCTAAACGGATGCCAAATAGTACATTTAGTACTGCCACTGTAAAAGTTATAATAACCATCAGGTACGTGATGGTAATTATAATGTCTGCAAAAATCATCAGAATCGAGAAGAAACAACTACATAAATATGCGTAAATACATTGATTAAATGCTTGTTTGATACGTAATTTTTGACTACAAAATTAATAATGTCAACTTTCTTCTCTAGGATAAACCGTTCTTAAAATATTTATTTATTTATTTATTTATTTTAATTTTGGGGAGCTGTCGACGTTTAAATGCGATGTCTCCAGATGAAGATTTTAAAATTGTAAATTGAATGTAATTTAAATATCTGTATCATTTCATGCAATTAAACTCAATTTAATGAATTATGAAAGAAGTGAATGAAAATTAATTTGAACCTGAGGGTAAAGCCGTGTTCAGTTCTCATTATGTTTTTTTTTTCTTATCCAAATATGATAAAAATAAAGTTATGCATATTTAACAACAAAATTTCAAGTGGTTCATGAAATATAAACTTCATCAAAATAATTAAATCAGAAATTAATTATCCTCTATTTGTTTTATGATATGCATTTTGAAAAATTACATCAAAATTCTATTTCCTTCGTTTTTTGGCGGAAACGCTATAAAAACTATTTTTTCATACCAATTGCGCAAACATGTTTCTGAAGGCCCTAATAAACACATTCCAATTATAACCCAAACATGCTGGCTTCAGTCTTCTTTGACTCTGCCGGTAGCATTTTCCTTTCTTAATTACCCCCTTTTGTTGGCTTCTGTGGCAGCACCTTGTTATCGTCTGCTTCGACAGTTCTCTATTGTAGTCATGACACCAGAACTGTGTTGTTATCCGACGAAGATCGGTCATTATCGGTCATAATATGCCTTTCTTAACACTGAAAGTCCCTTTTGCGGCTCCACATAGAGGGACTATGCATGAAGTCGTCAAAGTTCGATGACCGGAGCGAACGATTTCCAAAAACATTAAAGAGTTAATTACGGTTTAATTACAAGAAATCTTACTGGATGTTCTTAAGGTAAAGTGAAAACTGTAAAAAATCTGATGTTGGCAGTTAATTGCTTTCCCTGCATAATTGAATAATTTCTTACACAGCAAACTAATGATTTATAAGATCCATAGCATACAGTGGCGGTTCGTGAGGTGACGTAGGATAAGCGCTACTTCACTTAAAGTTATCGGCTGAATGGGTTATTATTATTTTTATTTGGCAAATTTTTCAGACTCGTTTTGAGATTTTTAGATAATATTTGAGAACACGTGTGCCAGTAGCGTGATGTGTTTTGATGATACTCGTTGTCGAGGACGAGGGATAATTCCGCCACTGAATCTGTTTCACCCATTCCTGAAGTCACGAATCGCCAGTGATACCACAATACTTTTAACGTTGAATTGTACACTAATATTGAACAATTTTGTGAATGACAATGTATAAAGCTATTTCGAAGCACGCAATCAACTTATATTTCACGCAAATCTAACTTCGCAATTAGAAATACTGCTAGTATCCGCTAAGCAATTACAATCATTAAAAATTTTTGTATTATATTTGTAATATACTGCTAGTATCTTAGCGGATACTAACAGTATATTACAAATACTGCTAGTATCCGCTGAGTGTCCATATATTAAACGATTTTAATCATTGACAAATTTTGAATGTTTATCAATTTCAGATTTATTTTCGTTAATTAAGCGTTATTTTTGCCAATTCGGCAACATTATGGTTAATTTGCAATATTATTGTTAATTATTATTTGTTAATTATTATTATTATTTGTTAATTATTATTTGTTATTATTTGTTAATTTGCAATATTGCCAAACAGTCGCCATATTGGCAATATTTTGCCAAATTTATTACCAACGTCAAAATATATAAGGATACCGTCTATTTTTTTTTAATTTTGCATAACATTTCCGAAATATATATCTGTATACGTTCTAAGAACAGTTCTCGAGAACGCTTCATGCTAACAGCTAGCCTTCTAAAGCTGTGGCCATTTGTTTTCTAATGAAATTATTTATTTAACATTGTTAAAGTTCCTGCTTCTTCAATGCCTTTATTAAAAATTCATTAGAACATTGGGAAGTCATCCAAACATTCATTTGCGTTTCAAATCAATATGATTCCAGTATTCATTAATTGTAATACTGCCAATTTTTTTTCGAATCGCTCCATTCGTTCGTGAGATAGCGCTTCCACATAGTCACTGACACACACACACAGACACTAATGTACTACATACACACATACACACAGACACCACCTCTAAAGCTTTCGATTCGAGTTCAGGGCTGCATGGAACGGGCTTTCCCGTCGAAAACAAATTCAGATTTTCGACTCCGTCACAATACTTTTCATTACAATACTTTACCTGCACAATACTTTACAGCATACTATGCATGTAGGAAAATAAAAATGTCTGTTGTGAGTCTCCCAATATATTTTACGTCAATTTGCAGCAGTCAATATCAAAATAAAAAAGTGTGCATTTATATGAGCTTTAACTTGCAAGGATTTTTATATTCTTAATTTAAAAAAAAATAATTAAATTAACTATAAGCTTGATAAGCTTGATGTATTTGTAATAAGTGTAGCTGATATTCTATGAATCAGTGGGGAAAGTCATGTACTTCCTACATCAAATTACTTTCTAAGCAGCAACCTAATCACGACCGGAGCAGACCATAGAGGACCAACCTTTTTAAAACATTCACTACTGCGTCTCTTTTAATACTTTAGTCGGACCATTAGGAGTTCAACCCGGCATACTTCCTGCGTCATCCAAGTCTTCGCATTCGAAAGAGCACCGATTTCCCCGGGGGTCCAAGCCCCCCCCCCCCCCCCCCCCCCCCCCCCCCGCGACGGAAGCTAGAGAGTTAGACGTGAAGATGAGCCAATTTTTGTTGAATTTTTCGTTGTTGTTGCCTGAGATTTTGTAATGGTTCTCAAAGGAAGTTAGTCGGAGGAAGTTGTAATTGCGGCTTGTGATGAGGACAGTAAGTACACAGAGCGTGGCATACAAGAGTTGGGTAGGTTTAATGCTGTGATCGAGTTAATTGTTTAGTAGACCCGTAAAATTATTTTAGGGTTTGCTGGATTCTTTTTGTAAGGCACTCAGTATCCCAAAACCGGTATTCAGGTCAATTTTCATCGGTAGTTTGATGCCGGGTTTATGCTATAAAGCCGGTATTTCGTATTATAGGTATTTCATATTTATTAAATTGAGAAATTGCAATTTTTACTGTTTTTGCTCCATTATAATTTATTTCCATTATGTTTAAGTTCCTCGTAAGGATATTAGAAATAATTTCACTCGTATAATTTTCCTGAGGAAGTCAACCTATTTTTTCATCATTTACTCAATTTATCTGAAGCTAAATTTTCAATTCATGACAATGCTCTTTGTTTGAGAATAGGAGATATTTTTAAAAGTTTTATCTATATATCCAGTTCGAATGATAAAGCTGCAAACTTCTGTAGTTTTATTGGTATTTCTAGTCCATTTTAAAGCTTTTCTGCTTCAAATATTTTTTAAAGTTTTATCTATATTTTCAATTTATTTCGTTTCCTTGTGTTTGAAAGCAGGAGATAATTCTAAAAGTTTTATCTACATCTCTCCTTAATTTATAGTAATAATGCTTATATTAATTTTGCTCCTCTCCGGGTATCAAACTTACGTTTGGTGTAACATTTTTCACACTGAATTCTTTTAGTCGAAAATTATTAATCTATTAACAGTTTTGATCTCATAATATTTTATTCTATATTTTTAAGGTTTATTTTTCACATTACCCTATGTAACGGAACACGTATTATTACTTTCCTTATATACATAATGTATAAGGAAAGTATTGTGACGGGGTCGAAAATTCGAATTCGAGTTTTCGACGGGAGAGCACGTTTCAAGCATCCCTGATCACGAATCAAACATTTTTGAAGTGATGTCTGTGTGTGTGTGAAAGTATGTGTGTGTGTCAGTGAGTCTGTGGAGACGATAACTGACGAACGAATGTACCGATTCGAACCAAATTTGGTACAAAAATCATAATCCGTAAACACTGGAAGCCTATTGTTTTTATACGCAATCGAATGTTCAGAACCCCCCTAAATTTTCGAATGAAATTTTAAAAAAATCGTCAAAAAATCAAAACCACTAAGAAAGTTACGCAAATAGACATTTCTTATATAATTTTTCATTAGAAAACGATTGGCATAAATTTTAGAACGCTAACATGAACCGTTCTCGAGATATTGCACATTTTTTAAAAAAATTATCAAAAAGTCATAAAATAAAGAAAATTATTTCCTATTGAGAAACATGCTCACTTTTCATATGTAATACCATACGATAAATTGGGTGACATCATTCTCGTGGATCTAGCTCGTTCCATTCATGAAAAAAGATACTTTGAGTAATACGTTTGTATTTGAACGCCAATAGTCATTTTTCTGCTGTATGAACAACTTATTTCTTCGTCCATAACGCTTGGCGAGATTTTGGCGACGAATTTGGCGGAATGTCGCCAACTTGGCGACTTTTTGAAATGTTGCCAAATTAACGAAAATCTCTCCAAATGAATGAAAATGACGCTAAATCAATGGAAATGACGACTAATACGCGAAAATTCAATATCTTGGAAAGAATATAAATATCTACTATAAGAAAAACCTATTTTTTGTACTGTAAAAGTAGTAAATTCAGTACATTATATAAGGAAAGTCATGTGTTGCCCACATCAGATTTTTTTATATAGGATGTACTTGTTTCATTTCGTTTTGTCGCTTTTAGTCCGCAACTTGTTTGTTTGTTTAGATCAAAAAGATTACTAACGTTATTATTATCTATCGTATTGCTGTAAGATATTTTTTTTCGTAATTAATGCTCTTTGTGTATTCGTTTTATGTTCAATTACATAGGTAAAAACACAATTCCCTAATATTTATGTTACAGTATCAGCTTTATTATTAATTTGGTATTTTCCCCAATTTTTCTCCGTGAGAAAAAGCGTCAATATCAAAAAAATCTAACAATACCGGTATCAAAACCTATATTCTAATTTTGAAAATTTAAAGCATCGAAATACCGGTTTTTGATTTAGTTCCTGTACTGAAATTCGTCTCACTGTGATAACAGCATCATGATTTCTTTTCTGAAGAACAGAAAATAAATATGTACTAAATTAAATTTGAAATCTAAAAGTTTTCGAAAAAAGTACAAAAATATTTTAACGATGATCATAAGAAAAAGCAACTGGGGATAAAAAAAATAATAATTCCATCACTCGACTTTTTCTTTGATCTAACAAATCTCGATATTGCGTTGAAAAAAATAACAAAAATTTAGGTTTTTATATTTTGATCTTGATTATAAATAAGTTCACTTCAGAAGATAAAAACAGCTCAAAATCTACATCGAAGCTAAAAAAAGAGCCTCCGTTCTGCAAGAATTCACCCATGTAATAACCTACCTGTAAAAATTCATGGTCTTGCTAAGTCTATCCAGGACGCGAACACGCAGCTCAAATATTTTGTCTTTGACTATGACATTAAATATTCCTTAAATTACAATGTATATCGAAAAACCGTTTATTTCAGCGTATTTCCCAATGCCTTTTCCACAAGTGTACCAAATTTTATATTTTTATATGTAATAGTTTTTGCGGTACGAAGTAAAGAATCTTGAAAAAACGAGAAATTTGTCAAACAGCTGAGGCGGCTAATTTTTTTTTTTAATATAGAGAGACTTGAAGATGGATTCAGAAAATAATACTCAAATTTGTTTACATAACTCTGTTAAATCCATATAATGTAAAATCGAAAGGAAAAAAACATTAAAAACTGGTGTATAAGGAGTATTTTTAAATTTAAAAGAAAAATGAAATTTGTTTTGATATAAATATACACTACATCGATATTTTTTACTATATTTAATAAATATAGGATAGATTTTGTATATACACAAACAATATGTCAATTTAACGAAACATTAAAAAATAGCAGTTTAACTTTTGTCTTTACTCTAATCTTTGTCCAACTGTAGCATTTGTTCAAATATTCAGAGCACAAAACAATGATAAATACTTGGAAAATTATTTTTAAGTTCGTTCAGAATATTTAAAAGGATAGTGTGTGAAATGAATGAAACTGTGTTTGAACTTCCAGTATGTTTTCATAATCTAGGTTAAACTATGAGGGTAGGGGTGGGGGAGGGTCTTCTTAAAAGAAGAAAAAGCAAGTCGGTTTCTGAGGTCACTTGCCCTATGTTTAGAAGTTCAAAACACCTGTTCACATGAATATGAGGATTCAAACACTGCCATATATTTTTGGACATGATTTACCGAATTCGGAAATTTTGGTTTTTTCAAGGCTTTATAAAATTCCAATTTTGTTGTGTGGACCGTATTGAACACATCCGTGGGTAGTCGTTATCCCATCCTTGATCTAGGACAGACCGATCTTGAAATATTTCAGTTGTTTTTTTCGTTTTTTTTAATTTTGTCGAGGTGTCGATATTTTAAAATTCGCTAGGTCTCCAAAAAGTTAATTATTTTATGATAGCAAATTAAATATATTTTAAATAAATATCAATTTTATGCATTATTTTGTGTGTTAAAATTTAAATTAATGCATTAAGGAATATATAATAGAAAATTAATATAAATCTGTAAAGGAAGTGGTGCTGTCTAAGAAAAGTCGTGTTATATAAGGAAAGTCGTGCTGTCTGAGGAAGATCGTGCTGTCTAAGGAAAGTCGTGCTATATAAGGACGTCGTGCTGTCTAAGAAAAGCAGTGCTATATAAGGAAAATTCTGCTGTCTAAGGAAGGTCATGCTGTCTATGGAGAGACGTGCTGTCTAAGGATAGGCGTGATATATAAGGAAAGTCGTGCTGTCTAAGGAAAGTCATACTGTCTAAGGAAAGTCTTGTTGTTTGAGGAAAGTCGTGCTGTTAACATCATTTTTCTTTTCCGTATTGGGAAAATATTGTTTTCACAAAAATTACCGATTTCGATATTTTGATGCAAATATATGTTTTAGGAACTCCTGAACACGGTTTGCCTATTTTTGGAGTGATGCCCGGTTATCTATCTGTGGTCTATTTATTTTATACACAATAGCTGTCACAGATATTAATGGATTTTTACGAAACAGTATATCCAATTTTACTAATCAAAAATCTGGAACTGGATAGAATTTTTTTAAATTCGAGTGAAAACTTCGAAATTTATTCCAAATTTTATATGTTTTTAACATGGCAGCACAGAACAAAATTTAACATAATCAGGCATAAAAATGGTTATTTATGCCTGAATTGTCACACAACTTCATAGTTTCAATAATTGGGGTCGAAATAGCCGCGATACATTTTTTTTTTTATCTTCGTGACACTATTAGCCCCATCTTGGGTAGGGAGAAAGTTCCCTCCCATAAGGAGGGGGTGGAGGAGATACATAATCAAACTTGGTATCAATTGAAATATTTTTCCAAGCCCCTTAAAATGAAGAGTTATGTGCTATAATTGTGATCATTTGGAATAACAATACATACTTTTCAAATATTTTTCTTGTAAAATTTACAAAAATGAAAACAAAAATCTGATTAAAAATGGAATATGTTATTAGAAAGTCGAGTTGCAGCACATTCCCATTAATTTGTTGTTGAATCTATCACAATCCTATGAACCCCCCCCCCTATAAACTTACCGCGGACCACAAGCTGTGACCCCTTTGATCTGCAATATAACCCACTGGCACACTTTTAAAAATACTCTAACTCACCAACTCCATTCATCAAAATACATATTTCATACTTTCATTCTTCATTGCAATAGCCGAAAAGCAATATTCGTTACAAAGCAAAAGCAAACTTTCTTGCAAGAAACCCAGCAGCCTGTAAATATAATCCTTTGGTGTGTAAACCTTCAACTTCTCATGAACTAGTAAAGAAACGTTTACGTTTACTTGAAGGATTACTAATGACTTCATTTCTGACCACTACCTGACCACCAACAAAGGGTTTATTGAGTATCTCATTTCATCCATTGCACAGCGACTCATTTGTAGGCTATTGGTAGTACATCGAGCGTTCTAACATACCTTTCAAGGGGCCCGTATAGATCTCTATCACAAGGGTAGATTACAAGTAAGATAACCTCCAATCCCACAGAGTTGACCTCAGTGGTAGGGAAGCTAAAGCGCGTGCTGTAGTACGACCAGGAACTTGAAAAGGAAGTTTAGCACGTTGTTTACTCAGATCATTTATTAAGTAAGAAATAATTGGTATTTTAAAAGAAAAATTGAAGCTCTATAAAATGGGTTAAGAAGTTGTCTTAAATGTCAAAAGGCCATAAATAAGTGAAGATGTTAGACTCTTACAAAGGGTGTATTTTGCTGTTATATAAATATATATATATATATAATTATCTTATATTTTAAATTTTTTAACTTAATTTGTAATTTATTTTTTAATTTTTATGCACGGTGTTTACTGAGATCATTTATTAAGTAAGAAACAATTGGTGTTTTAAAACAAAAATTGAAGCTCTATAAAATGGGTTAAGAACTTGTCTTAAATGTCAAAAGGTCATAAATAAATGAAGACGTTAGAATCTTATAAAGGGTGTATTTTGATGTTGTATAAATATATATATATATAATTATCTTATATTTTAAATTTTTCAACTTAATTTGTAATTTATTTTTTAATTTTTATGCACGGTGTTTACTAAGATTATTCATTAAGTAGGAAACAATTGGTGTTTTAAAAGAAAAATTGACGCTCTATAAAATGGGTTTGAACTTGTCTTAAATGCCAAAAGGTCATAAATAAACGAAGAGTTTAGTGTCTTATAAAGGGTGTATTTTGCTGTTATGTAAAAAAATGTATAAAATTATCTTATTTTTTAATTTGTTAAACTTAATTTGTAATTTTCTTTTAATTTTTATGAAAAGGAAATCTTAAATTAACAAAAATGCTTTCTCGTGGTTCAATCGACTTGAACATTAATAGGGCATTTACGTGTATGCTATGAAATAATCATAACACATTTCACTGGAAGTTTTCAGTGTCTTCGAGAGATGTCTTTGCAAACTAGTAGGCGTAAGTCATGATTGAGAAAATGGCATTTTGCTCTTGTATGAATTTTTGACTCAATTATGCTATTTTCCATTTATATATCTTCGTAGCATAATTACTCCCGTGGCCCGAAATGGTACTGAAATAAAATTATATCAGTACAAAATCAAAAATATCTTAGCCATTAACCTTCTCCCAATTAATACTTAGCAAACCAATGAAAAAAATGCAAATTGGTTAAATATTTTCGAGTTATAAGCGGTTGTTACAGTTTGTAGACAAAGTAGTTAAGATAATTTAGTAATATATAAATGATTCGTACAAAAACTTAATACATTGTTTCAGCTATATCTTATTAATAAGTGGCTAGTGGCTACATGATACATTTGTTGTAAGGTAAAATTAACCTCTTATCATCCATAATCTTATTATTAATAGTACTATTACATTTAAAAATTTTTGCGTTTGGTGCAGATATTTTTAAAGTTGTTCGAGCCTCAGGTAACAAACAATAGCATAAAAATTTTTATATTTTATTGAAATAAAAGTGTGAATTGAAATAGTATATAAGACGTGATTTGTTCAAATTAAGATGAATTAACGGAAGTCGAAGTAAAGACACCAGCTCAAGACAATTACCAATAATTTACACGATCTCATATTACCTCTTATTACAAAATTGCTTTGTATCAAAAAGATATACAATAACAATTCCATTTTTAAAGTAAGAGCATTATTGATTTTCTTTTGAAGTTCTATACTTGATATCTCAAAATTTTATCATCTCACAACATCATAGACCACGAATAAAATTCAATAATTATTTTTATTGAAATTATACATTTTAGTCACTAATGTAGATGTTCACTATATAAGCAGCAGTTAGTATTATTAGATTTACTATGATAACATTCACTGGAATCATACCGATAATTTTGCTTTCCAGTATGACTTCGGAAAACAAAATGTTCAAAACATGTACTTCTTTTTTAATTTGATCAAGCTAATTGCATGTTTCTAAAGCCTTCGGCAAGATCTTAACTTAAAAAGTAGTGAATTAATATGAAAATCAATATTTTTTATAATGAACAAATATCATGAACATCGTCTGTCACTGTTATTTTTAAATGAATATAAAATTAGCAACCGTTGATTATATATTTGTAAAAAAATATATAATTAATTTCTAAGGGCTATAGTAGATATACACCCCCCCCCCCTTAAAAATTCGAAAAGCTTACAGATTTAATACAATTTGTAATCCCCATGTTATTTGGTTGGAAATAACAATAACTAAATAGCATTCTATTTGCTATGATATTTAGATAAAGATATAAAACAACATCCTGAAAATTATAATCATTTTTTCATAGCTTTACATTTATATTTCCAACAATGCATGCAAACTATATTCCATTCTTCTAAAACAGCTGTTTTTGCATAGAAAGTAGTTATCAGTATTTCTTAGTTTTGTAACTATACTTTTTACTTCTTATTTTTCTTTCTTAATTCAAATAGAGATTAAAGTACATACTGATTTTATAAATATGCTGATTTTATAATTGGAAAATTTTAGGGGGTATATACATCTTCGAAATTTAAAGATCGAATTTATGTTAGCTTCTTTTAAAATAACATATGAATATTGGATAAATATTGACGTTAATCATATTTGGTACATGATTATGCAGGAGGGGATGCCTAAGTATTTTCATTAAACAGTGTTTTCTAATTGCTATTAATATTCAATCAAATTTTATATCAGCTTTAAATTCATGTCTCTACGCAAATTGGAAGCCAGCATTGAGAATGGAAATATCTATAGCCAGGAAATAACCATGTTCATCTGTATCGTTTGATACATTGTATCAACATGTATAAGAATATTCATCCTTTTTTTTAAGTCATTAAATTTTTCCCGCCAGATTTTCAAATGGCAAAACATTAAGTCAAAAAACATAAGCAAAATGCCTACATTACAGACACGATGAAAAATAATTACGCCAATGAAGTCCAACGCCTGAAGTCCCAAAGAAGTCAAACTGTCTTCACGCCTGAAGAGCCTTGAGACAGACCTTCGAATAACTAATTCATCGAATGCATTCCAGTAGCTGTTGTAACCAGACGTAAAAATATTTGTTCTAAACACTCGGGGTGCCGATTATCGAAATCATTACCACGACAAGCCCATCCCATGCAAGGTCTGCTCAACAAAAGACGGCGTCCAGTAGAATCCTCGAAGCTACTGCCAATCACAAGTCTTAGACTGATGTTTGATTGAGGACTGACGTCTGTTGCCATTCTACCTTGAGGACCTTTTTGGCAGACCAGGACGAATCATTGCGAAGGCCAACAGTCTTTCCTGTATTTGGCAATGATCTTTTCGTCCCCGATGTGATCCCTAATAGGCAAGTAATTGACAGACGCCTAATTATAAGGTAGCAAAAGCATACACGGAATGGTGCGTTCCCAGTGGCGTGCGCCTAAAGGGGTGATGCCAAATGACATAGACAGCCGTGTGCTGCCAACGATTATCTTTGAATAAGGAAGGGGTGGTTTTGTTAGATGTCCCTCTCTAACGCAGATTTTGATGCATTAAGATAAGGAAGATCCCATCTTTCATATCTTTATTATATTGATGATTAATTTGGTGATTGCTTTTAAAGTTTGATCATCGCTAATGGCTTTAAAGAGCACAAATGCATTGGCAGTGCTTCCTTGATTGATGCTCGATATAGAATACTTGGCTAATATTGAACAACATTGCAATTATCTTGAAATAAAATTTTCTATTGCTGTCGTTGAGTGAAGTTCGGTTCATAGATTTACTCTTTAAAGGGGAGTATTAGGGGATGTCGATCATTTTATTGGTTTTTGTACCTGAATGAAGTTCAATTATTTTAAAGAATAAGGGAAGGCTGGGATAATTAGGGAGACTGGTGAGATAGACAGTGGATACTGCTTTTGGCAGAGACTGGTCTAATAGCTAATTTTGACGTAAAACAAGAATTAAAATTCAATATCTAAGTTCACACTTACCTTAAATCTCTTTATGAAAAAGTAGCTGCTGCCGATGCCGCTCGTATCGCAAAACCTCTATGACCTACAAAAATACAAAATTTTGTACGTTTGTAGGGGAAAATGAAGGAAATACATTGAAATAAACTGTTTATCGATTCAAACTTTAGCTTAAGAGATATTTAATGTCCAAGTCAAAGAAAAGGTGTCTGAGCTGCGAATTTGCGTCTTGGATGGACTAATAATAGCAGAACCATGGATTTTTGCAGACATGTACATAGATTGTTCAATTTTTGCAAGACGAAGACCATTTTCAATTTTCGATTTAATTTGTAAATTATTCTATTATTCTATGTTTTATGTACTTTTGGAATGAACATTTTTCTTCACTGTGAGCAAGATTTAAATGGTCGAGCTGATTGGGAGAACGAAAACGGTCATAGGCGCCAGCCAGGTTGAAAGTGAGTAAGTGCCAGAAGACCCCAACGGACGTATTACGCCTACGTAACGGACAGCACAAAAGAGCTCGTGAAGCAAGCACATCGAGCGTCAGCGAGTAGAAGACGAAGTCCCTTGACTCACGAAATGAGTTACAGGGGTTGGTATGCATAGTAAACAGGGAGCAGAGTCACCTAGTTAATAAAAAAATCTTAAGGCAACCTAATGTGAAACTTTCAAGGTATCACTTTTATTTAGGAACTTCAGAGCAAGGGATATTTTATAAAGCACACAAGTCCAAACCGAGCATTTGCTTACCCGTTTAGATAAGTAAGTAGCACATGAGTAAGTTAATCATGTATGTTATATGCAGTAGATGGTAAAGTCTAAAAACATCGAAAAAATGATTTATTAGAATCCTATGATTTATGGCAGCTTTTTTACTGTCTGGGGAATATAACGAATAGCATGTTATCCTTAATTAGAAAACACAGTAATAAAAATGGTGATACAGAATATAAGACTATAGGATATGAGAATATAGGCCATATGAGAATATAGGACATATAGAATATTTTAAGTAGTTTATACGCTTGATTGGTGTCAAAACTGTTGCCATACTATTATTTTTAGTAAAATTATTTCCTGGCAATATCTATTTCTGAGAATTTTCTACAAATGGAGATTAGGTGACTATTGGTATAGATCCAACATTAATTTGCGAAAGAGATTTCTTTTTCCATTTTCTGTTCGAAATTTTTCATTGTACCAGAAACATCTAGTTCTCAAAAATCTCTATAGATAGAACTTAGATGATATTTGATATTAATTTAGTATCAAATTCAGAAGGTGGTAGAGCAGTTTATTAGGAATTTCAACTGCCGGATAAAAAAAAAATTCTTGAAGCATCAATTTTTTCAAGATTGACTATAGATAGACCTTAAATACATATGGCTGATATGAATTTAACATCAAATTCCGGAGGGGTCAAGGGTTTACTAAAGATTTCCACATTGAAATTTTTTCTACTTCCGGTTCATAAATTTTCTTTAAATTATTTATATGCCAAGACGGGCTATAGATAGATCTTTAATGGCTGATACGGAGTCAGCATCGAATTTCAGCGAAGATGTGGTCCACTAAGGGTCTCCGCTTTAGATTCTGTAGATGTCACTTCCGCGTTTCCCGTAAATTCGTATCACAGTACGAAATAATTATGTAAAAGAGAATAAAAATGCTTTATAATTTCGTCTAAAATTCTATCACCATTCGTCACCATATAAATATCTTGTTTTTCATTTCTTTTATGGTTTATATTCCATAATTTTTTAAACCACACCGCTGAATTTCCTTAGCCTTTTAAGATCTGTTCTCCCGAACTCAAGATCAAACATCTAATGCCAAACATAAGAAAGTTTAATAATTAAAGTGGCTACACGTCAACTTCAATAATGCATTAAATCAAAGACAACAAATCGTACATTAAAAAGTCATTTAATAGAAAAATCCTCTATGAAGTATAAATACTATTAAAAAAAGCCAGAACGCTTTCAGGTATCACCATACCCTTCATCAGTGGCTATATAAAAATATTACCGTGCAAACAAGCTTATACACAGATCAAATCGGCAGACAAAATTTTCATAAGGCAACTACGGAATAATGATAATTAAATTGCATTATACACAGGAAATTTAAGATTAAACAAGTAATAAATACAAACACAAAAAATGTGATGTGGGCAGCACATGACTTTCCTTATATAATGCAATTATATAATGCAATTTAATTTACTACTTTTACAGTAAAAGAAGAGATTATTTTTATAGTAGATATTTATATTCTTTCCAAAATATTGAATTTTCGTCAATGAGTCGTCATTTTCATTGATTTAGCATCATTTTTATCCATTTGGCGAGTTTTTCGTTAATTTAGCAACACTTAAAAAGTCGCCAAGTTGGCGACATACCGCCAAATTCGTCGCCAAAATCTCGCCAAGCGTTATGGACGAAGAACTAAGTTATTCCTACAGCAGATAAATGACTATTGGAGTTCAAATACAAAAGTATTACTCAAAGTATCTTTTTTCATGAATAGAACGAGCTAGATCCACGAGAATGATGTCACCCAATTTATCGCATGGTATTACATATGAAAAGTGAACACGTTTCTTAATAGGAAATATTTTTATTTATTTTATATGAATTTTTGATAATTTTTTTTTTAAAATGTGCAATATCTCGAGAACGGTTCATGTTAACGTTCTAAAATTTAAGTCAATCGTTTTCTAATGAAAAATTACATAAGAAATATCTATTTGCGTAACTTTATTAGAGGTTTTGATTTTTTCACGATTTTTTCAAAATTTCACTCGAAAATCATGGAGGATTCTGAACATTCGATTGCATATAAAAACAATAGGCTTCCAGTGTTTACGGATTGTGATTTTTGTACCAAATTTCGTTCGAATCGGTCCATTCGTTCGTCAGTTATCGTCTCCACAGACTCACTGACACACACACACACACACACACACACACACACACACACACACACATACTTTCACACACACACACACACACACACATACTTTCACACACACACACACACACACACACACAGACATTACTTCAAAAATGTTTGATTCGTGATCAGGGATGTTTGAAACGTGCTCTCCTGTCGAAAACTCGAATTCGAATTTTCGACCCCGTCACAATACTTTCCTTATACATTATGTATATAAGGAAAGTAAAAATAGACAAGAAAGATCAATCATGCTTAAAGCATTGATTATGAAACATTTTCCAACTTCAATGCAATTTTATTTAAACAAGTCTAAAATGCAATACATTCCTAGGTAATATTTTAAAACTTATCACAATACAACATTAATTTATTATATTTGAAAACTTAAACCTTCATGGAAAAAATTGAACTTCATTTAAATGATGGGATTGAAATATAAATTGCCTGGTTTAAACATCTCTAATACAGACCATGGAGTTATGAGTAATTAAACTCTATGCTTAAAACTTCATCGAAAAAAATCGTCCTTCTCTTTATAAAATCAATGAATATTTCATTCATATCAGCTATGCAGACTCCATGGGCTAAATAATTTTGTGTTAAAGAAATACAGCGATTCTAATACAACTCATTCTACATATTTTGCTGTTTACATTTTACATCGTTGTAGAAATAATCAAATTTTGAAGATCATTTAAACTCAAATATATTGTAATTGCGTTGTTTCAGTATGTAGATGCACAGAATTTAATCAAAAATAAAGTGGTTTTAGGACGGATACAACATTCAATATGAATTAAAAAGAACTTAGAAAATCACGATTCATATCATGGTCACCTGATCGCTTCATATAAGAGGTGTAATTATTATTTTAATTTTTATGTAAAAAACTACTGAATATATTTCGCTGAATTTTTTTTTATATATCTTATGAAACAATTTGAATTTTACCGAAAATTTTCGAAGAAATTTGTGAATTTTAAATCCGTTTAAAAATATTTAAAAAATTAGGTCCCATAGGGCTCAATGTATTTCATTTTTTCAACCCGGGTTCAATCCAAAACTAATTGGGTGATATTATTCATTTATATTCCCATAGGTCCTACAGACCGTCTGAACAACATACTAAAATTTTATTTTGATTAAGTCATTTTTACGGCAGTTATCATGCTAACGGACAGACAGACAGACAGACAGAATGAACAAAGTCATAAAGACTTTTCATCTTTGTTGTAAAGTGTTGAAAATGATACAAGCCCAAAATTCCAGTAAAATATATATTACATCAAAATGAAATGTCACAGATAACTAGAGGTTTGGCACGCATAGAGTCCGGCCACATTTGACACGCATAGAGTCCGGCCACACAAACTTGCTGCCAGAAGCCTTGGGGTTGGCCGTATGGTCTGGGTCTTCAACGCATAGAGTCGCTAAGCGTAACTTAAAATCTGCACAGGATCAAAATTACAAATAGAATCACGGTACATATAAATAAACAGGGATTATTAAAGAAGAATATTACGGGGGTCATTGAAACAAATTAAGAGGAATGTTTTTTTCAAAAAATGGCCGAAAGTTATCATTAACAACACATTAGGCAAGAGCCGTAGAATCTTTAAGAATTCCTGTTATGTGAATCCCTGTTACTGTGTAGATTTGAAGTTACGCTTAACCACACGTTCTCGAACTCTATGCATGAAAAACACACTATGTAGGTTTGACACGACTGACCCGAAGGCTTACAGAAGCTATTTGTGTGGCCGGTCGACTTTATGCGTGTCAAACCTCTACATAGTTATCTGTGACGTTACATTTTGATGTAATATGCTTTGCTGGAATTTTGGACATGTTTCATTTTCTCTTTTTATTACTTTCCTTATATACATAATTTTTAAGGAAAGTATTTTGACGGGGTCGAAAATTCGAATTCGAGTTTTCGACGGGAGAGCATGTTTCAAGCATCCCTGATCACGAATCAAACATTTTTGAAGTGATATCTGTGTGTTTGTGTGTGTGTGTGTGTGTGAAAGTATGTGTGTGTGTGTGTGTCAGCGAGCCTGTGGAGACGATAACTGACGAACGAAGGGACCGATTCGAACGAAATTTGGTACAAAAATCGCAATCCGTAAACACTGGAAGCCTATTGTTTTTATACGCAATCGAATATTCAGAATCCTCCTAAATTTTCGCGTAAAATTTTGAAAAAATTGTCAAAAAATCAAAACTGCTGATAAAGTTACGCAAATAGACATTTCTTATGTAATTTTTCATTAGAAAACGATTGACATAAATTTTAGAAAGCTAACATGAACCGTTCTCGAGATATTGCATATTTTTCAAAAAAATTATCAAAAAGTCATATAAAGTAAAAAAAAATATTTCCTATCGAGAAACTGGTTCACTTTTCATATGTAATACCATGCGATACATTGGGTGACATTATTCTCGTGGCTCTAGCTCGTTCCATTCATGAGAAAAGATACTTTGAGTAATACTTTTGTATTTGAAAGCCAATAGTCATTTATCTGCTGTAGGAATAACTTATTTCTTCGTCCATAACGCTTGGCGAGATTTTGGCGACGAATTTGGCGGAATGTCGCCAACTTGGCGACATTTTGAAATCTCGCCAAATGGATAAAAATGACGCTAAATCAATGAAAATGACGACTATTTGTCGAAAATTCAATATCTTGGAAAGAATATAAGTATGTACTATAAGAAAAACCTATTTTTTTACTGTAAAAGTAGTAAATTTATTACATTATATAAGGAAAGTCATGTGTTGCCCACATCAGATTTTTTGTATTTGTATTTAATACTTGTTTATTCTTAAATTTCCTGTTTATAATACAATTAAATGTATTTTTGTAATTGTTTAATCTTACAAATTCTGTTTATAATACAATTTAATTATCATTATTCCATAGTTGATTTATGCAAATTTTTCTGCCAATGTGGTCCGTATATAAGCTTGTTTGTACGCTAATTTTTATATAGCCACTGATGAAGGGTATGGGGATACTCGAAAGCGCTCTGGTATTTTTTAATATATGTACGTCATAAAGTGTGGTTTTCATTAAACGACCTTTTAATCTATGTTGTCTTTGTTTTAATGCATAAAAAATTTCTTCATTTTTTTATCCTTTTCGGAAGTTCAATTCTAAGTGGAGCACCCTTTCAGTAATTAGCAACTTCCCTTGTCGTCGAACGTGCAGTATGTATGAAGGATACTTCAAAAATTTCTTGTTTTACATTTGTTTTATGGTTTAGATTCCATACTTTTTCAAACTACACAGCTGAATTTCCTCGTCTTTCAAAATGATCTATTTAAGGTCTGTTCGACCGAACTCAAGATCAAACATCTAATGTCAAACATAAGAAAGTTTCTTCATTTTTTCACCCTTTTTGGAGTCTAATTCTAAGTGGAGCACCCCTTCAGTAATTAGCACCTTCCCCTGTCGTCGAACTTGCAATCAACTGAAAAGATAGAAAAAAAGTTCAAAAGGGTGCCGACAAAGCCACTTACAGTTAATCTCTCAGGAAATACCCTGACGACAGAACACTTTTTGCTCCTGTTCTATGTTATTATTATTTTAAATTGTCTCTTTTCGTGTCTCTTTGCTCGTCTTACCGGGTCTTAGTTTTTGTCTTTTATTTCGACACCTATTCCCCATTCGTGAAGAACTGACATTTTTGCTTGCAGTGGCGGTATGAGTTTTGAAATCCTCATAAAAAGTTTGGCGGCTTTGGGCGTAATTGCGTTTGGGGGTCTTTAATTAAATTCTCCGTTTTATCATACTCGGCTTTGCAAAGTTGATAAAACGGAGTTATGGATGTTTATTTTATTTGAGGCGTATAAAATGGAATTTTTTTTATTCAGTATGCAAAGTATTT
This sequence comes from Amaurobius ferox, assembly GCA_951213105.1. Classification (NCBI taxonomy): domain Eukaryota; kingdom Metazoa; phylum Arthropoda; class Arachnida; order Araneae; family Amaurobiidae; genus Amaurobius; species Amaurobius ferox. Next base: position 122,161,487 of record OX578144.1, on the reverse strand, counting down.
TTCTTGGGAATGCGTGTAAGCAATTAGTTGAAATAATGTAAGCAAATAGGAAATTTAAATTGCAATGAAAGAGTATCTGATAGGTATATCTTAAGTCATTTTCATAGATTCATATGCCATAGTGTACTTGTGAATTGTGTTGTGTTTTACTTGTACGGCAGTCATTAACATAATGAAAAAATGTGACTTGCGCAGCACATGATTTTCTCTACATCAAGAAAAATAATTCTCCCACAGCGACAAAAAAATCTGATGTGGGCACCACATAACTTTCCTCATATAATGCAATGAATTTACTCCTTTTACAGTAAAAAAATAATGTATAAGATTCACGGTACTGTGTTTTTAATATTGAATAGTACATCTGACGATTTCCGGATGACAACATTTAAAACTATTTCAAATGCTCAATTAACTTATATTTCACACAATTCTAAATAAACAGATATCAATACTGATAACATCCTCAATAAGAGATATAGTCCATATATTAAGAATATTTTAATAATTAATTCATGCATTAGGCGTCATTTTCATTAATTTAGCGTCATTTTTGCAATTTTGACAATACTTTCGTCGATCTCGAGCGAAATATCGATAAGTTGGCGATACTTTGCTGGATTATTCGCCAAGTTCACCAAATACTTCCCCAACTGTTACAGAGAAATGGGTAAAAGAGCATTTCTAATATACTAGAAGACATGTCCGTCATATAACGGAAATCAAAATTTACAAAACATTACTTTCCATTTGAAGTCATTTTTATCAATTGAGACATTTTTGTCACACTGGCAACATTTAAATAGTCGCTAAGATGGCAGCGTCTCACTAAATTTCTCACCAAGCTTTACAGACTGAGAAATGGGTTATTCTTGTAGTCTACTCTTATGTTCTTTCCAAGGTATTGAACTTTCATGAATTAGTCTTCATTTTCATTGATTTATATTCATTTTTCTCAATTTGGAGACATTTTCGTTAATTGGCAACATTTAAAAAAGTCGCCAAGTTGGCGACATTCCGCCAAATATTATGGAAGGAGAAATAAGTTATTCTTATTGCAGATGAATGACTATTGGTGTCGAAATGTATTACCCGAAATATTTTTCTCATGACTGGAACGAACTAAATCGAGGAGAATGATGAATGATATCACCAAATTTATCGCATGATATTACTTATGAAAAGTATATTTCCCAATAGTTAGCATTTTTTTTTATTTTATATAATTTTTTGATCATTTTTTGAAAAATGTGAGATATCTCGAGAAAGGTTTATACTAACTCTCTAAAATTTATGTCAATCGTTTTTTAATGGAAAATTACATAAGAAATGCCTATTTACGTAACTTTATAAAAGGTTTTAATTTTTTGATGATTTTTCAAAATTTCACTCGAAAGTTTAGGTGGATTCTGAACATTTTCCTGGGTATAAAAGCAATAGGCTTTCTATATTCACGGATTGTAATTTCTGTACCAAATTTCTTTCAAATCGCTCTATTCGTTCGTGATATATCGGCTTCACAGACGCTCTGACACACACACACACACACACACACACACACACACATAGGCATCATCTTAAAAACAGATGCTTGAAACATGCTCTCCCGTCGAAAACTCGAATTCGAATTTTCGACCTTATCATAATACTTTCCTTATACATTATACTATGTATATAAGGAAAGTGAAAACGTTATAAATTTGCTCAAACTACTATCTGAATAAATCTCCAAAAAGATATATTTATTTTGCTTAAAATAATGCAATGTTGAATAAAAACGCATCTGTCATTCATCCGTACGTGTTTAGTAACTACGCCTGTTGCATTTAATGCTACTGGTAATCTTGTCTTTTATCATGTAGATTGTGGCTAGTATTTCTCTAAGAAACCGGTTGATACTTATAATCAACTATATATATGCGTTTAATTTAATATATTAATAATTTTTGAAGATTGAGCTAAAATAATTGTCACGGATATTTTCTTTCCTTCTCAATGTTATAAACATTGTAAATTTCAAATAAGTTGTGTTCTAATCATTTAAATATCATAAAATTATCTTTCATTTTCTTTTAGTACAATGCATGTTCTTATATTTTATGTTTTCTACATATGCAGTTGCACTTGAGTTAGTGTGTTTCTTAATTTTCCAATGAATATGCCAATATGTTTAGGTATTAAATATATTCTTTACATAAATAAACTAATATTGAAAGACAATTATATGTCTCATGTTAGTAAAATAAATATTTTGTTAGAAAAATCATGTAATGGGGGTGAAGCTATAGAAAAAAAAGCGATTTAACTGCCTTTTCCTATAAGTGTGGCACAGGCATAACACATCTCTTAACCCTTTATAAAAAACTGACATATCGAATGTGATGTTTCCTATATTAACAGAGTTATATAACATTACAGTGGAAAAATCGGAGCATTTTCATAACTCTATGTAGTTATAAATATTTAGACCTTTTGTAAGCAGTGTTATATCCTTCTTCTTCTTTATTCTTCAGTATTATTCCATATTCTAACTAATTTTAAAACACAGAATATTAAAAACCCATTTGATCACATATATCTGAAAAAATGATTAATTTCGATTTTGTATCAAAATTCAAATATTAAATTACAATTCTAAATAGACAAGTCGCTAGGAAATATAACTCTTTCTTTAGACGCCATGTTTGTACCGAGGCTGCATTGTACTAGAAACGTTGGCACAGTAACGCTGGCACATAAGTTAGTTGCTTTTTGCTAGTTAGTTTTCACATTACGCCATTATTCGAGGTCAGGATAGGAGAATATGTTTAGAAGCATTTTAAACCACAGACATTACAACATAACGACAAATCTTATAAAATCAATGCTGAAACAGTCTATTCATCATTATTCAAATTTTAAGCCAGAAACCACCCTTATCCAATTTGCAAAAATTTTAACAGAAATAATTTTTGATAACCGTATTACTTTCCTTATATACATATAATGTATAAGGAAAGTATTGTGACGGGGTCGAAAATTCGAATTCGAGTTTTCGGCGGGAGAGCACGTTTCAAGCATCCCTGATCACGAATCAGACGTTTTTGAGATGATATCTGTGTGTGTGTGTGTGTGAAAGTGTGTGTGTGTGTATGTGTGTGTGTGTGTGTGTGTGTGTGTGTGTGTGTGTGTGTGTGTGTGTGTGTGTGTGTGTGTGTGTGTGTGTGTCAGTGAATCAGTGGAGGCGATAACTGACAAACGGATGGAGCGATTCGAATAAAATTTGGTACAAAAATTACAATCTGTGAGATCAGAAATAGATCTCACACTAGTTTTTGGTGAGACAGTTTTATGCGCATTATTTATTGTGTCTGAAATGTGAGACAATACCTTCAGAGTATTTCCATCAGACCGCACAGTAGAGCGATGCAGTAGAAAAGTGTTACGCAAGTGTTGCAGAGTGTTCCGTAGAGATTCCAAAAAATCGCTGGATCAGTTGCAGTACAATTAGCAGTACGAGTTAGAGCAAAACACATACAGTTACTGCCAGTATGATATGCTGATGCAAGATTTGTGGTCTATGGCTAAAGCCGAAAGTGAAGGTGTGTGCCCATTAATAATTGTTGAAGGTCTTAAATACATTTTAGGCAGTGTTAAGCCATGGTCTCACACTTGCTCTCTCCTCCGCAATTAATATGAATAATTGTGCAATTAATTTAATAAGTATTCTATGCTATTAATAAATAATGTTATTAGTAAAGTTAACAATGGTGTAATTAATGGAATAGTATTATGTTAATAAATATTCTTTTACAGAATTTGTGCTAAAGATAAATTGGAGGGTTATCAGCGGCACACAACGCAATGTATAATAATGTGCTACGATGTACGATTTTACGACCATGTTTAGATAATTCAATTTAATATTATGCATTGCATAATTCTCATATGATATAGCGGTATTAGTAGATAATCAACGCAACTAAGAATAAATAAACTTCAATGTTTTATTTTCAAATATGCGGTATTAAGTAATCAACGCAGTAATCAAATATTTAAAGTAATAATGTTAAGTTTCCTTTTTTGTGAAACACACAATACATGAATACAGGAAGTCTATTGTTTTTAAAAGTAATCGGACGTTCAGAACGCCCCTAAATTTCCGAGTAAAATTTTGAAAATGAAATATGTTCACTTTTCATAAGTAATATCATGCGATAAATTTGGTAACATCATTCTCGTGGACCTAGCTAGATCCATTCATGAGAAAAGATACGTTAGATAATACTTTTATATTTGGACGCCAATAGTCATTTATCTGCTACAAGAATAACTTATTTCTCAGTCCATAACGCTTGGCGATATTTTGGCGGAATGTCTCTAACTTGGCGACTTTTTAAATGTTGCCAAATTAACGAAAATATCGCCAAATTGATAAAAATGACGCTAAATCAATGAAAATGACGAGTAGATGATTAAAGTCTTGGAAGGAACATAAGCGTAGATTATAAAAATGACACATTTCTCCGTCCGTCCGTTCGTCCGTCTGTCCGTGACGCTTGGCGAGAAATTTAGCGAGACGTTGCCAAATTGGCGGCTATTTTAAATGTTGCTAAATTGATAAAAATGTCTCCAAATTGATAAAAATAACGCCAAATAGGAAGTAAAGCATCGAAAATTTTGATTTCCGTCATATGACGGGCATACCTTCTAGTATATAAGAAATACTCTTCTCTCCATTTGTCTGTAACACTTGGTGATGCATTTGGTAAACTTAGTGAATATTTTAGCAAAGCATTGCCAAATTGGCGATATTTCGCCCCAGATTGACAAAAATATCGTCTAAATTACAAAAATGACGTTAAATTAATGAAAATTACCCCTAATTGATGAAGTAATTATTAAAGTATTTTAATATGTAGACTATATCGCTTATTGAGGATGCTATTAATATTGATAATTGCTTATTTAGTGTTGCGCGAAGTATAAGAGTTAATTTAGTGTTTTGAAAAAGTTTTACATGTTGTTATCCGGAAAATCGCCAAATGTACAATTCAACGATAAAAACACAGCGGCGTGGATCTTATACATTATATTTTAACTGTACAACTAGTAAATCCAATGCATTATATAAGTAAAGTCATGTGCTGCCCACATCAGAATTTTGTTACTCAAAATAACTACCTTTCACTGAGAGATAAAATATATTCGACGTTAACAATTTCGAAATAATTGCTGCAAAAATTCATTGTTGGAAAGTGGATAGATAAAAAATATATTCGGAAACTAAAATAATAAAATTATTTAGTACCAAAAGTTTTTTAAACGCTACAACTCTGGTACATATTTCGACAACATTCATCTCATATTTGAGTCTGAAATTTGATTCCAAGAATCAATTGGAATCTGCATGATAGGCCCCGCCCTAGTTCATTAGGTTGGTAGTGCCCGTGCCGACAACAATTCAGGGAAATTACTGGTTGAGATAGATCCCTTCAATTATCCCCTATAATGTGAATTATTATCAGTGTTATAACTGATGAAGGTTCAAATAAGATTGAAATGGAAATGATAACACATAGAAAGTTATGGAATGGGAGAATGCCATTTCAGACGTCTTCCATATACTTGAACTAGAAGGCCTACTGGGAAGAGCTATGGGTTATACTTGTATAATCCACTTGTGGCATATGCACCAGGTTGAGCTTAGGGATGCCAACTATATGGGGGAAAAACATGTAGTTTGTTAACACTTTACAACAGAGTTGAAAAGTGTTTATGACTTTGTTCATTCTGTCTGTCTGTCTGTGTGTCCGTTAGCACGATAACTGCCGTAAAAATAACTTAATCAAAATGAAATTTTAGTATGTTGTTCAGACGGTCTGTAGGACCTATGGGAATATAAATGAATAATATCACCCAATTAGTTTTGGATTGAACCCGGGTTGAAAAAATGAAATACATTGAGCCCTATGGGACCTAATTTTTCAAATATTTTTTAAGCGGATCTAAAATTCACAAATTGCTTCGAAAATTTTAGGTAATATTCAAATTGTTCCATAAAATATATAAAAAAAAATTCAGCGAAATATATTCAGTAGTTTTTTAAATAAAAATTAAAATAATAATTACACATTTTATATGAAACGATCACGTGACCATGATATGAAACGATCACATGACCCACTTCAAAATGATATATGGCATCCATCTTGTTTCAAAATCGTGATTTTTTTAAGTTCTTTTTAATTCATATTGAGTGTTGTATCCGTCCTAAAACTACTTTATTTTTGCTTAAATTCTGTGTATCTACATACTGAAACAACGCAATGACAATATATTTGAGTTTAAATGCTCATCTAAATTTGATTATTTCAACAACTAAGCTTATTTTTCACCTATGTAAAATGTAAACAGCAAAATATGTAGAATGAGTTGTATTAGAATTCCTGTATTTTTTTAACACAAAATAATTTAGTCCATGGAGTCTGCATGGCTGATATGAATGAAATATTAATTGATTTTATAAAGAGAAGGACGATTTTTTTCGATGAAGTTTTAAGCATAGAGTTTAATTATTTGTAGCTCCATGGTCTTAAATAAAATGTTTAAATAAAATAAATTATTATAGTATTGTGATGAATGAAATGAATGGGAGAAAGTTATGAATGAAATCCTGTTTTTATAGAGGGATCCAGGCGTGTTATTTTTTCTATGACGTCATTTGAATTAATTTCAGTTGTTTTCGATGACGTTTTCAAATATAATAAATTATCGTAGTATTATGATAATTCTAAAACTATTACCGAGGAATGTATAACATTTTAGAGATATTTAAACCAGGCAATTTATATTTCAATGCCGTCATTTGAATGAAGTTCATTTTTTTCGATGAAGGTTTAAGTTTTCAAATATAATAAATTAATGCAGTATTGTGATAAGCTTCAAAATATTACCGAGGAATGTATTGCATTTTAGACTTGTTTAAATAAAATTGCATTGAAGTTGGAAAGTGTTTCATAATCAATGCTTTAAGCATGATTGATCTTTCTTGTTAATTTTTGAAGAGGAAAGTGGAAAGACTTTAGTACTTGAGCATTTAAGTACGCAGTGCATAGGCATTGTATATGCATTGTTACTGTTTTGCATTTCATAATTGATCATAGCGATGCACCAGGATGCAAATCCTATTTCAAGGAGCAATATAAATTATTTAAATTTATCTATTTATCAACAATCTCTGCTCAACGGAAGCCTAAACATACATAAATGTAAATGCTTCAGTTTTCTTACACATTGTAAATAAAAATTTATCAGTGGGTACTGTTGTTGGTTTCGCACTTGTTTGTTGAGTTATGTAACCAGTTCTGCAATCAAGTAACTAAGTTCAGTAGACGGTTTTTAAGAATTTGAGTACGAAAACATTATATCTTTATTTCCATAAAATATTTTTCTATAAGCTAAAAGGTGAAGTTCTGAAGAGAGATTGCGTAATGTTACTTATAAGAAAATTGTATCTATGCACATGAAATGTTCACATGAAAATTTCATAACAATTTGAAATCAGTTGAATTTACTTTTAATTTTAAATCAATGATGAATGAAAAATAAATTAATATATTTAGAGATTTGAGTTAGAAACATATGATACGCATTAATAATTTGCTAAACTGAGTCAACTGATTCCTCATTTAAATTATTATTATATAGCATGTTTCTTTTTTGAATAATATTCGTCGATTGATAAATACAGGGTAAAAAGAAACATTTTAAGTCAGTTATTGCATTATCTCAAGACTTGAGTGCAATAATGGAATAACGAAAATATATCGCCAATTACACAAATATCACCAAATTTGCAAACATTTAATATCCCTGAAAATAAAGTTTTACCTTTTACTTAATCTCTTTTTCTTTGTGGAAGATATTTAAATATATATAATTAAATATACATAATAAATATATATATTAAATATATATAGTCAAGTTATCGGTGTAATGTTAATAAACGAGTAGTGTGTAAACAAAGCAAGAAATATATTGTGACAGCACATGACTTTTCTTATATAATGCAATAAATTTACTTCTTTAAAGGTGAAAAAGTGATGGAAAGATCCACGGCACAGTGTTCGCAACGTTAAATTGTAACATTTGGGGCTTTTCCGGATGCCAACGTCTAAAACTATTTCGTACCCAATTAACTGATATTTTACGCAACTCTAAATTAGCAATTACCAATATTGATAGCATCCAATTAACTGATATTTTACGTAACTCTAAATTAGCAATTACCAATATTGATAGCATACTTAATAAGTAATAGAGTCCATATATTTAAATATTTTTATAACAAATTCATCAATTAAGCATCATTTTCATTAACTTGATGTCAATTTTGCAATTTTGACGATAATTTCGTCAATGTGGGGCTAAATATCACCAAGTTGGCGATATTCAGAAGAGCATTTCTTATATAATAAAACCTATGTCCATCATATGACGGAATTAAAAATTTGCTAAACATTGCATCCGATTTGAAGTTATTTTTATTAATTTGGGGACATTTTTTATGAATTTCATAATATTTTTATCAATTTGACAACAGTTTCGTCAATTTGACAACAGTTGCGTCAATTTGGCAGCATTTAAAAATGTCACCAAGTTGACGATGTGCCGCCATAAATCAGTCTACAGAATTTCGCCAAGAGTTACAGACGGAGAAATAGGTTATTCTTTTTGTAGAGCCTTATATTATTTCCCAAATACTGAATTTTATCAATTACTTGTCATTTTCATTGATTTATCGCCATTATCAATTTGGCGACATTTTTATCAATTTGACATTTTTATTAATTTGGCGACATTAAAAATCTACCCAAGTTAGCGATATTCTGCCAAATTCGTCGCCAAAATTTCGTCAAGCATTTCGGTAGAAGAAATAGGTTATTCTTATAGTGGATAAATGACCAATGGCGTCCAAATACAAAATTATTACCCGAAGTATCTTGTCTTATAGTAGATTCTTATAGTCCTTACAAGATATTGAAATTTCATCAATTAGTTTTCATTTTCATTGATTTAGCGTCATTTTTATCAATTTGGTGACATTTTTATGAATTTGGCGATATTTGCTTCAATTTAGCAACATTTAAAAAATTCGCCAAGTTGGCGATATTCCGCCAAATTTGCCACCAACATTTCACCAAGCATTGCGGATGGAGAAATAAGTTATTTCGACTAATGGCGTCAAATTACGAAGCTATTACCCAAAGTATCTACTCTCGTGAATGGAACGAGCTAGATCTACAAAAATGATGATAATAAATTTATCGCAAACTGTTACATATGAAAAGTGAACAGATTTCACAATAGTTAATACTCTTTTTAATTTTATGTGATTTTTTGATAAATGTATTTGAAAAATGTGCAATATCTCAAGAATGATTCATGCTAGCTTTCTACAGTTCATGTCAATCATTTTATAATGAAAAATCACTTAAGAAATGATTATTTAAGTAACTTTATTGAATGTCTTAAATTTTTGATGATTTTTTCAAAATTTTATTTCAAAATTTAGGGGGTTCTGAGCATTCGATTGCGTGTAAAAATAATAGGCTTCCAGTATTCACGGATTGTGATTTTTGTATCAAATTTAGTTCGAATCACTTCATTAGTTTGTGAGATATCATCTCCCCAGACTCACTTACACACACACACACAAACATCACCTCGAAAATGTCTGATTCGTGTTCAGTGGTGCTTGAAACGGGCTCTCCCTTCGAGCCTGTCAAAGACTAACGCTCTTAAATTCTATTCAAGGAAATGGCAAATATGGCGATCTTTGTAATACATTTGGTACGCGGAGATAAATTTGGAGATAAATATGGTGATCTTGGAAATAAATTTGGTGATCTTGGGATAAATTTGGTACGCGACAAATTTGATGATTTGGGTGACATATTTTACGAAAATGTATATTCTTTATGCGGCCGTAAGTATTAAAGATAATTTTCTTAACAAAACGACTTTGGCCTGAATTATTCGAATGCATTTGAAAATCCGTCAAAAATTCGAATTCGAATTTTCGACCTCGTCACAATATTTTCCTTATACATTATACTATGTATATAAGGAAAGTAAAAACTGAACTTCATTCTCCAAGATATCAAACTTTCATCATTTTGAGCTAGAAAACTCTATCTTTGCACACGTATAATATCGTCTACGGATCAAAACCTGACAGTCAATTTTTTTATCTTCCCCTGAGAGATTGAAAATACGTGAAGAAGAATCTAACGATTCTTAGACCGCTCACAAATTATCCGATGAATTTACAAGACTGAAACTGTGCTTACTATATCGGCGACGGGAAAGCACATAATTGGACCAATTTTCAATTAAGATGATTAATTTTGACACTAAGTGCCATACATCGTTTAATAAAGTAAAATATAATAAAGAAAGTTGGTAGTAAATTAAGAGGGTTGTTTTCTATGTCTTTGACAGGCTTAAATGCAAGATCCATCCTAATACATGCATAAACAGATATATATATATATACACATACACACATAAACACATATAGATGAACATCTTTCCGAAAATGTTGAAACTGAGTATAGGTGGTCTTAAAATGGGATTATCCGCCAAAATCTAGAATTCGAAAATTTTAGGGAATGTAACCATGTAGTAAAGCGCATTATTTATTATCAACATATAGGAATCAACTCGTTGGTTATAAGGCTGTATTTGATATGTGGATTCAAATAATTCAGGACAATAATCGCCTTGTTAAGAAAATTATCTTTAATACTTTCGGCCGCACAAAGAATATAAATTTTCGTAAAATGTATCACCCGAATCGCCCGATTATCTAGAATTATCTAGAATTCTACCTCTAGAATCTACCCAATTATCTAGAATGTCACCAAATTTGTCTAAGATCGCCAAATTTGCCATTTCTTGCATAGAATTTTTAAAGCTCAGAAAGGTATGAACGTATCGTTCTCGAAATCGACTTCGACTTAGAGTCTTCGAAATCTTCTCAGTTGTTGATGGCGTTTCTCAGCAACTATTTGCCCCATTTGCTTGAAATTTAGAATATTTATGCAATCGCCAAGTTGCAGATCATATTGAAGCCTGGATTTTAAAATTCGATCTGTGGACTGAGATAATTGAGCTCAAACGTCATCATATTAAGGGGACGGTGGACGTTGAAATTTTTTTTATTTATTTATTGACTTAGAAACGCGAAAATTTGTATAAATATTCCTCTTACCATTACTGTATACAATACCATTAATTTTTTTTTTCAATTTGGTTATAATTTTGTATTTTTTTTTAATTTAATTTTTTAAAGAAAATTTGAAAATGCTCTTTGCGTGCCATTTGTCCACATTTTTGATTCATTTTACATTATGATCACTCAGAAACACATTATGAACAAATTTGGGTATTCATTTTTATATACCTTAGAAAGTTAATTTTTTTAAAATATTTTTCTGCATTAAAACTTAATTTTCATCATTTAATTAGGTTCTTATTCACTTTTAATGACCTTAATAACGTCCAATTGTAAAATGCATACCCAGTTTTATTAAGAAGTACGAGAAGTGTCCTCTTGCCAAATTTCATGCATCTCAGACAAAAATTAAGACGCATGGAGCATTTAAAATATGTAAAACCTTTGAAAATAAAGTTTCGAAAATAATGCATTCAACCTTTTGCTTACGGGTGGGACAGCGTCCATCCCAAACGAAGAACCTCCCAAACATACAAGTATTTGCCATACCCAATCCCAAACAGTTCGATTCCCCTTTGCAGGCATTGACGTCCATGGAAATCGCCGACAGAAACATTGCACCTGCTGCAGCAGGTGCAAGGTTGCAGCACGTCAACGCTGCAGCACGTCAATGCTGCAGCACGTCAAAGCCTGCAAAGGGGAATCGAACTGTTTGGGATAGGGTATGGCAAATACTTGTCTTTTTGGGAGGTTCTTCGTTTGGGATGGACGCTGTCCCACCCGTAAGCAAATGTTAAATGTGTAAAATAATGTTATATATTAAAACTTTTTTAGTCGATTTTTGCTCATTTCAAAGTCCACCATCCTCTTAAGGGTATGGAGAAAATTATTCTCGAAATGTTACTTTAAATTCTGGTGTATATTACTCTCTATTAGTAAACACATTCTCTATACATATATGCATGTCTGTCCGAAGCACTTCGCAATACATTTGGTGATAAATTTAACAAATCTTTGATAAATGTCGCCAAATTGAAAAATATTGCTAAAGTTACGAAACTGTCGCCAAATTTTTGAAAATTCAATACCTATCTTGGAAAATTAAGTTGCCTTGAGACATTGCAATAACAGACTTAAAATTTTCATGTTAACCCTGTTGTGAAATACACAAAAAAGTAAGTAATCAACGAAATGTTATTTAATAAAGAAACGTTTTATAATTGATTTGTGTATGTGGTTTTTTTTGTTTGCAATCGAGGCAGCAAAGCTGCAATTTTAGAGTTGATTGACTCAGCCAAGTAAAATAAATATATAGGAAGTTAAAAAAAATAATATATAAAACATATAATACGGATTCATGCATATTTGCCCGCTAGGAGGTGTATATCCGAGTTCACAGTGTAGTTTGAAAAATATGAGTTTAAAAAATAGTATATAATGTATAAAAAATATAGTTTAGTATAGTTTAATATAGTAATATAGTAAAAGTAGTAATAAAACATAATGAGAGGATAGTTTAATGTAACCAAAATATGTGGAAACGAAACGAAAAGAAAATCATTATTGATGTTATATGTCCTAGCAAATGTTATTTTTCTTTTCGATTTTTGAAAAACAGTGATCGAAATATTAGGACATTCTCTTGGTCCTTTTTTATTGGTCCTCTTAATGTTATAATTTCAATAGGTCGTTTAACCATTAAAATAAATAATAGCACCAAATTAAATAAAATCACTGAATTTGCTGAAGATATTTTCTACCTACATGCACATAGACCTCATTCAAAACATGTTTGGTTCATATTCACGAATATTCAAAACGTTCAATTCTATCAAAATTTATGAAAAATTGCTATTTTTGGCCTATAATAATACTCTTCGTTTACATATACTACGCACTGTAGAGAGGTCAAAATCTCTGATTCATAAAAAGAAATTTAAGGTTTCTTCTAAGAATACTATTTCATCATGCGCTGAGCTGATCATTCAACGCTGTCATGTTACACTGTTACGGTTGACGTTTACAAATCAACGAAAAGGAAATTTTTGTTTCCACGATTATTACTCTTTGTGGTAATTTTTTTTTAAAATTCTTTTCGCATCTTTTGTGATTCGAACTATTTAAGCCTCAACAATTAGAACAATGCGTAAAAGCTACGATGAAAGATTCAATGGAGATGAATGAGTTAATCAATTACTTTACGCCTTTCATCGCTTACGGTTAGTTAGAAACTTCTTATTTTGAAGACAGCTTTAAAGGTTGCTGAAAATTTAATAGAACAAGATTTTTAATTAAATAATTAGAACATTCCCTTGCCATCATTCTTGAAGATGGCGAAATTTTATTATTACTTATTACATTGCCACCTTAATTTTTACTTCCCTTGTATATTTTCCCTAGTAGTATTCCCTATATAGGGGAAAATGTGGAACTGCACTCATCTTAGGGAAGACGACAAATTACGCATATACCATTGGACTGTATGACTATATAATTAATCCTCAAAATTGCCAATGGGTGTACTTTGAAATTTTATAAAATTCGGTATGATATTGAATCTTATGTAAAAAATGCATACACAAAAAACATTTATTTTATGTACAAAAAATACATTTATCACAAGAATGCTGAATTATCGGCGCCTTGGAATAGCCTCACTTAAAATTGAGTCAATGTTTTAAGTTTATAGGGCCGGGAATTATAGAAGAATTAATAAAAAACGCACACTTAAGCCTTCCACTGACACAGCATTATGCAGACGATATTTTTCCCCACTAATTTATATTTGAAAAAAATTTTATAATGTTGCTTAGTAAAGCGATTATAAAGCAAATGTGTTTATACGGCAGATGATTATTTATTAATTTTTTTTCTGTTTTAAATAATATAGAAATGGATATAAAAATATATTTTATAAATGAGCGGTATTATATCTTTGACTGGATTATATTAGTTACGGCCTTCGGGTTTTAAGTTTACGAGAATTATTGATATTTTAAATTTCTTATGTCATCTGTTTTTATTTTGGCAAATATAGTTCAAACTCATATTGTATTTTTAGCCAATTGATGAAACAAAGTGGTATAGGTATATATATCTTCTGATACAATTTTAGCAACTTCATTTTAACATATTTTGATCCAATTTTATATTTTTTGTAAAATTGCTTACAAACTAGACTATGGTGTTTTATTCTTCAGATTTGCTTTTAAAGATAATTTTGGATATCGAGATCAGAGATTCTTATACAGAAAGGATAGGATAATTAATTTATAGGTTTTAGTAAAACATTCTGAATAACAATGTCATCTAGAAAAATACAGAAATTTGCACATAATTCTAAATTCTAAGTTTCTTTACATTATATATTCCTTACGAAGCACGGGTTACAATATACAATATACTGGTACAAATATATCATTAGAACTGGACATAGAAATTAAAGCCGCAATGAGAGGCATTCAAGAATATGAAACGAAATGAGAGGCATTTTCAGCCGTATAAGATATGTGGTTCAGGTACAGAGGCACCTTCGAACATAAGAAAATAGAAAAACAAACAGACAAATATTCCTGAAGGGCAAAATTAGTAGCCCCTTTTGCGCACATTGCAAGCCCATCTGTTGCCCGAACATCCGGTGTTTAGGAGAACAATCTTCTGTTTACTTCATCATTGCTTCTGAAATTTCGCAATAGAATGTCATAAATATAGGTCGAGACGTTTTGGGCTTATATTGAGTGGATTTGGGAGTTAAGGTTTAAACGTTTTAGCATAACTGGTTTCACAAAAGGATGAAACCGAGTATCCTTTTCCATGCTAAACTCTCGCTGTACAGATATGTTTCTGATTTTTTTTATTCCTGATGCAAATATACAAGAAAAGGATAGCACTGTCAGGGTAGATTATCCATTATCCAGTATCCATGGATGATGGAGAATATACCATTAAGGACTTCAGATTAGTTTTTGACAATCCAGCATCAATTCTCTCAGGGCCCGATTAAGACAGTCGGGGCCCTAGGAACAGAATTCATTCGGTCCCCGCACGCCCACTTTCTCAGTTTTCACAAGGGAAAAACAAAAATTTCCCTTTTCTGCAGATACAATTGCTTTTTTCTCCTGAACCTTCTTATTCCTAATACAAATACACAAGAAAATAATAGAACTGCCAGTAAAGATTCAGAAATATTGCTTTTTTCTCCTAAACCTTTATATTCCTGATACAAATATACAAGAAAATGATAGCACCGCCATGGTAGATAATCCATCACCCTGTATGCATGGATGATGGAGCATCTACCATTAAGGACTTCAGACCAGTTATTGATAATCTAGCATCAATGAAATTAGGGCTCAAATAAAACAGTCAAGGGCCCTAGGAACAGAATTATTTCGGGTCCCTCACTCCCACTTTCCCACTTTTCACAAGAGAAACACAAAAATTGCCTTGTTCTCCATTTTAGCACTTTTACTCAGACAAACAACAAATAGTTATTTAATATTAGGTATGAGAGTAGAATACACATTTAAACCACTTAAATCCAATTTTTAAGAATATTGATCTTAAACCACATTAAATTTTACGAATTTTTCAGAAACTAAAAATTAGAAAGGAATAATTTCCTTTTCTTTCTTGAAAAAAGAGTATGTATAAAAGTGTCATTTAAGGAGCTAAATATTCAGACACAAAATGTTCTAAACAATAAATAATTCAGCAAATTATTTCAGAAAGATGTTTTCCCACTTCTCCCTTCTGCAAATACAAAAAAATAAGTTTCGAAGTTATGTCAAACTCAACAGCTAGGAAAATTAAAGTGCTAGATACCAAAATGTTTTTTTTCTTCTATGTGCAGAGATAAAACGTTCCCTAGACGGATTTGAAATTGACATACTTATAAGGATTCTAAAGTATGTATCAACATTGGGAAAGTATCTTCAATATTTAAATTTAGGATACAATTATAGGATGATTTCTTTGTCCCGAAACATCTTTTGAGCCTGGCTCTGGACCTTGTGGACCTAGGCCGTAATCAGGGTCTGCATAGACTACTTTTATGTGTTCTCTTCGTCATTGAAGAACCGATACCTGCAATGACAGCAAGAAATGTGCCACATTTTACAAACCTCTAACGAGATCGACACATTTAGTTCTACCACAAAGTCAACATTAAATTTGATAAAGATTAAAATTTATGATACAGCAACGACCAAGTTCATACTCACCACACCGAACTACAAAAGCAAAGTTCGCAAATCTAGGACTGTGTTTACATTGCATTGTACATGACAGTATCCATGGATCCAGTATCCATGGTTCAGAATCCAGTATTCATGGATGGAAGTATACATGGCAGTATGCATGAATGTTCGCTCTTCTTTACATAAGAATATCCATAATGCTATCCTATGTTTGAAAATTACCCCTATTTGGATTTTATGAATATCTATACGGAAAATTTAGTTTTACCCAAAATTTGAATTAGAAATTTTGAAGGGAAAACGTGTTTTAAAATATCCTGTACCTATTTCAAACACTTTTGAAAGTATGCCCATCTGTCCATGTAGATACATGTGTGTAATGTGTGGATATGATAATTCAAAAACGACTGCTCATACCATTACGAAAATTTTAACGTAATGGTGAGAGTGTCCGATTAGTTATAATGTGGAGACATTATAAACACTCTAACTAGACAGAATGTAATGTAACTGAAGACATTACAGCTTAAACGATTTAGCTCCGTTTTACCTTGAAAAATATGTAAATAGTTTATCATGTAGAGCAAACTGCATGTATTTGTGCAACAACTATCTAAATTCATTTCATATTATTTGAAGTAAATTACGAAATATATTAGATCTCCTAGTCGGTTGAGGCATATAGAAACTAGCTCCTGGAGCTAGATACCACTTGAACCGCTAGTTTTGCAGTATTTCATAATATGATATGTTTCCAGACCATTCGACCTAACCGAGGCTAAAAGTATCTGCTTGGACGGCCAGGGCAGTGACACCCAATTTAGACCGGAACCCAGTGGGGGCGGAATCCACAGGGACCGTAAGGATACTTTCGGAAGGACTTACGAACCCGCATATTTAGCGTGACCGTGACAATTTGGGAAGTTGGAGAATCGAACTCGGGTCGAGTGAGTGTGCAATACCCGCGTGTTAACCACTGTGCTGTCCCGCTCCACAAGTAATCTTATCTGGAGAAAAGCGTAGAGGAATCCATCGATGATTGATTTCGATGGCCCAACGCTAATATGCCGTAATAAATACAATGAGTTGTAAAGAGCCATGCTGCCTCAACTGGGAATTAGATCCTGGATGTCCGAACTGGCTAGCCAACGCTCTACCGTTGAGTTGTATGGGACGAAATTGCAATCTCTAATTGTAGAAGTGGACTCTGTATTCCCCACTCTCTAATGTCACATTGGCGTGCGACTGACAATCTGACTGAAATCTGACTGACCACCACCTGCTATTTTACCTCAGGTTTACCTCCTGATGCTACTATTTTTATCCAGGTTAGTATCCTGCGTGGTCGTTGTCCTCTTAATTTTGAAATTGGCACTCCATATCCCAGAGTCCACTGAATCCATGCTAGTCATGCTAGGGCCACTTTCAGACCTCATACATCTTTGCACTAACAAACAGGGTTGATTTGATCGGGCGCAAAAAGTCCTTGCTGCCTCAACGGGGAACCGAACCCTGGATCTCTGAATTGGCCAGCCGACGCTCCACCATAGAGCTTTTGGGATGAAATTGCAATCTCTTATTATTGAAGTAGACTCTGCAAAATATGATAAATCGCCTTCTATTATTTAAATACGGCCACTACAGCAGCCAATTTTGGTGAATAGCTTTTTTAAGTAAACTGAAAATGTTAGAACCAGAAATGGAAAGAGAACCGAAAGTGTAAATTCCTTCAAAATTTCATGCTGCATCCAGATCAGTCATTATCTAAACTCTATTTAAAGTATATACTAAGAAATAGATGCTTATATTTTTAGTAAAAACCATGGTATTTCAAAATATTACACCAATAAAAAAATAAAAATCAACATCTAAATGAAATATTAACCACCACACCGCCTATATCCCTCTAAAACAATTGTCTCTTTCAAGAAAAAATCAGAAAAAAAATTCCTCCAGATTCCTGTTTAGAATACACCACTGCGTTATTTAGTGCATTACAAATGACATGTATGAGTTAATTTAAAAATACTCTATCTCTCCTTTTAATTGCATTGCCAAAATGTTATTGCCTAATTGAAAAAGACAGAAAGACATCAGTTAAAAGTTGGAGTTCATTAGCACGATGAACTTGAAGCAAATAGCTCCGGAAATGAAAAACTAGGCAACAAATTGAATTTACAGGTCTTGCATCATCTTCTCAAGCCAGCCTGCCGATATGTCAATACTCATTCGTTAAAAAATTGCTGAAGACTTATTTACAAACATGCGCAAAGCATGACCTTAGCTGAACTGGAGATGATTGTTTACCTAATAAACTGGATACGATTGTTAACCTACAATGCTTTTCGATCTGTACTTGTCATTCCAAAGATGTTTGTTAGTTAAGACAGCGGCTTGTCAGAATATTCATGCATCTTTTTTAAGTGGGATTTGGATTTTAGAGTTTTTGAACGGTATATAGGTTTGATAGGATAAGGGTACGGAGATTTTTAAACCACCTCAAGTATTCACAGACTTCGAAATTTTCTGCGGAGCAAACGATGTAAAATATATTATATATGCATACATATATACATATACAGGGCGTCTAGGAAAATCCATATCAAAGTAAATTTCTCCAAAACAAAGAACGTTATCCTTATATATGTATTAAATATATAAGATAAGGATATACAGGGTGTCCCAAAAACATTGATCTCCGCATTTATTCCTTAAATATTGATCTTAGACATATATAAGTAATTGCAAAGTTGGGTAAAAAATAGTACAGATTTATGAAATCGATAAAAATTACCAGAGGATTAAATTTCAAGAAATGCAAATTTAAATTTTTATACGGTTCCCGTACAAAAACATTTCCAATGAGTAAAATATGCCTCATACACTAATGAGCTGATGTACAAAATTTCATCATTTTTTTCATAAGTCTCAGAGATATGTTTAAACAAAGTTGTTGAGGTATGTTTAGTTGTTGAGAGTTGTTGTATGTTTAAACAAATCACAAATTGAAATGTAAATGTTTACAGCAAGAGTGCAAATGACGCAACTCAGAAATGCATCTTAGGCAAATAATATCTACCTCATATCTTTAATTAATCTTTGAAATGGATGGAAAACATTTTGAACAAGCTTTGTAATCTTTGTGAAAAGTTATTATTTCTACACACTGTAGATACTTTTGTACCAATAAATAGCAAAATTATTATTTATTTAAGTAACCATTGTTTTTTTTCTCGTAATTTGTGTATGACCCGTTAAACGCGATCTGCCGACATGATTTTCCCCCCTGTGAACTCACGTTGATGGATCAAAAAGTGGTTTAAGTCAGCATTTTTGCCTTTCCATATCTCTGGGAATTTTTATGATAAAATGCTGAAAGTCCGTAGTAGTATATGGGGCTGACTCTGGGACACCCAGAGTCAGCCCCATATACTACTAATTCCTATCATATTTCAAAGATTTAAGACAACCTCTGAGACCAAGCATGTATAAAATCATCCGAAAATACATAAAATCATTAAAAAATAGGTATTTTTTTAAAAAATCAAAAATCAAGAGAGTTTTAAGACTCTAAAATTTCATGTTTTTTAACTTAGAAAATGAATTATATGAATATTATTGAGACTGAATTTTAACTTTTTTTAGATAAATGCATGAGATCAAGGGAGCCCCATTTTGGAGCTACCTTATTTTGAGAGTTATGAGGGGACCGTTAGTCCCCCCATAGATAAAAGGATGAAATTAAATAAAAATGCGTGAAAGGAAATATCAAATATAATACTTTGTCCTATCAAGGTCTCTCCTTCGCGCTAAACAAAATATCCGTCTTAGATAAAAAATAAAAAAAAGTGATTAAACTTCCTCATCCGTTTATACTGTTTACTTCCTCATCCGAGCGATATCAGTCTTAATGAGGTTTATCTAAAAACATTTCCTCACCATGTGGGAATTATTTTTCCAACGCGTCCGGAAATAATATTTTGACCCCGTTTGGTGGAACAATTACTACATTGTGGGTATTTTTCTGACTGATAAGAGTAGTTTATATAAAGGGTTCACTGTGTGATAAATTTTCCTTTCAAACAGAATGGAAACAGATGATGAAAATATCAATGCAAAATCACGATTCGAATCTTTTTGTAAATCAATAGAAAAAAATACAGTCGGTTCACTAGCCCAAACAGAAAGAGATTTAATAAATGTAAAAAATAAATTACGCAAATCATACGAAAAACGAAGAGATTTAAAAAAGAGATTAAAACTAATAAGTAATGATTTAATTTCAATTGAAGAAACTATTGATGATTTTAACTGTAGAAAATCGAAATTAGAAAAAACAATCAATCAAGCTAATGATATAATAATGAAAGAAGATATGAAAGATCTTACAATGGATTGAGAGGTATGTTCTTCATAATCTAGGAAGCTTTTATCTATGATAAATTGAGTAATAATTATCGTACTTTCTCTAATTCATAGTCGTATTTATCATTAATCATACCTGAATACTTAAATATATATCTACCTATATTGATTTCATTTATCGATTCATTAGAAAGTTGTCCATGCTTATTCGCTAGGTAATAATTTTTTTCTTCATCTATCACATAACTTTGCGATTACTGTATCTCCATATTTGGTTTTAATTTTTTTCAATGATATCAGATTATATTCCCCAGGATATAAATCATTTAATTTAAACGTCTTAGGATAACCTCTCAGTCTATTGAACTCTTCCATTTATTAGTAAACATTTTTTATAAATTCATGACCAATAGAATAAATTCTTTGAAATAACATATAAAACTCCTAATCCTTTCAATTTAATATCTTCATTTTCTTCTTTTTCAATTAATTCAGTCAACCTATGAAAACTTTCTGATAATAGTTTTTTATCATATTTTATATCATACAATACATTACAAAGATAAGTCATATAGTAAATTTCTACAGAATTTGTAAAATTTAAAGCTCGAATATCACCTAAGCACTCATCCATTTATTAGTAAACATTTTTTAATAACCAAATGGTACAGTATCAAAATTATCTAAAATTCTTCTTTTATCATATCCAAACATGTATCTTTTATTCGTTTTATGCACTTTAATATTTTTATCTTTTTGTATTTGAAACTGATTTATTTCTACATCTATATATTCAGTTTCACCTGTTATTGTTTTCATCCTTTCATCGAAACTAAGCTTAGTTTCACTCTCGTAACTCATCTTAAATCCTTTTACTTTTCCTTTTACAGATACATTATTAAGAATGTAACCATAATCTTTGCTGGCTCCAGAAATCCATGTAGTCATATAATTATCTTCACCTAATTCATCTGTCCATTCTCCTAACATACAACCTGTTTTTACTTTATTAGTACCATCATCAATATAAACGATACTATCTCTATCATAATACATTACTTTATCTCCTAATTTATCAAGCATTTTATATAATCTTATTCTAACAGAACTAGTTGTAAAAGCTGCTATATAAATATTCGTATTAAAATTATTCTGGGTATACTCATCTCTCATCTTATAATCCCTTTGTACACAATCATCATTTAAAAATATCATATTCAAATCTTTAATTTCATCATTCAATATAATTCTATAAAAATCTTCCAAATCTATTACATATTCAGTTTGTTTCATATTATTTCTTTGTCCAAACTTACCCCATAAAGAGTTTAAACAGATTTTAGCTATAAATCTCATACCGGGATTTTCTTTTATTTCACCTAATTCAATATCTAATTTTTCTTTAACAATCTTTTTATAATTATTAATGTCTTTTGGTAATTTATAATCTGTTTCTAATTTAATTTTTAAAAACATTTTGACATACTCTTTGAATAGTTTATCTGTTTTCTTTTCAAAATGCCAAACTTCATATATATTTAAAATTTCATATCCTTTTTCTATAGCTAAATTGATTTCATCCGTAGTCCAAGTACCTATAAAACTTCTTTCATCATCTGTATGATTACATAATTTATTTCTTATTTCATAACACTTTTTACATTTTTTCTTTTCATTATGATAGCATTTAAATGTTTTTGAATATGATTTACATAAACTAAATATCAATTTTTCTTCTTTATAAGGTAATACAGGATGATATAATTTTCTAGGAGGAAGTACTTTACACTGTATCATTCCATACCAATTCTCATCATATTTTTCAGGATTATAGATCTTTTTAGGATGTCCAATTGGATAATAATCAAAATAATTTACAGTCGGATAGAGTGAACATACATCAATATATCGACCTTTCTCTTTATTTTTCATTTCATATTTTAATTTGGTTGGTTCACATCTACCACCATAGAAGGCATCTCTAGGATTTAAGGGTTCTATAAAATCTCTTTTCCATTATTTTTTCATATATTTTTTAATTTCTTTATCTTTATCAAAATCACATTCCCATATTTCAATTAACTCATATCCTGCGTCTTTTATCTTATTATTTATCTTTTTTGTTTTTTCATATAAATCAGCCATACATATTTGATTTTGTTTATTTAAAGTAGATTTTCTGTAACAACTATTACATCCATGCCAATGACAACCTTGAAATTGATATACTGTATTATCGTAAAAACCATCTACTTTATAAGTTTTATTATCTAATTTTATTTTTTTCTCTCTTCCATTTAAAGCATGCTGTATATTTATTTTATGTTTTTGAGATAAATAATCTAACCAAGCAATAGATTTTTTACTGTATTGATCTTGTTTGATGATCTCTTCATCTATAGCTATTGTACCTTCAGATATGAATTTATCTCTAAATATAGCCATACAAACACCCGCTAATGTAACATATTTAAAAGGATCAATATTAGCTATTTCTAAAAATAATCTTCTCAATTCCAAACATCCTTTTCTTAAAATATCTACATCAGACCTACAGTATTTTATAATTTCTTTTCGAAAATCAAAGATTTCATTTTTTACAGATATGTACCATTTATTAAACAATTCTCTATCTTCTAAAGTCATAGTATTATAACCATAATAATATTTATCTGGATATTTTCCAACATAATTTTGATTTTTAATAGTGTTAAACAAATGAGGAAAATATCCTTTTGCTAATTCTGTTAATCCAAACGTTTTAGGGAATTTTCTTAATGGAATCAATGTAAAATTCATAGAATCTATAAATCTTATATTATATTCGTTTGCATGCATATAAATGAGTTTATTTCCTTGATAGATTGTAAAAACTTTAATTTTATTTTTAAAGCAATATTTAGATATAAATTGAAAGTCAAATCCTTTTCCATAATGAGCTAATAAGGTATAACCTGCATGTTTCTTATCAAATAACCACTTACAATAATCGTTTTCATTCTTAAATATGTTTTCTTCTCCATAAAATTCTTGATTTATAATTAAATTAACTTCATGGTTTCCTGTTTCTTGATTCGTTTCAACATCAAAAAACATATATTTTTGTGTAAATCCTGAATATTTACATGCATTACACCAACTATATCTGTCATTACTTTTATAATTACATTTGTTTTCACATATACTACCATCAGGAAATCTTTGACATATATTACACCTTTCTTGAGTAGAACAAATATTTATACATGGACTACCCTTAGCTTTTTTTGTTTTCATATAACATCTATGATTTTTTGAGACCAATTGTCTACAATTTTTACACTCTCTCTCTCCACATTTATGACCTTTAGGTGTTCTTTTATTTCTGTTAATACTTCTCTTACATTTTAAACATTTCCATAGTCTTTCACAAACAGACAATTTATGATTTTCAAAACAGTTTTCACCTTTAAAACTTCGAAAACATTCATTACACTGGATATCATCTCCTTCACAATTACTATCTTTTATAAAACATCTATCACATTTTAATAAACATTTATGCTGATCGCTTCTTTTATAACTCACCTTACAGTAATCACAATAATTGTTTTTTCCTAAAAATCCTGTAACAGATGTAATCACATCAAAGTCATTTCTATTTTTTAAAATATAAATACAAGTAGTTTTATAAGTGCCATTGTATATTCTTTCATTAAAATTTTCTCTACAAAATATAGTAATTTGAATATTTAAGAATTTTTCAAATATTTTAACATGCTCTAAATTACATATATCTAATGGTATTTCACATAAATCATGTAATTTTTCAGCTAACTTTTTTTGTAATATTCTACCTTTTTTAATATATATAATGTCATTTTTAGTTAATGTTTCATGATTTAATTTTTTACATAAAAGTTCAGGATTTTGAATAGATAGAGCAACTACAATAGATCTAGCTAAACATATATTATCGTTATTTTTAATTTGACAAATACTCTTTTTGTTTATGATATCATCATCTTTGAGAATTTTTAGATGTTTTCCACCGTGTGGTAATTCTATGACATGAAAATTGAATGTGCATTCTTTAATATCTAATTCTTTGTATTCAATTTTATGTGTTAAAACATCTAAATAGGTATCATAAGCCTCTCTAGTTGGCATCATTTTAGGATGAAAAGGTTGACTTAATATAGGATTGTGTACTATAATATCTACTTTTCCTTCTATTTTTCGAATAGCTTTTCTGAATAAATCCTTTAAGATGTTATAATATTGTTCAGGTCTAAGTTCATTGATTTCTACAATTTTATAAATATATCTGTATGTGTTATATTTTTTAATATATTTTTGACTAATTTGAACAATTTCATAATCAGATTTAAATAAATCTTCAAGATTAACTTCTTCTACTATCTTTTCTTTCTTTTTTACCAATACACCATCTTTATATTTCAAACCAAAATAATTAAATATATTATTAAGTTTACGTCTATTTTTAGGTTCATTAATAAATTGTTTCAATTGTTCTGTAAGATCAGGAGTAAATATTTTTTTAAGATTCACTTCTGTTTTAATCTTCTTTTCTACTTTTGGTTTAAATTCCTTATTATCAAATTTCAAATTAAATGAATCAAAAATTTTTTTAATTTTATTACGTTTTTCAGGTTTTTTAATAAATATTTTCTTCTTTTTTTCTACGTATTTTGATATATCTAAATTTAATAAATCTACTAAAACAGGTTTATATTCACCTGTTTTTCTGATATATTTAGTTAATAATTTAATTAAATCATCTTTCTTACAACCTTTAGATTGCTTAATATTCAATTGTTTTACTACTTTTCTAAGCTCACCAATAGTCTTTGACTTCAAACCAAATATATCCTTATTAATAACTGTAAATAATTTTTTAAGATTCACTTCTGTTTTAATCTTTTTTTCTTCTTTTGGTCTAAATTCCTTATTATCAAATTTCAAATTAAAAGAATCAAAAACTTTTTTAATTTTATTACGTTTTTGAGGTTTTCTAATAAATATTTTCTTCTTTTTTTCCAAGTATTTTGATATATCTAAATTTAATAAATCTACTAAAACATATTTATATTCTCCAGTTTCTTTTATATATTTAATTAATAATTTAATTAATTCATCCTTCTTACAGTCTTTAGGTTGTTTAATATTCAATAATTTTACTACTTTTCTAAGTTCATTAATAGTTTTTAAGTTGAGCTCCATTTATTAGGAAACATTTTTAACAATACTTTTTCCAAGATGCTTACTGTGATAAATACTTTTTAAATGCCGCTTTTTGTGTGTATAGGTATATTGCATACCACATTCACATTTAAATTTTTTATATTTGATTATGGAATCACAACATTTGCAATGACTTTGGAAATAAATTTTTTCATTTCTATGATATATGTAAAACTCATTTACCGATTTCATAGTCAAACAGTGTATGCACTTTTTTGTAAGCTCCATTTATTAAGAAACATTTTTTGTAATACTTTGTAAGAAATCATTCCATATTTTTTCATATTTCTTTTTAACTTTTTGAACTTTTATATTATTTTCAATATTAAAAATATCACAAATCTTTTTCATAAAATAGTAATAGTTAATTGATTTCTCATAATACATAAAATCTAAAAATTTTAAAAACATATCCTCAATATCTTGAGATATATTATATTCCCTTCTTAATCGGTTAAAATAACAAACTCTACTATTATATCTTTGTTTTAAACTTTCGTAGTCGATAACATAAAAATGTTCTTCTTCTTCTGAATCATAGATTAATTTCATCTTATTCATTTATACTAATTCAGATGTCCAACTATTAAATTCATCTGGATATCCTAGCCATTTTACAAAATACTTATTTCCTTTCTTTTTTATGATTTTTTCAATTTTATATACATCATCTTTTTTATTATATTTTACCATTTCATTTTCATAAAAAGTTCCTTCAATTTCTTTACTGTTTAAATCTTTTAATCGATAAGTAATTGGATCTGTTTTCAATACTTCAGAAACTATAAAAATCTCTTCAGTAAATGTAGAATCATCTACTTTCCTGAATGTTTTCTTAATTGTAGATATTCTAACACTATCTCCTATCTTAAATTTAGGTTTTTTCATAATCTTTTTAGTATATAAATTTTTATAAACTTGAGATTCATTTTCTCTAGCCTCAACAGGTGTCATTTTTATTGACCTATGATATGAATTGTTATAATTTTTAAGTAATTTGGGTAATACATCAATATATCTTTTAGTATTGTTAGCATGCATATATTTTATAATTTTTTCTCTTATACTTCTATTAAATCTCTCAGCTATTGCAGATTTTATTTCTTTATTTTAGTTGTAAACCAATGTATATTATTATCTTTAAATAATTTTTGTGTCTGTTTTCCTGTAAATTCAGTACCTTCATCTGTCAAAATGAATTTTGGTATTCTTTCTTTAAAAACTTGTTTAAAACCTTGTACAACTTCTTCAGATGTTTTTCTTTTTATAGGAAAAGCCCAAGCATATTTATTAAAAGCATCTATAACAGTTAATAAATAATTAGTTCCATCATTATGTTTGCTATAATTTTTTATAAATAACAAATCAGCGTCAAATTGATTATTACTGTTTGGAACATAAACTCTTCTTCTTTTAAATTTACGAATGACAGGTTTATATCAAGTATATACATCTTGTTCATGTAAAAATTCTTCAACATTAGGTAACCCTGTTTTTCTTTTCAATTCATTAATTCCACAATAACCTGTTTCTGGATTATAATATGTCTCTTTTAACTCCCTAAAAAAGTATTCTTTTTACTTCCACAAATAGTACAGATACCTTTACCAACTGGTTTATTATGTTTAGAAGTAGTTTTATGATAATTTTTAGTTGGGGTTTTATCTTTACACTTGACACAATATATAGAAAGACCTAATCCAAAAGTTTTTTTAACTTTAATAATAGGTTTAATATTTCCTCTAGCTAATCTTTCTTGAAATGTTGGATCTTGTATAGCATTTAAATTATCTATTAATTTTTGATCAGCAACATGTCTCAGTTTTGTATCTTTTGTTTTATTGTAATCAATATCATGTTCTTTACATGCTTTATCAACTCTATTTATTCCAGGATCACCTCTTTTTAATCTTTTTTCTAATTTTGTATTTGGACCACAATATTGATATCCTGGTAAATGCATTTCTGGAAGATTTACTTTATCTTGTATCCATCCAACAATATCACCACCTTTCTTTTTACAAACCATTTATTTATTTAGAAATTTATATCCATTCAATTGCATTTGTTTTACGTATTTTTCAACTGGATTAAATTTTAAACTTTTTATGAAATCCTTTTCACGCATATAAATTTCTTCTTCTGTCATATCCTTAGCTTTAAACGAATTAATGAGTTCTTTATAAAAATTATAACAATGTCTATATTCTTCTTTCCTTTCTGCTATTTTTAATGCAAGATCTATGGCTTCTACTATACCAACTGATAGACTTAAAAATGCAAGCGGTAGAAAGGCTATTGCTGATAAACCCGTTCCACTTAGAATAACCTTACTTAATGATAATGAAATACTTATCTTTTGATACATATTTCTACTCTTTCTGTAAACATATAATCTTTTTTCTAAATATACATCCATTTATAAAGGATTAAATTTTTTCCTGTATCTCATATCAGGATTCACTAAATCTAACATAAAAAAATCGTATTTTTCTTGAAAACTTTTATTATACATTCGTTTGAATTCTTCAGTACTTAATAAACCATCTATCTCTCTTATAATCTGTTGATTTTCTTTTGGTTGTAGAGTGAAAAATATATCGTAATTACAGTTCCTTCTTATATTGATAGGTGTTAAATAATATGACTGAGTTAAATAAATAAAGGATGCGTTTTTCTTTCTACCTCTGATAAATAATTCTTCGATGTTTTTTTGATCTTTCTCAATCACACAATCATCAAAAATAACTAAATTCTTTAATGTAGGATTTAAATCATCTACATTAATAAAATTTTGATCTGAAGAAAATAATACTTTTTTTTTTTGAATTTATCATATAATTTTAATAATTTTTTCTTATTCTTTATATTCTTACATTTCAAAATATCTTCTCTTTCTATATCTTCAAACAATGTATATATTTCTTGTAATTTAGAATATTTAGGTTCGTATAAATCTTTTGCACATATATATAATGTATCAAAAAATAATAAATCATAAATCAAATTTAACAGTAAATTTGTTTTACCTGAACCTGAAGATCCTACTATAAGTAATCTAAATGGATGTTTAGGTAACAAAGGATGTTGTTTAGGATCAGGTAATTCTTCTGGTTCTGTGTAATCTTTAATTTTTATCATAATTTACTAGCAGTAAAAATAAAATTTGCTGCAGTAAAAAAATTAATATTATATAAATGAACTTAGAAAAAGAACGGAAACACAAGTTTTTAAAGCAAATAAAAGATTCAATTAAAATAGTAAAAATAGAAAAAGAAATAAGAAAGAATAATGAAGATCAACTAAAAGAAAAAATAGGTATTCAAAAGACCTTAGAAGAATTTCATAAACCAATCACTCAAGAAATTGAAAAATATGAAAAATCAAATAAAGATATTGTGAAAAGTATTCAAAATGTTGTAGAAAATATTACATTTCCATCTATAGAAGAGCCTATTGAAGCTGTGAAAGAATTAGTATCTTATACTTATGATATCGATCAAAATTTAAATTTAAAATATTTAAAAGAGGAAAAATTATACAGACCGTCAGTATTTTTAAATGATCAAGAAAAATTAGAGGAGATGTATGGAAGAGCTAAACAATTAAAAGAAGGATTATCTAAGAAAAGAGGCAACTTAAAAAGTACAATTTCTAGAGCTAAAAATTTTTCAGAGGAGGAATTAAACCAGAAAAAGAATGAAATAAAAGAAATTAAAAATAAAGAAAATATGTTGCAAAATTATATGCATAGATTAAATATGATTCGAAGTAGTAAAGAAATGAAGGTAGGTAAAGGATTGAATGTATTATCAAATTTAACAGAAAAAATATGTAATGGTAGTAAATCAAAGAAATTATATAATCAAGTAACTTTATTGTTAGATATGTTATTAAAAAATAAAGAAATTACTTATAATGATGTACAACGATATCATAAACAATTTCTCTGTTAATAAATGATAAAATATAAAGTTTATTTGAGTGAAGGTCAGAAAAATAAACTTAAATCAGCTTTTAAAAATAAAGTAGAAGTAACATTACAAATAGATAAATCTAAAACTCCTAATCATGAGATGTATTTAACTAAAACTCAAATTAATCATATTAATGATAAAAAAAGAATTACAATCAGTAAAACTCAATTAGATAAAAATGGAGGATTTTTACCATTTCTAGCGGCACTTATACCCTCTTTAATAACCGCTGCTAAAATTGCAGTTCCAGCAATAGCAACAGGTGCTTTACATGGATTAGCTAGTTCAGCTGTGCAAAAAAAGGGATCTGGGAAAAAAAAAAAACTTGGAAAGGGAATATATCAACAGTGGGAATCAGTGACAAAATGATTATAGAAAATATGAAAAATGAAAAAGGATTTAGAGGTGTGTTTACCTCCGATTTATTACCTAAAACTATAGGAAAATTTGAAAATGGAATCATTAATTTAGATGTATCAACAGGTCCCGGAACTCATTGGGTTTGTTATTATAATGATCCTAAATATAAATATGTGGAATATTTTGATCCGTTTGGTGAATATGACAATATGAAGAAGGACTATATTCCTAAAAATATTAAATCATTTCTTGTTACATCCAATAAAAAATAGGTTATAATGATAGTTTTTTACAGAAACCTTCATCTGTGAAATGTGGTATATTTTGTATGAAATATATAAGAGAAAGGAATAAAGGTATATCACCTAAAAATGTTCTCAAATCATTTCCTACACAAAAACCTAGTGACTATAATGAAAATTTTGTTATGTATAAATGATAAAATTAAAATCTGAAGGTCATGAGAAATCAGAGGAATTTACTGTAAATTTTATTACACCTCTTAAAATAAAAAAATTAGCTTTACACTCATTCTCTATGGAAGTTTCCTGGTTTAATATAAGTAAGAATTATGGAAATAACAAATTTAGATTGTTAGACAAAGATTCAGATACAACAATTATTATCTCAAATGGTAATTATACTGTAAGAGGTTTAAATGAGTATATGATGAAAATATTTGG
Source organism: Amaurobius ferox (assembly GCA_951213105.1). NCBI lineage: Eukaryota > Metazoa > Arthropoda > Arachnida > Araneae > Amaurobiidae > Amaurobius > Amaurobius ferox. The sequence continues at coordinate 122,130,439 of OX578144.1, read as the reverse complement.
TAAGGATCCACCTGTGAAATTTGGTATTATTGAAGCAAGACAAAGAATATCTATTAAACTGAAAAAAAATTGGGTAATTGATTTTACAGAAAGTAACTTTCATAAAATTATAGGCTTTTTAAAACCGACATATGGAAGTTATGATGAAGAAACAGAGATTGAAGGTGAACATATTGCTGATATATCTAATGGAAATGATAATATTTATATTCACTGTGATGTTGTAAAAGGATCTTTAATAAATCAATATAATTCAGAAGTCATATATTCTTTCACTAATAAAAACCCTCCAGGTAGTATAATTTCAAAAGAATTTAATAATTGGATATTTTTTCCTGTTAAAGTAGATCCTGTTGAAAGAATAAAAATGAGGATTACTAATCAAAAAGGTGAATTAATAGATTTAAATAAAGGAGCTGTAGAATTTAATTTTATTTCTTCTTAAATAAATGTATAGAAGAAAAAGTTAAAAAAATACAAGGATTTTTAAAGGTTTTATTGAAACCTAAGAATATATTAAATGTAATATTTTCTATGAAAAAGAAAGGAGGTGGTTTAAAAATTCTTCCTAAATAAATGATTTATGATTTAAGTGATACTCGTTATTATTATAATGATCACATTAAAAGTTATGAATTAAGAGAAATTCATCCAAAAGAACATAGTTCAGATGAGAATGCTACCTATGTTTTTCATATTAATGATACTAAAGCAAAAATTTTATATTCTAGAGGATATCTTGAACTAAAATTAAAAATTACAAAAAATGATAAATCATCCATTGGAAACGAAAATGTGAGTCTGGTAAATGGTGGAGGTTTTATCAAAACTTTAAAAGTACATATAGGAGATACCGAAATTGAATCAAATACACAGTCAATTTTTTCAATCATGAATCATGTTTTAAGATTAATTCATTATACTCCTGATTATGTAACATCACAAGCTGAAAATGAATTTTTTTATCTAGATACATCTGATTCAGCTGACCGCAATGAGTTCAAATATGATGGTACTTTAGAAGATACTACTAAAATAACTGAGTTTTTTAATAATTTGAAAATGAATAAAGATTACAACGAAGGATTCGTAAAGAGATGGGAACTAACGAAAGATAGCAGTGTCATTAAAATATGGACACCTTCAAAAGATATAATCGATTTCTTTAGAGAATATGAAAAGATAATTTCAGGTTTTGAAGTGAAAATAGAAATTCAAAGAAATGAAATTAAAAATATGATATATACTAATATAAGAAACGAAAATTATAAGGTAGTAGTTGAAGGTTTAACCTTACATTTACCTTATATAGAATTAAAAAATTCTGCAGAAAGTTTGTTTCTGGAATCATATCTATCTGATAAAGATATAGAGGTAAATTGGGATCGACATAGATTTAAGATGGTAGGCCCTTATAGAAGCAACAGTGGATCTGTGACAGCAACTACAGCGTCAGATGAAGTTTTAAGTGTCTATGTTATTCCTCAATATGTTGAAAGAGATAATAATTATGAAAAAAATAATATGATATTTGATCATATAGATTTGGCAGAATGCTGGTTGATGATTAATAATAAACAAGTTCCTCTTATGCGTTATAAAACAAATTTTGCCAATAAAGATTATGGTAGAGTGTATGAAGCTCTTTTATGTGAAGGACTTTACGATAATAATACAGATACAGGACCTTTGATAAATAAGGAGAATTTTGGTAAACTGTATCCTATTTTTCCTTTTGACTCATCAAATCATGAAAACTATACCGATTTAAATAATTTAGATATTGAATTTAATTGGATAACGAATAGTCAAAAGGAATATAAGTTTTATTTTATTTTTAAAGAAAGAAAGAGATGTTTTATAAATTTAAAAAATAAAACTATAACAATGGTTAAGAGTTTAAAATCTTAAATAAATGAGTGCTTATTATCCACCTTATGATGATCAAATGAAAGAAAGACCTATTGGACCTCCTGGTATAGGTTTTAAATTAATGAATGACGGAAATTATGATATGGAAAATAGAATTTTAAAAAATTGTGAAAATCCTATAGATGATTTAGATTTAACCACTAGAAGTTTTGTTTTGAATAAAATAGAGAATAATCATCATGAATTGAGAGATCTTATAAAAACTAAATATGATGAGGGTTTTTTAACCTTTACTGAAGAAACAGGCAAGAGAATAAAAGAATTAAATGATACAACTTTACATTCTTTAGAAGGAAAAGCTTTTGATGCAAAAGGAAAAAGAATAGGAAATGTTGCAGATCCTAAAGATGAAAAAAATGTTGTGAATAAAAGATATTTTGAAAAAAATTCGTTAATATTACAGAATGATAAATTTGATGCAAAAAATAAAATAATTACGAATGTTTCTGAACCTGAAAATGATAACGATGCTGTCAATAAAATATATTTAAACAATAGAGATATCTGGGTTACTATACTAGATGATTTTCATACAGATGGGGATTATAAAAAAGTAAATTTCAATATGATGAGCTCAAAATTACTGGATCAAGAGATGCGATTATCTACAGATATGTATATGAAAATTTCTATATATATAGATATATATATAGAAGGTAAATATTTATATGATAAAAGTCCACAGATATCTCTGGAAATCAATGGTAAGGAAATTTTAAATGTTAATAGAGATGTAGTAACCTGTTTTGCTTATGGTAAACGTGATGATATCATCACATTAAAGATAAAATATGATGGTTACACTTTAAAACCTTATATGCATATTGAAAAAATTTCTTTCTAATAAATGGATATTGATTGGAATGAATTTTCCAGAAAAAATTTATCTGAAGATGTAATTAGAAATCTTATTAGTCATGTAAATTGGGATTTAGTTTTACAATATTCAACACTGTCTGAATCTTTTATTGAAGAATTTGCTCAACCTGATGATTGGCCTAAAATTTCTAGATATCAAAAATTATCAGAAGATTTTATAGAAAAATGTAAAGATAAAGTAGATTGGGTAAACATATCTCAATATCAAACTTTAAGTAACGAATTTATCATAAAATTTTCTGATAATTTAGATTTATATAAAGTATCAATATTTCAAAATCTTACAGAAGATACAATGAGAGAATTAAAAGATGATTTAAATTGGTTGTATATAACTAGATATCAAACATTTAGTGAAAATTTTATAGAAGAATTTATGCATAAATTAGATTTTTGTTATTTGATTAAATATAAATTTGAGCTATTACCTGATCACTTTTTTAATGTTTATTGGAAAAAAGTACAAGCTATACAGATGAGTGAATTAAATAAAAAGTTTGGTCATAATGAAATAGAACCTTACCAAGAGAAAATTTTTGAAGAGATATATGAAGTTAAATCAGTCTTGAGAGAGAGTGTTTATCTTTTGAGACAATTAACTAACAAAGAGGATAAATAAATATTTAATAAAAATGTTTCTATATAAATGGATGTTGTATATAATAATGGTATGGAAAAAAAACTATGTCTTTCTTAAATATAGAGAATCCTACTGAAGTGAAATCTATTTTTATATTATATTTTGATACATCTCTAGAAGGAATAGAAAATTTAACTAATTTAAAAGAATTATATTGTGAGGGATATAAATTAACATCTCTTGATGAAATAAAAAATTTAATAAATTTAGAAACATTAGATTGTAAAAATAATAGATTAAAATCTCTTGATGGAATAGAAAATTTAACGAATTTAAAAGTATTAAAATGTAGAGGTAATAAATTAACATCTCTTGAAGGAATAAAAAATTTAACTAATTTAGAAACATAAAATTGTAATAAAAATAAATTAACTTCACTTAAAGGTATAGAAAACTTAACTAATTTAGAAATACTATCTTGTAGTAAAAACGATATTACATCTCTTGAAGGAATAGAAACTAATTTAAAAGAATTAAATTGTAATGATAATAGATTAACTTCACTTGAAGGAATAAAAAATTTAATAAATTTTGAAATACTATCTTGTAGTGAAAACGATATTACATCTCTTGAAGGAATAAAAAATTTAACTAATTTAAAAGAATTATATTGTGTAGATAATAGATTAACTTCACTTGAAGGTATAGAAAACTTAACTAATTTAGAAATACTATCTTGTAGTGAAAACGATATTACATCTATTGAAGGTATAAAAAATTTAACTAATTTAAAAAAATTATATTGTAGAGAAAACGATATTACATCTCTAAATGAATTAATATTTTTGCCTAGAATAAATGAAATACGGTATGATGAAGATAAAATACCCATGATGTTAAGAAGATTTATAAATAATGTAGGATTTCCATATCTAGGACAACAGTCTTAAAAAAAAAAGAGGTTTTACAGATTATGAAGAATGGAAGGATTTATAAAAAAAAAAATGTTTACTAATAAATGGAAGCTAAAATGTTAAATGATTTACGTCCAGGAGAATATGAACTGATATCATTGAGAAAATATGGAGATTCAGTAATCATAAAGTTAGATGGTGAAGAAAAAGAGTATTACCTTCCAAATGTAAAACCTTCTGATGAATCAATAAATAAAATCAATAAAAGTAGATATATATTTATATATTCTGGTATGATTGGTGGTAAATACAAATATAAATTAGAGAGAGTTATTTATTCTATGATTTTCTAACCTATCGTGTTAAATCACTTTATTTTCTGACTTTAATTATGTTTATTTTTTTTCAGGTTTTAAAAAATCTTTAGATCAAACTTTTATGGGGGGACTAACGGTCCCCCCATTTATTTTAAAGGAATAGAAAACTATCAAGATTTTATGATAAAACACGTTCGTAATTTACGGACAGAAGGATTTTTTTTTGACGCCATTTAAAATGGCATTATATTTTTTTAATATTATTCAAATTTATAGTATCTTTTTAGAGCATTCATTTTGGAAGTTTTCACGCATTTATTTAATTTCATCCTTTTTTTTTCACCGTAATTTACCTATGTATGGGGGACTAACGGTCCCCTCATAACTCTCAAAATAAGGTAGCTCCAAAATGGGGCTCCCTTGATCTCATGCATTTATCTAAAAAAAGTTAAAAGTCAGTCTCAATAATATTCATATAATTCATTTTCTAAGTTAAAAAACATGAAATTTTAGAGTCTTAATACTCTCTTGATTTTTGATTTTTTAAAAAATACCTATTTTTTAATGATTTTATGTATTTTCGGATGATTTTATACATGCTTGGTCACAGAGGTTGTCTTAAATCTTTGAAATATGATAGGAATTAGTAGTATATGGGGCTGACTCTGGGTGTCCCAGAGTCAGCCCCATATACTACTGTCCGTACATCACCTTATTAGTGTATGGGGCACATTTCACTCATTGGAAATGTTTTTGTACTAGGACCGTATAAAAATTTAAATTTTGCATTTCTTAAAATTTAATTCCCCATGAAAATTTTAATCGATTTCATAAAATTATGTACCTTATTTTACGCAACTTTGTAATTTATTATATATGTCTAAGATCAATAGTAAAGGAATAAAAGCCAAGGTCAATGTTTTTAGGACACCTTGTATGTATATATATATATATATATATATATATATAATAATAGTAGTTTGAAAATCCAATGAACAAAAAGTAAGAAGCTGCAACACGATAAACTTAACTTTCTAAAACACCCACAGAATAAAACATAAAACAGTAAATCATCAATGAAATGGAAAAAAATACAAAATACGAGTTATCAAGCTACAGAAAATCAACAAAATTCAAAGGTATGGAAACGAATAAAGAAAAATTTTAAAAATCAAGCTAAATCGCTATACACGTGGAAAAAGGGCTAAGCCTAATAATATGGAAGTGTTTCGTAAAATTCGTTCTCAAGTCCAAATATTTTGACGATGCAGACATAAAATATGTATGTTTCTGAAGAAATAGATAGATTATATCTATAAACTATTTCTACTTGGACGACATACATAAAGAAGGAATAAAAAAGAAAAAATGAATACCTGGAAAATGCACAGCATATGTACAAACGAGTCGAAACCGGGAACTCTGACGGAAGAGACCAGTGTTGCCACAATAAAAAAAGATCTACTGTTGCCATTCATAAGAATTGAAAAACAGTAAAGCGAAAAGGTTAGAATAGGTAATAATATACAAAAGGAGCTACTAAAAATATGGGCTAATAATAGTAATGTCTGGCTAATATAATATACTATGAATAAAATTATAAGATACTATGAAAAGAATTATAAAAATCCAGCTATTCTAAATTTTTTAACAATACCATTTACTAAATAAGAGGGATATTTATATAAATTGCTGGTAATTTTGTGATTATTTATATGCATAGCATGAAATTTTTTATCAGATAATCTATAAATTCTATAAAGCTGATTTAGTATAATATTTCTAAACAATTGAATCGAGTTACAGGAATTAAATGGTAAGATTTTATTAATATTAAAATTACAATAGTCTTTTTTATCATATAAATTTGTAATAATTCTATTAGAAGGATCAATAAAAAAATTTATATCCAAAAAATTAACATTATTACTAATAGTAGCTTCATTAGGAATTAATTATAAATTGTCTGGATAGAAATCTATATCTATGAGATAATTTTTTGTATGTACTAAGCAAATCAGATCATCAACATATCTGTAAAAAGTATAATCTATTGAAGTAAAAGACTTTTCATAATGATAAAGGTATAAATTAGCTAACATACTGCTACTGCAGTCACCCTGTGGAACTCCTGAGACTTGTAAGTATAATTTATTTCCTTGAAAAATATAATTATTGGAAATAACAAAGTGAAGAAGTTTAGGCAAATTTATAAAATTAATTTGATTTGAAAAAGTAGTAATATAAGCATTATATAGAGCTAAAATTACATCATATAGATCAGATATCTTAATATTATTAAAAAGATCTTTAAAATCAAAAATTTGAAATCCTATTATTTTTCTAAGAGATGTTAATTTATTCTTTAATTCTTTACTATTATTTAGAATAAGGTAATTATTGCTAGTCTGGCATAAACTATTATTTATTAGATTTAAAGAATTTACTAATAATTTACTCGCAGTAGTAGAGTAAGTATTATGGCCACTAGTTACTGTTCTAAATTTAATAGGATTTTTATGAAATTTTGGAATAAGCACTATATAAGGAAATTTAAGATATTTATATTTAATATTTAAATCACTGAACAAATTGATAATTTTCAATTTAATACCATTGATGGAATGTAAATCATGTTTAAAAAGACTATTATCTTTTAAATTATCTAACAGAAATTGAATATAAAATTTTTTACAGATAATAGCAAAATTATTAGAGGCTTTATCAATATAGGTGATAACAAAGGATCTTTGTAAATCATTAATGGAATGTTTAATATTATCATTATTATATAACGATCTAGCCCATTTAATATCTCTAATAGCTTTTTTAATAGATTGATTTATATATATATATATATTTAATAGATTTATATATATATATATACATTATATATATCCTTATATTATATGCATATTCAATGAGATCTGGTTGTTTGTATAAAATTACATAGGATATAGACAGTATAGTCTGGATTTTGGAGTTTTTGAAAGGTATATAGGTTTGATATGACAAGTGTATGGAAACTTTTGAATCACCACAAGTATTCACAGACTTCGAAATTTTCTGCCGAGCAAACGATATAAAATATATTATATATGCATACTTACATATGAATACATATATACATATACATGTGCATCTAAGAAAATCCATTTCAAGGGAAATTTCTCGAAAACGAAGAGAGTTATCCTTATATTTTTAATGCAGCTGCATAAGAAACCCCTATGGCACTATACAATGTGACAGCGTTCAAGGGGGGGGACTAACCCCTTTTCAGGGAGGGGGGTTATCTCACTCTCTTTTAGAAATAGGGAAATAATCAATTACAGAGTTGTAGAGCGTTGCTACATTAGTACAAAATTCCGACAGAAAAAGCTGCAAATAATAGTCCAAAAAGATATATTTAAAATACGCTCTTTAAACTGTAAAATCGACAGGCGACAGTTGTATAACAAACGATTCAATAAATTTAGTTTGAGTGCTAATTATTTTGCATAACAAACGATTTAGCAGTAAACATCATCATAATCGAATCCAGAAAAATAAAATTAATCTGGGGTTTAGAGAACATTCCACCTGCCGTATTATATCCTTATGTTATGTGTTTGTCACTTTTTCTTATTTTTTTTCTATTTTATTAGCCATGTCTGTCTACTATGTTCACTAATGTAGAATATTGCGAAATGGTTCTTATTTTTGGATATTTAAATATATAAAATATTTATATAAAATTTATATTAAAATATATAAAATATAAAATATTAAATATATAAAAAATTAAATATATAAAATATTTTTAAAAAAGGTGGAACCAGTATTGTTTTCACTCGCGTGCATTGTTTTTCATATATTCAGTTGCTATTTATATATGGACCAAATAAATTAATTTAAAAAATAATTGTTAAATCTAAAGTATGATTTAGTTTTAACGGGTTAAAGAATATGCTTATATGAATATTCGCCGATGTCATTAAAAATTAACAAGATAGGACACACTATCATCAACAGATTAGTTCAAAAAATGACCTCCTGACATCATCTGACCATCTAGAAATGCGTAGCTATAATTGAATCGCAGATTTTGAAAAGGGCGTAAGTCCCAAAATAAAAATGTTGAGTAAATAACAAAAACATTTTCACTAAACCGTCTGATGGATTATTAGAAATCCGAGATATATAAAATAGTAATCCTCATCAGATTGATCGATTGATGCTCAAAAATTTTGAAATTAGTTTTCTATATTGGTAGGGTAATACAATGCTATTCATCGTCGTCGGCATCTGTGTCGTAATCGGCAGTCGTAGTTTTCCATGCTAGGAATGTCTGCAATTATTTTTTCTCCTTGACCTCATCTTCTAAAAGATCAAGTACCTATCAAGAAGATTGAATAATTGTCTTACGTTTTTCCTATCACCATAAGATAGAGCTTTTTTATACAATAAAGCAACATTAGCAGATAAAAATCACAAAAATTACGCCTTACGTCCCTTTCAAAATCCGCTAATCAATTTTTTATCACTTTATGCATTCATATGCCCATTTTCAAACAATAGTCTTATCAACGTGATATTCTTATTAGACAGACAAATTTATTCTATAAATTTGTATGTCTAATAAGAATTTGTATGTCTAATTTGTATGTCTAATACTCAGTCTATGTCTAAATTACTATGTCTACACCTAGAATTCCACATATCAAATAATTCGTGTTCTAATCACGCGACTTACAAAATATTTTATCTGGTTCTAGTGTTTCACATAATTCATCTAGATATAAAATGTCATAGCTAAAATCGCAGTCATTCCTGAGTTACAGTATTCACATTTAACAAACGAATACACATACACACAAGCGTAGGCTGTTTTTCCAAAAGTATTAAAAATGTGATCAGAATTTATTAAAGACTGCTTTTCTGCCAAAATCTCAAATTCGAAAACGTTCGGAGAAACAACACTTTCTCTCTTCAATAGTATGTGAAAGTAAAATACGTATCACAGTTAAATCGAAACCACTTCTCGACAGCCCAATGTGGGCTCATCTCAATGAAAATTTCTTACCATCCAGTCTTACGAGTCTCCAATTTCTAGTGTTCAGAACACTACAGTCTCCATCAACGCAGTATGCTCATTTCAATTTTAGCCTTTCTCTAGGCCGCTTCCCCGTTGGCTTGGACAGAAAGGTCATTTTCAGTGCTTTTTTCATAGTGCATTGGGATTACATCTTTGGTCAATTGTATTCTTTGTATTTTTGCGAATTTAATGAGATCTGGTTGTTTGTATAAATTGTATAGATCGCAATTAAATCTTCAACACTACACTCTATTAATTTGAATATACCTCCAAATATTCTTCTTAAAGTTGAAACTACTGCAAATGCAAATGTTACAGCTCAATTACTTTTTACATCTCTTTTCAAAGGCATCATAATTATGTACAGGGTTCTGTTTGTGTTGCCAATATTATATGTATATATTAAATAATTCCAGAAGTGCCAAAATGAACTTACAGTTAAATATGAACCACAATTATGTGCAAACGTGATTAAGACATAGAAACAGAAATTGACACTTTCTTTGTTTAGAAATTGATTTCTTTTTCTCCTGAAAAAAGATGCTGCCAAATAAAATCGTTTTTATTGAAATATTGAAGAACATTTCAATAAAAAGTAATTTATTTTACATTGAAGCTATATAATTTCCTTTCTCTTGTCCTTTAGAATCACTCTATCATTTCGTAAACCCTTACTTTATCTAGCAGTCACAAAAGCTTATTTAGACACAGAATGTGTCTGACATCGAATTACAGCAAATCAATGAAGAATAGTTGGCTACTTTATCATTTCTTTCCCGCCAAAAAATCAAGAAACAATTAAAAAACGAACGAGTAATGGAACATTTTAATTACACATTCCTCTAAAAAGGATGACATTGTGCTGCTTCCATACAACGTACTTATTATAAAGCCAAGAAGAATAGATTTAAAACCGGGAGTCCCCAGCGCTTTTTGTTTTTCTAAATTCGGAAACCCGTCCGTGAAATGAAAAACTGGAAAACAAAAAGATCCACCTTTTGAGTGGCATGGCGCAATTCTGTCCTCACTAGCACGCGCATGTGACGTTAATTACAGCGTTAAAGTTAATGAGTCGGCACTTTTTAAGGCGCTCACGCGACAAGCTAGACGTCTACTGGTTGTTAGTGTTTTCATAGATGGAAATAGTAAAGAAAAATTGATGACGAATTGATGAAGTGAGGCTGAAAGGGGTTCAATCTTCAAGTTCTTTAGAGTTAAAATAAATTTGCAATGTCAATTTCCTAATAGTTATTTTTTGCTAAAACGCATATGGCGCGCCACACACAGGCAGGTACGCACGCACACTCACAATGGCACTTGAGTATATGCACTCGTTTTCTCTTTCTTGTAAAATTTTAAGGAAATATTATTTTCTGGAATTTTTTTTTAAAATTATATATGTTATATTGAAGGAAGAGCACTTTATTAGACCTACCCATATTTCAAATACCCATTTCACTCTTACATCTTGTACCATGTTTCAAAACCTGCCTATCTTTGTCTCTCCTTCTCTCGGCCTCTATTGCTGTCTCTTTTTCTCTCTGCTTTTATTTCTCTTTTTCTCTCTCTCACTCACTCTCTCTCTCTCATTCTCTCTCGCTCTTTCTCACTCTCTCTCACTCTTTCTCACTCTCTCTCTCATTATCTCTCACTCCCTCTCACTCTCTCTCGCTCTCACCCTCTCTCATTCTCACTCTCTCTCGCTCTCACCCTCTCTTACTTTGACCTTCTCTTACTCTCACCCTATCTTACTTTCGCCTTCTCTTACTCCCACCCTCTCTTGCTTTCGTCTTCTCTTACTCTCACCTTATCTTACTCTCACTCTCTCTCTCTCACTCAGTCACTCTCTCTCACTCAGTCACTCTCTCTCACTCACTCACTCACTCACTCTCACTCTCAATCTCTCTCTCACTCTCTTTTACCCTCAATCTCTCTCACTCTTTTTTACCCTCAATCTCTCTCACCCTCTCTTTCACTCTCTTTGTCTACTTATCTATATCTCTCTTCCTCACTATTTCTCTTTGCATCTCTTTTTCCTTTTCTCTCTCTCCCTTTCTCTTTATCAATATACTTTCTATCCATAAACATAATTGTGTGTGTGTGTGTGTGAATTATCTGTCTCCTTTCTCGTGAATTACCTATATCTCTCTGTACACACAGGGTATCCTTCTTTACTCAACCTTAGCTTCCAGTTTCCTTACACTACCTTTACTCCCCCAATCGTTAGTTGTAGATATATATATATATATACACTTCCAGTTACAAAAGGTTTCAAATAAGGTTACAATGTATCTTACAATATTTTAAATCGAGAAGCGTATTTGTCTGCAAAATACGAAATCTAACATCTATATGGTCCCTCAATAGAAAACTTTCCCAATTACTAAAATGTTTTCAAACACCAATAGGTAAACCTCAAGAAAGTTTGATTTTTTTTTAAGAGTAAAATTTACCGAGGTACGAAGCATTGAATTCTATGACATAAATCACTTTCCCTCATTTGCGAATCCATCATCTCGGGCTAACATTAAGGGGCCGTATAAAATAAAAAAATGGCATTTCAGGAAATTTATTTTGCATTTTATTTAATGGCATATCTTAATTATTTATCAAGGCGGCAAAAAGTCATTTAACGTCTAATTTTGTAGACACCCCTATTGCAAATGACAGTATCCATAAACCGTAGGCCATAGACCATATCCATCCATAAACCAAGGGTTGCTCTGGTTTTTTTATCACTTTCGCTAACCTATTTGCCAAATGAAATTTTCTTTCGCCAAATAGAGTTTTTATTCGCCAACTTCTATTTTGACGTTACTAATAGCACACATTACTATTAGTATACCACGATTTTTCAGTTTAACATTGGCAGAATTCATAATCGCCAGCATTTTCGTCAAATCTTTTATCCAATCACTAAATTAAATTTTCATTCGCAAAAAGCGACAATAGCGATTTGCAGCGCAACCCCTGCATAGAAGATAGACTTATGCGCTCGTCAGCATGAAATAACCATCCCATACAGCGGGAAAATCGTCATCAGAAAATCGTTATCAGTTTCCATGGGAGTTCGAAAATTGGGGTATATGGCAAATTTTCTGGCTTCTATTGGCGATGACGGGTATTGCACATACTGAAGAGGGCATAATGAGGGAGAAACTGATCCATAGATGCTATTATCTGCAATGTAAGTGCCTTTAAGAATTTTGGGAAGACCCTTTACAGGCAAATTCTATGATTTTGACCTAAGAATTTCTTAGAGGGGTTGATTTGCTGACAGTTTAACGACTCGAAACTCAATATATGAATAACCCCCAAATTTCTTGGTAAAAACTGCTGCAAGTTTGAGCCATATTTTTTAGTAAATTTGGTACGTAAAAAAAATTGAGTTTCATTTAGTTTTACATGTTAATGAAGACATTTATAGTAATTCGAAGATTTTGGTTTGAAGGACGGTGTAAAAAGTAAGATTTTGATTTCTTCATAAAAATGTGTTTCTCGGTTTAAAATGTTAATAAAGCGCATTGTTTCCTTATTCAAACCATTTTCGTAATTGGAATTATATATTTATGACTAATGGCTAAGGATATAAAGGTCGTGTAATGACTTTCCAGGATACCCTGTATGCATGGCCGCCCATAGAAAATTTTACAGGAGGCATGCCTGTGGGGCATACTCAATGATAAGATGTGCAACAGCGACTAGCCTGATGCCCATCTCAAATAAGATTAAGACAGGAAAGAAATGACAAGCTATGAAATAGGCAAAATGAAACAAAAATAACGAAAAAAGTATAACATTACAAAACATCCAGACAGATTGTATCAAAAGAAAAAAAAAATGAAGTACTGGAGAAGTTATTAACCAAACTATAAATGTTTATATGAATATGAAAGGCTTAAAAAAAGTCAAGGTCATAGATCGGTGTTTACTTTTGTATAATCCTTTCGGAAGAAAGTACAAAACGGTAGAGCAATTGAAGATTTATTAAATTCCTATTTCTTGACATAATCTTCATATTTCTTAATACGAAATTTTACTTATTAATCAATTTTTGTTTTACTTATTAATCAAATGATAATTTCTGAAATTAAACTAAACGTTTTATTCCGATAAAGATAGGGATAGATAGATAGATAGATAGATAGAAAAGGAGAAAGAGAGAATATACACAGGGTTTTTGCACACAAACACACACACACAGGTATGGGCATCCAAAGGGAAGGGCAAGATGGGGAACGTGCCTAGCCCTTGGACGTTCAATGTAAAAGGTTGAAGAATAAAGATCATCAATTGTTCTAGAAAATACAGAAGGTTTTGAAACATCTGAAAGGGAAAAAGAGTTCATTTGATGCTGTGTACGAAGAAATGGAAAAATGTATATGAAAGACAGCAGCCACCTTTGAGAAAGGTGTCAGTACGCAATATGTCCACCGTGAAGTACAGTGCAACATTCCACACGTTGTGTCATGCTTTGCACAACATTATCCAGCAGCTGTTGAGTCTAGTTATCCCACTCCTCTATCAGTGCACGGATGAGGGTGTTCTTGTTTGTTGGAGGACATTTTCGACCAGCAAGTCGCCTCCCCAAAGCATGCCAAACATTTTTAATGGGGTTTAGATCTGGAGAACGTGCTGGCCATACGAGGCATTGAATACCCTCGCTGACTAGATAATCCTGAACAGCGAGTGTTCGAACAGTGTCGTCCATGAAAACAAATTTATCACCGACAGCACCACGGAAAAGGCGAAACTGAGGCAGTAGAACTTCAGCAATGTATCGTTGGTCGGTCATAGTCCCAGTTTCAACCACATGTAGGGGCGTGCGGCCATTGATCATGATGCCGGCCCATACCATGATACTGTATATCGGATATCGGTCCTTTTTCTGAATATTTTCTGGACGATAAGCAGTACCACTTTCACGCCAGATCAGTTGGCGTCTGCAATCCGATGACAGGCTGAACCTACTTTCATTTGAGAATAGTACGCAGGCCCAGTCCTGTTCGGTCCAATTGCGATGCACACGACACCATTGAAAACGGGCTGTACGGTGCAGTCTGGACAATAGGACACACACAACAGGTCTGCGAGTGTATAGTCCTCCTTCTCCCAAACGTCTGGCTACAGTTTTTCGGGAGATTCGCTGTCCTGTGGCAGCAAGAAACTGGTGTGCCACCTGCTGAGCTGTGGTGCGCCTTATTTTCCGGTAGGCCAATGTACCTGTTTCCTGCAGGCATCGTACTTCTAACACAACCTCTCCCGTGACGCTTGCTACACATTCCAGTTGTTTTAAATGCTTGCCACAGCCGTGAAACAACGCTGTGGGCGATGTCGAACTCCCTGGCAACATCTGTTATTTTTCGTCCATCTTCGATCTTTCCAATAATACGAACACACGTAAAATCATCTAAGTCATATCGGGAAGACATACCGAAAATTTCAAGTTCGTCAATTAAATCTTTCCCGTAAAACTTTCACTTGGAACAACAACTGTCCACGCGCGTTATATAAACAAAAAAGTCGACGCCACCAACAAAGAATTATCCAAATGAATTATTAGAATTATTAGAAAGAATTATTAGAATTTCAGAATTGGATGATTTATTGCACTGAAAGATCTACAGAAAGTGAGCACGTCGATATGGCGTTAGTCCACCTCTGGCCTTGATACAAGCTATTACCTGACGTGGCATTGATGCATAAAGTTGCCGGATGCTGTTCTGAGGGATGTCGTTCTAAATGACCTCCAATTGACGAGCTAATTCGACTATATTCTGGGACGGTCGCAGGTGCGCCCTGTCTCAGCCCAAATGTGCTCAATAAGCGAAAGATCTGGGGATCTGGATGGCCAAGGAAGTGTGTCATAAAGACGCAGACAATCAATAGAGAGGCGTGACGTGTTTGGCCTGGCATAGTCTTGCTGAAAAGTTAGCCTGGGGTGTCGCGAAAGAAAGGGCAATACAGCGGGCCGTAGAATGTCGGCAACGTACCTTTGTGATGGTGCCACGGAACCGTACTGTGCTGGTGCCACGGAGGACTATCAAAGGGGCCCGGCTATCAAACGAAATAGCGCCCCAGACCATAACTTCCCGTTGTCGGGCCGTGTACCGTGTGACAGTAAGATCAGGATCCTGACGATGTCCGGGCTGCCTCCAGACACGTCTGCGCTGATCGTCGGGACTCAGTTCGAAACGGGACTCATCACTGACGACAATTCGTTCCCAAATCGAACAATTCCACGTCGATCGGGTCCGGCACCATTGCAATCGCTGTTGACGGTGCATACTGGTCAATGGTAGGCGGCATAATGGGCGCCGTGAGTATAGATTCCTCTCCCGTAGTCTTCTATTAAGGGGTCACTTCTGTGTTTGTCACACATTGGAAGGTTGATAACGACGAATCTCGTGCTGTCACAGCTGCTCTGACAATCGCTCTATCTTCCCGTTCTGTCGTCGCTCTAGGCCCGCTGAAATCTGCCATTCCGAATCCATTTCTGCCAACATCGTCTAGTTGCATCGATCTTAACCAAATGCCGAGCGATTCTTCGGTGTGCCCACCCAGCCTCATGCAGCCCGACCGAACGCCCTCTTTCAAACTCATTCATATGCTCGTAGTGGCCGCGAATTCGCCGGCGAGACATTGTTACAATTAAGGTACGTAAACGCAATCGAAATCCACTGCACGTTTTGCTCCTGAAAGAAAGGTCCGCTTCTTATATACACCACCATGGTGCTCAGTTTCAATGCGCTGTAGGTCCGACTATTCATTCATTGGCTGCGAATTTTTGATCATTTGCATATTCGGTCGACAGGTGTTTGCTTTGCATATACAGTTTCATTACTATAGGATTATTTTCGGGGTGCGTCGATTTTTTTTGTCTTAGAATGTATATGTATCAACTATCTACAGCAGTGCTCTTCAAGATTTATCAAACTAAGGATCGGATTTGAGTAGCTAGAGGCTCTCCGACCACACATACAAATACGCACGCATACGCACAAATGTACACAAGCAAGCGCAGTCATACACACACATGTACGTAAGCAAAATCACCTCAATTAAACTTAAGAGTTTCTAAAATGAATTGGGCAATGATCTCACGTCCGATTTCCTTATGAAATAAACAAATGATAACAAACACTAATTTTTATGGAGTTTAAAGAAACCTAAATTGGCTAACTTTTTTTGTCATCTAGCGGATGCTCTCGAAGTATGGTGTGGCCAAGTCTATATACCGATACTTAGCAAAATCAGTGGGCATCTAACAATCACATCTAGAGTTTTCATAATCTTTAAAACGGTATGCTTATCTACCATAATTAATTTTTTAGAATAATTTATAAAATATAAAATTCTGTTACGTCGTATACGTTATGCATATTCTCAACCAAAATCAAATTAAAAAGCTTCTCTGAATTATACTACTTCCACGAAATTAATATGGTTATCCTCAAGAAGTCTGACAAAGAAGAAAATTCCTACACTTGTTCTTCCAAAAATCCTTCACTGCAATAATCCGTTCTGTACGGAATTGATGATTTCAAGTGGAAGGAGATTACTAAGATCTCATTATATCCATTAAATTACTATTTCTGAAACACATTTAAAAGAATAACTTTATCGTAAATGAAAGCTTAAATCGCCAATGCGGAAGTTAGTTAGATCGCTTTCTCATTTTCATGATACACAAAGCAGACAAAATATATATTTTTTTAAATATTTTTTCGGTGCTTTTCATTTCTTGACAAATTTTTAAGAAATGAATATATTTATTAAAAAATTTTTAAGTGTAATCCTTGTAAAAATGTAGGATCGTAGTTTATTCACTGAAATCACGTATTTTTTAAAAATCTAAACATCTCAGATCTCGCCTATGAAGCTAATTTTCTCATTTTCAAAATAAAAAAAAATATATTGTTTCATTTTCTGTAAAGGCAAATTTTACTGGAATTGAGTGGGGGTGTTTGATATCCTGATACCACACTTTATGTTTTTAAAGAAAATAAAACGAATTTCATTCCTGCTAAGTTCGTCTTTAATTCGTTTGGCAAATTTCTAAAATATTAATAGATTTATTTTTTATTCTAAAAGTGCAAATATTGCTGTAATTTTGTGGGCGTGGTTAATATTTTCAAACCACATATTATTTTTTCTGAACGGCTAGACAGCGAATTCCTACTGATGTTTGCTTTATTTTTTTAAGGCTTAAAAAACCAATACCTTTCTTTTTACTGAAAATGCAAATTATATTGAAATTTGGTGGGCGAGGATTATTTGCTTTAAAGAAATCCTTCAAATTTAAAATATTTCAACGTCTGCTGCAAATTATTAATAAATCCTTGAAGATATTCAGTAGTTCTTGTTATTTTTGCAAGGCATTGAATACGTTGCTTTTACCACAAGAAGAACTTGGAAACTATCGCTAAAAGCGAGTTATCGCCTATCATTCTCTATGTTCTTGTAATAACTTTCATAAACTTTCAAATGCAATTAGGAATATAGTATATACAACATAATTACATCGGGAATAACAGTATTTGAAAAAATCACCATTTAGCTTACGATATGATACATAATTTTATGCCTGAAATAATGGTTGAGATTCCTAAACCATCACATGCATCCCTTTTTAATTTTATATTAAAAAGAGAAATAGAAAAATCTGATGTGGGCAGCACATGACTTTTCCTGCAGACTCAAATTCATCTTTTCTTTATTTCTCTAAGAAGTCATTAAATTGAGTTTCATTGCACAAAATAACACTAAATTTACATTTTAATACAATTTCTGCTTTTATTTGGTAATTGGACATTTTTCAAAAGAGGGCTTAAAAAATGCAAAAAATCTCAAATGTCTCGAGAACGGTTAGTCCTAGAGTAATAGAGTTGTTCTTATTCTTTTCCTCGTCAAAAATTAATAAAACAAAATAAAACAAACAAATAAAATAAAACAAACATTTAATTGATACATTTGAACATGCGTAGTCTTTTTTTAGATATTGGCGATTTTTGAGGACCATTTCGTAAAAAAAGGCAGGTTGTTCTTTTCCGAATCGTACCAAAATCTAATCAGCATCAGAGTATCCCACATGTGATTTTCCTACCAAATTTTGTGAAGTTTGGTCAATTTGTATTTAAGCTAGAGTGAATGAGATTTTTGCGGGCCATTTCGCAAAAAAAGGCGGGTTCTTTTTTTTCAAATTGTACCAAAATCTAATCAGCACTAGAGTCATATCCAAGGGTCTTTCCCACCAAATTTTATGAAATTCGGTCCATTAGTTTTTGAGTTAGAGTGGATACATACATTGCACAGACGCACAGACAGACAGACACACACACACACAAACGTCACGCTAAAAATAGTTTTTTCGTATTCTAGAGGTCTCGAAACGTGAAGATTCGTCGAAAACTCGAGTTGCGATTTTCGACATGATTCCAATACTTTCCCTATACATTACCATGTATTGCAGGGAAAGTAAAAACATATGAGATGCGATAATTTTGTATATTCCGGAATTCTGGAAATTTTTCAGTATAGCAAATTAGATGTGACAATTATTTGATTATGACGTTTCTAAAATATAATATTTCAAGTGATAAAAATAAAAAGGGATAATTTTGGCCCTAAATAAATGTTGCAAGATTGTGAGCTTTTCAACTATTTATCAACAACATTTCATCCGCTTTCTCAATTATTGTTCATCCTGAAAGACGAGAATTAGGACAAGTGGGGTGCAAAAACTCCTTGTGTTTAGTCCGGAAATCTAGAGCTTTATATAATCAGCATTATTTAATACAAATTCTTCTGTCTTACCTGGAACGGAACATATTTTAAACTCTATATAATCCGGAAATCTAGAACTTTATATATTCAACATTATTTAATGCAAATTCTTCGGCCCTACCTGGAAAGGTACGCATATCAAAACAAAGAATTTTTTTAGAAGTAAAAGATAATGATAACGCAATTCTAGTCTGAAAGGGGTTTGTTTATGCAGGAACCGAAACTACAACCGTACAAAATTTTCATTATTCAAGTTAGCAAGTGTTTTGTTACGTCCTTTCTAATAATCCGGACTTTCGATGATAAAGCAGGCAAAAGAATATGTGTACCCCTAAAAGGTGCATTTCAAAATTTAAAGAACTTTAGAAGAATTTCCTCTTGTTCTAAAAAATGTCTATTGAAATGCTTGAAATATAGGTCCAGAATACTACATAGTGAAGGAAAATGTTTGTGTGTGTTTGTGATTTGTGTGCGCAGTCTGTAGTGAGAAATATAAACATCGTACGGCCATTAAATTTAGTAAACAGGTACATCAGGACCTGAATAAGTGCACCTCCGAGTTATATTTTTTTTAATTTCAAAGAAGTATTTTAGTTATTTTATGTTTTACCCCGATTTACAATGATTTTAGAAAATATTCACAAAAATATATTCCTTAACTACCTAAAATATTATCACGTATTTCTATCTTGACATCATCGGAAAGCTAGAAAAAATCGCTTTCAAACAAACTTTAAACGGAATCCATACGATTAATAGACACATTTTAATGAATTTTTAAAATATATATACTTTTCGTACATTTTAAACCTCCCAATTTTATATTACAATATAAAATATTAACATGCAATTCATAGTTAATAATTTAACAGCAGTTCCTTAATATTACAGACTAATCCAGAAAAGAATTTCCTCAACCAATCCGTTGATAAATTATAAACCTTTTAACCGAGCCATTGCGGAAAATTTAGTGATTATTTGAAATAAAAAATACTGTAATTGCATTGGTACAGAATTTATATACGCAGATAATACGCAAAAATAATGTGGTTTTATGACGGATACAACGCTAAAGATAAATGTAAATGATATTTAAACATCCATGAAAAAAAACACACACACAGCAGAAAAAATGGAAGCCATGTTTTATTTTACGAGTCCCGGGATTTCTTCATACAACGTGGATGAAATTATTATTTCAATTACTATCCAACATATTTTGCTGATTTTTTATTTACATATTTTATGTGATAATTTCGATATTACCTAAAATTTTCGAAGCTATTTGTGAATTTTAACTCCTATTAAAATATGTTTAAAAAATTATGTCCCATAAAGTTTAATGTATTTTATTTTTCATCCCGAGTTAAATCCGAAACTAATTGGGTGATATTTTTCATTTTCATTCCCAAACATCCCACAGACAGTCCCAACTACATACTAAATTGCCATTTTGATAAAGGAATTTTTACACGGAAGTTATCTTGCAAACAGGCAGACAGAATGACCAAAGTCATAAACACTATTTAACTTTGTTGGAAAGTGTTAAAAACCATGGTTTAAACATTAGTGTACAATGGTTGTGTGTATGCATATTAGTATGTGTGCGTATGTATGTTTGTATGTGTGTATGTATGTGTGTGTATGTATGTTTGTATGTGTGTATGTATGTGTGTGTATGTATGTTTGTATGTGTGTATGTATGTATGTATCTGTGTATGTATGTTAGTATGTGTATATATTAGTGTGTATGTGTGTTTGTGTATGTTAGTATGTGTGTGTGTGTCAGTGTGTATGTGTTTGTGTGTGTATGATTGTATGTGTGTGTCAGTGTGTGTGTGTGTGTGTGTGTCATTGTGTATGTGTTTGTGTGTGTATGATTGTGTGTGTGTGTGTGTCATTGTGTATGTGTTTGTGTGTGTATGATTGTGTGTGTGTCAGTGTGTGTGTGTGTGTGTGTAGTCAGTGTGTGGGTAGTAAGTGCGTGTTAGGGTGTTTGTAGTTAGTATGTGTGTGTAGTTAGTGTGTATGTGTTAGTGTGTGTAATTAGTGTGCGTGTAGTTAGTGTGTGTGTAGTTAGTGCATGTATATGTTAGAGTGAGTGTCAGTGAGCCTGTGGAAGCATTATCTCACTAACGAATGAAGCGTTTCGAAAATAATTTGGTAAGCGTATTTCAATCAGTAAATAATGGAACCCTACTGATTCTAAACGCAGTCTAATAATAGGAAGCTACACAATTTTTTAATTATTTTTTGACAAAATCATAAAAATATCATATTCTTCAGTAATGGTAAATAAATAATAATTTCCGACGTAAAGTTTTATCTGAAAATGTATGGCGTACATTTCAAAACGCTATCCTAAGCCATTCTTGAAATATTACAAGTTTGTAAATTAAATTTATTAAGAAAATTGCATAAAATAGAAAAAGTAGTAAGTAATTATTATCACCTATTCCACACATGAAATATTATATTCAACATATATTTTAACATTATTCTTGTGGCTCTAGTTAATCCCATGCACGACAGAAGATAATTTCTTAGTTTTGAATTTTGACGCCCATGACCTTACCAATGGCCATTTACTTCTCGGAATACTTACTGATAACTAATTGTATTTTAATGTGGAGCTGCACTTGAATATGATTAAAACTTTCTGTTTGAACTTATAAGCTGCCAAAAACGTCCAATTTCAAATTATGTGATGTTAATTCAGTTCCTAAAGCATTGTATCGTACATCTTGTTTTGCTGTGAGAGAATCAAAGTCATTATGTTGGGAAAGTCATATGCTGACCACATCAGATTTTTTGAAGAGTTAAGGTTCCAAAACGATGAATTAAGATTAAGACATCCGCAACTTTAAACCCTTTAATTAAATCGTTCTACACTTCAGACGAACAAATGACCAAAAGCATTGTGTAGTACATTTTGTTTTGCTGTGAGAGAATCAACGTCATTATGTTGAGAAAGTCATATGCTGCCCACATTAGATTTTTTTAATAGTTAAGGTTCCAAAACGATGAATTAAGACATCCGCAACTTTAAACCCTTTAATTAAATCGTTCTACACTTCAGACGAACAAATGACCAAAAGCATTGTCTCGTACATTTTGTTTTGCTGTGAGAGAATCAACGTCATTATGTTGAGAAAGTCATATGCTGCCCACATTAGATTTTTTTAATAGTTAAGGTTCCAAAACGATGAATTAAGACATCCGCAACTTTAAACCCTTTAATTAAATCGTTCTACACTTCAGACGAACAAATGACCAAAAGCATTGTCTCGTACATTTTGTTTTGCTGTGAGAGAATCAACGTCATTATGTTGAGAAAGTCATATGCTGCCCACATTAGATTTTTTTAATAGTTAAGGTTCCAAAACGATGAATTAAGACATCCGCAACTTTAAACCCTTTAATTAAATCGTTCTACACTTCAGACGAACAAATGACCAAAAGCATTGTGTAGTACATTTTGTTTTGCTGTGAGAGAATCAACGTCATTATGTTGAGAAAGTCATATGCTGCCCACATTAGATTTTTTTAATAGTTAAGGTTCCAAAACGATGAATTAAGACATCCGCAACTTTAAACCCTTTAATTAAATCGTTCTACACTTCAGACGAACAAATGACCAAAAGCATTGTGTAGTACATTTTGTTTTGCTGTGAGAGAATCAACGTCATTATGTTGAGAAAGTCATATGCTGCCCACATTAGATTTTTTTAATAGTTAAGGTTCCAAAACGATGAATTAAGACATCCGCAACTTTAAACCCTTTAATTAAATCGTTCTACACTTCAGACGAACAAATGACCAAAAGCATTGTGTAGTACATTTTGTTTTGCTGTGAGAGAATCAACGTCATTATGTTGAGAAAGTCATATGCTGCCCACATTAGATTTTTTTAATAGTTAAGGTTCCAAAACGATGAATTAAGACATCCGCAACTTTAAACCCTTTAATTAAATCGTTCTACACTTCAGACGAACAAATGACCAAAAGCATTGTGTAGTACATTTTGTTTTGCTGTGAGAGAATCAACGTCATTATGTTGAGAAAGTCATATGCTGCCCACATTAGATTTTTTTAATAGTTAAAGTTCCAAAACGATGAATTAAGACATCCGCAACTTTAAACCCTTTAATTAAATCGTTCTACACTTCAGACGAACAAATGACCAAAAGCATTGTCTCGTACATTTTGTTTTGCTGTGAGAGAAACAACGTCATTATGTTGAGAAAGTCATATGCTACCCACATTAGATTTTATTAATAGTTAAGGTTCCAAAACGATGAATTAAGACATCCGCAACTTTAAACCCTTTAATTAAATCGTTCTACACTTCAGACGAACAAATGACCAAAAGCATTGTCTCGTACATTTTGTTTTGCTGTGAGAGAATCAACGTCATTATGTTGAGAAAGTCATATGCTGCCCACATTAGATTTTTTTAATAGTTAAGGTTCCAAAACGATGAATTAAGACATCCGCAACTTTAAACCCTTTAATTAAATCGTTCTACACTTCAGACGAACAAATGACCAAAAGCATTGTGTAGTACATTTTGTTTTGCTGTGAGAGAATCAACGTCATTATGTTGAGAAAGTCATATGCTGCCCACATTAGATTTTTTTAATAGTTAAGGTTCCAAAACGATGAATTAAGACATCCGCAACTTTAAACCCTTTAATTAAACCGTTCTACACTTCAGACGAACAAATGACCAAAAGCATTGTCTCGTACATTTTGTTTTGCTGTGAGAGAAACAACGTCATTATGTTGAGAAAGTCATATGCTGCCCACATTAGATTTTTTTAATAGTTAAGGTTCCAAAACGATGAATTAAGACATCCGCAACTTTAAACCCTTTAATTAAATCGTTCTACACTTCAGACGAACAAATGACCAAAAGCATTGTCTCGTACATTTTGTTTTGCTGTGAGAGAATCAACGTCATTATGTTGAGAAAGTCATATGCTGCCCACATTAGATTTTTTTAATAGTTAAGGTTCCAAAATGATGAATTAAGACATCCGCAACTTTAAACCCTTTAATTAAATCGTTCTACACTTCAGACGAACAAATGACCAAAAGCATTGTGTAGTACATTTTGTTTTGCTGTGAGAGAATCAACGTCATTATGTTGAGAAAGTCATATGCTGCCCACATTAGATTTTTTTAATAGTTAAGGTTCCAAAACGATGAATTAAGACATCCGCAACTTTAAACCCTTTAATTAAATCGTTCTACACTTCAGACGAACAAATGACCAAAAGCATTGTGTAGTACATTTTGTTTTGCTGTGAGAGAATCAACGTCATTATGTTGAGAAAGTCATATGCTGCCCACATTAGATTTTTTTAATAGTTAAGGTTCCAAAACGATGAATTAAGACATCCGCAACTTTAAACCCTTTAATTAAATCGTTCTACACTTCAGACGAACAAATGACCAAAAGCATTGTCTCGTACATTTTGTTTTGCTGTGAGAGAATCAACGTCATTATGTTGAGAAAGTCATATGCTGCCCACATTAGATTTTTTTAATAGTTAAGGTTCCAAAACGATGAATTAAGACATCCGCAACTTTAAACCCTTTAATTAAATCGTTCTACACTTCAGACGAACAAATGACCAAAAGCATTGTGTAGTACATTTTGTTTTGCTGTGAGAGAATCAACGTCATTATGTTGAGAAAGTCATATGCTGCCCACATTAGATTTTTTTAATAGTTAAGGTTCCAAAACGATGAATTAAGACATCCGCAACTTTAAACCCTTTAATTAAATCGTTCTACACTTCAGACGAACAAATGACCAAAAGCATTGTGTAGTACATTTTGTTTTGCTGTGAGAGAATCAACGTCATTATGTTGAAAAAGTCATATGCTGCCCACATTAGATTTTTTTAATAGTTAAGGTTCCAAAACGATGAATTAAGACATCCGCAACTTTAAACCCTTTAATTAAATCGTTCTACACTTCAGACGAACAAATGACCAAAAGCATTGTCTCGTACATTTTGTTTTGCTGTGAGAGAATCAACGTCATTATGTTGGGAAAGTCATATGCTGCCCACATCAGATTTTTTTAAGAGTTAAGGTTCCAAAACGATGAATTAAGATTAAGACATCCGCAACTTTAAACCCTTTAATTAAATCGTTCTACACTTCAGACGAACAAATGAAGGAAGCGTTATCTCCACTAATCTTTTTGCCAAGCAATCAATTTCCCGTCGCTTTAAGCTGCACGATGTATTGAAGAGCATTCAATAATCTATATAAAAAAACGACATTTCGAAAATTCCAGGAGTTGTTCCACATCAACATCAAGAATTCCCGGAAATAAACATCCACTTCCATTCAGCACAGAACCTAAAGTCGTGATAGGGTTCAGTTTTCGATGTTGAATCAACGCCCGATTCCCTATTTGGGTGGTAAATAATACAGATAATTGAGAACATGATGTACAAAGAGATAATAATCTCGCCTCCTCCAAGATAAGAGGTGTGGCCAGGCGTGATCAGATGAAAAAAATGATACAATCTTTTGATTAAGATGTTCGATGAGGCAAGGTGGGTTCGATTTATTAACCTTTTGATACAAATCGTGTTGGAAGGGCGGATATTAATTTACACATTAAATATTGCAAGTTTGTTACAACCTCCTTGTCAGGTTTTGATATTTTCTTGATACACAGAGAGCTGAAGGCGTTTTTATAAATCGTCCTTGGTCATCATTAGATGAACCTTGATATGCCGTTATGTCAGATTTTATTCGAGCTCGCGTTTTCATTGTCGAATTTCTTTGTTTAAGAACTAAGGTCATGTGCATATTTTGTGTTGATGGAAAATTTAATTACACTTAATGAGAGAAATGTATTCTCCACAATATTTATTACTTTCCTTATATACATAATGTATAAGGAAAGTATTGTGATGAGGTCGAAAATTCGAATTCGAGTTTTCGACCGGAGAGCACGTTTCAAGCATCCCTGATCACGAATGAAACATTTTTGAGGTGATGTCTGTGTGTGTGTGTCAGTGAGCCTGCGGAGACGATAACTGACGAACAAATGGACCGATTCAAACGACATATGGTATAAAAATCACAATCCGTGAATACTGGAGGCCTATTGTTTTTAAACGTAATCGAATGTTCAGAACACTCCTAAATTGTCGAGTGAAATTTTGAACAAATTATCAAAAAATCAAAACCTTTAATAAAGTTACGCAAATAGGCATTTCTAATGTAATTTTTCCTTAGAAAACGATTGACATAAACTTTAGAACGCTAGCATAAACCGTTCCCGAGATATTGCACAGTTTTTAAATAAATTTATCAAAAAATCCCATAAATTAAAAAGAATATATTAACTGTTGAAAAACATGTTCACTTTTCATATGTAATATCATGCGATAAATTGGGTGACATTATTCTCGTGGATCTAGCTCGTTCCCTCCCTTCTTGAGAAAAGATACTTTGAGTAATATTTTTGTATTTGAACGCCAATAGCTATTTATCTGTCCTTATTATCTGTAACTTATTTTGCCGTCCATAACGCTTGGCGAGATTTTGGCGCCGAATTTGGCGGAATGTCGCCAACTTGGCGACTTTTTTAAATGTTGTCAAATTAACGGAAATCTCGCCAAATGGATAAAAATGACACTAAATCAGTGAAAATTACGACTAATTGACGAAAATTCAATTTCTTGGAAAGAATATAAATAGCTACTATACGAAAAACCTATTTTTTTATTGTAAAAATAGTAAATTCATTACATTATATAAGGAAAGTCATGTGTTGCCCACATCAGATTTTTTTTTTAGTTTATTTGAAATTGTCAGGTGGTATATAGGATGATTTTATGTTTTGAAATCACTTGTAAAAGTTCTTAAATTTGCATAATACTGGTATAACGCAGTGGATCGTACAGCGGACCACTTGGGATCCGTGACAAACTTTAAAGGGATCCGCGAATAACAGAAAAAGTACAGGAATAACTTCACAATGAAATTATCATTAACCGAACAGAACATTTCTAATTTTATTTGTAAAAAGCAGCATCATTGTTCACATTAAACTTTGTGGATTGTTACTAATAACGGAACATTACTAGTTTAAAGGTCTTCAATGCTTATATTTAGATGCATCTTATACAAATTTCCTGAACGGATAATTCTTAATTTATGATCCCAATAAATGCTGTTCATTACTGGAAATTAAATGTTTGTTACATTACATCTAACTTTCATTAATAGTTTGCATTTTAATGACCTATCTCAATTTATGATTTTTCTACATGATTTTTAAAAATTACTAAGTGGTCGTTCAATTTAAAAGTTTGGGAACCAGCCTTTCCAGACCCTTCCGAAACCCCATTGTATACTTAAAAACTGCACTTTTGCAAACTTTTAGTATAGACAACGGGACAGAACCTAACGAAACTGAATTTTCGATTCTCCATTTTCACAATCCACGGAGGTGGGACTCCGGGGGCTATAAGAAAATGTTCGGACGTTTTGCACCCAAAAGCGTTTGCGCTTTTAATATGATTTTAACTTATTTTAGTGTGATCAAATAAAGACTTTCATTCCACGATCCAAACCGGGGAGGGGGGGCTCATCAAAAAGGTTTAGAGCAACTATTTCCACTGCCAGAAAGACTTTTATTATAAAGTATTTATTATTTTCTTAAAAAAAGATCAAGGTTAAAAATTACTTTTAATATAATTTTCTATGCCATTCAAGAAACAGCGCCAAGGAATTTAATATAAAAAAAACATAATTTCAGACAATTTTATTGCAGCAATACACACAAGCAAGCGCAATGTAACAGGATAATTTTTCTCCAATGTCATTTACAGATCAGGCAGCAACGCCCTTCTTTATACAGACAAGAATAAGAAATGCAGAATAATTTCTACGACATAATTAACGTGTGGGATCATCTTCAGCTATTTTTTAATCTCAATCTAGCATTGAAACTTTCAATAAAAGTAGGTCAGTGTAGATCAAGATATCGATAGATACTGATTAATCAATGTTCGCATTCTGGCTACCGCCCACTATTCACGATGTTCCTTTTATGTTGATTCCTATAGATAGAGCGCATCTTGTTTGAAAACGATGTAACTTCAATTTCCTGTAGATGGACGGTTGATTTGGAAAAATTCTTGATTCTATGATTCCAAAAGATGTAAAAATTTCAATTCCATGAAGTACTTCTGCCGTTCATTCACGATATGTGAATGCCTTGTACTATTACTTATCTTACAATTGAGGAGGGTCTAACTGCAAATATATTCAATCTCTATTTCTGCTATTTTACACAATTTGCGACAAACTCATAAATCCTGAAAATCATATTTCCACTACACCAAGATCATATCTTTGTAATTGACGTCTAATTGCTATGTGAAATGTTAGTTTTTACGACAAAAATAATCAGAATCTAACATTTTAAAACAATGGATGTAAAAAATATGCTTGTTTAAATAAGCTTAATACTTTTGAGATTCCTTAAATGATAATGCGCCACGTATTTGACCTGGGGACTCTTTTCCATCAGCGCCCGTAGGGGAGGGACAAGGGTCACTTAAACCTTCAAGGACTTTTAAGGTCACAAAGGAGGGCATTAAACTATTCAGTACTTTACGTTTCATCCCTGAGTTTGTCGCCCCCTGAAAAAAATGCTATAGCCGTCCATTCTCTTTTCCTTGCGTTATACATATATCATTTACTTGTGCAACGGGAAAAATCTTTTATTTGAAACAACAGTAAAATTTTCAAAATTTTGAATAAGCTCAGCAAAGATGAACACATCTAAATCGCATTGGAATACACTAAGTAACAAAAAGGTAGGTAGACATCTGATAATCATGTGATCTACCTCTGATGATAGTCTTTCTTTCCAGTGAATGGAGAATGTGGATTTTATAGCAAAATTTGCAGTGGAGAGTTTGAGTTTTTCAACATAATCAGATTTTTAAAAGAAGAGAGAGAGAGAGACTAAATAAATATCAGAGAATGTGATTTTTCCTCCTGAATACTACTTGATTCACATGCCTGTTAGTATTATTAACAAGAACACCTAAATAACTCATTTCGACCAAAAATGGTGAATGTGGTTGCAGTTAAACCATCTCAATTGTAACTTTTCTTTACACAGTTTATGGGGTAAAGTAACATTTAAAAAAATTACAGTTCCAGTGAAAACTTTGGAACGAATTTATTAGATTTCGTACCGTGTATTAATATTATATTACCTACAATGCATAGTATGTGCCATGGGAAATCATTGTGTGGAGTCAAACATCTAATTAACGGATTTATGTAGAATAACACGTTTCAAGCATTCTTTGGTAAGAATAAGTTAGTTTTAGTAATATATGTTTGTCTGTTAGAGAATATCTTGTGCGATATGTCTCGAACAAATTGAGCAAAAGAAATGGCATTTGACGGGTCTGACCTTTAGTTAAGATTATGTTATATTCCCAACCGAACACGTGATTTAAACTAATGAAATATATTAATGGGAATGGAAGTCAGGTATTCTGACAGATATACTCGACATATTTTATAAATAAAATTATGCATATCATTATCATTGTGTCGTTAATGAGGCTCGCAATATCATATTTATCATATATTTTAAAGGGTAAAATGCTTTTCAAACAACTTTTGTAAATAAGCATAAAATAAAATATACCTAAAAAAATTAATATTTTATGTCTATTTATCTGTCAGAAATTCATGGTGATAAATTAAAATGACACATTTAGTGATGCATTTGCCAACCTTGGCGAGAAATCTAGCGACAATCTGTCGACTTTTGGTAAATTTTGCCCCGCTAGCAGTAATTCAATATCGCTAAAAAAATAAATTTAATCTCTTTGATAATCCCCAATTTTAATTTATTTACCTATTTTCGTCGTACTCTTATATTTCAAAATTAAAAATGAAACATTTTTTATTGAATTTGATGTTAAAATACAGATTTATTTGAGAATAAATACAAATATGCCGCAATCACTGTACAATTATGACAAAAAAAATTTTTTTTTTTTTAGAATGTGATGTTATATACTGTCAAATCATGAAGTCAATTTTGATCTTTATATTTTAATCCGTTAATGTAATGACCAAAACTATATTCAGAAATGCTTGCGCTATCAAAAATAAATTGAATCATCTTAATTATGAACTTCGTTAGAATGACAGGTTAATTGTTTTCGAACAAAGCAGGAAGAAAATATTGATAAGCATGCGCAAGCAGTGATTGACTTGTCATATTTTCCAGTGCCAGTTAATGTAACAATTGACGATATATTTTATTTAAATTAAAAAAATAATTAAAAGTCTGTCTTGATCATAATTTTAGTGTAGCTTAATTTAACTCTTCATTTATTTTTTTAGAGTGGTTTTCTTATTGGAGTATCATTAATGTAGGTAGCAATGCATGCTTGTCTGTAACTTGCAAAAATAATTATATGTAAAAAAGAGAAGAATTAATTTTAGTTTTCAGAAGATTTGCCTTTAGTTTGAAGTCGAAAGCTTTATTGGAGCCTTATTGGCCTATTTTAATGGATTTTTAAAATTATATTTTGCAAAATCGCTAACCACGTGCATAAAGTAAATCAAATATATAACAAGAAAGATCAATCATATTTAAAGCATTGATTATGAAACATTTTCCAACTTCAATGCAATTTTATTTAAACATCTCTAAAATGCAATACATTCCTAAGTAATATTTTAAAACTTATCACAATACTACATTAATTTATTATATTTGAAAACTTAAACTTCATCGAAGAAAATGAACGTCATTCAAATAACGGCATTGAAACATAAATTGCCTGGTTTAAACATCTCTAAAATGAGATACATTCCTCGGAAATATTTTTGAAATCATCATAATACTACAATAATTTTTTATATTTGAAAACTTCATCGAAAATAACAGACATTCATTCAAATGACGTCATAGAAAAATAACACGCCTGGCTCTCTCTATAAAAGCAGCATTTCATTCATAACATTTCCCCATTCATTTCATTCATCACAGTACTAAAACAATTTATTTTATTTAAAAACTTAAGATCATGGAGCTACAAGTAATTAAACTCTAAGCTTAAAACTTCATCCAAAAAAATCGTCCTTATCTCTGTAAAATCAATGAATATTTCATTCATATCAGCTATGCAGACTCCATGAGCTAAATACTTTTGCGTTAAAGAAATACAGCAATTCTTATACAACTCATCCTACATATTTTGCTGTTTACATTTGATATAAGTGAAAAATAAGCTTCGTTGTAAAAATAATCAAATTTGGATGACCATGTAAACTCAAATATATTGTCATTGCGTTGTTTCAGTATGTACTTGTAGATGCACAGAATTTAAGCAAAAATAAAGCGGTTTTAGGACGAATGCAACACTCAATATGAATTAAAAAGAACTTTAAAAATCACGATTTTGAGACAAGATGTATGCCATATTTTATTTTAAAGTGGGTCACGTGATCTTTTCATATCATGGTCGCGTGATCGCTTCATATACGAGGTGTAATTATTATTTTAATTTTTATTTAAAAAACTACTGAATATATTTTGCTGAATTTTTTTTTATATATTTTATGGAAGAATTTGAATTTTACCTAAAATTTTTGAAGCAATTTGTGAATTTTAAATCCCCTTAAAAAATGTTTGAACAATTAGATCCCATAGGGTTCAATGTATTTCAGTTTTTCAACCCGGTTCAATCCAAAACTAATTGGGTGATATTATTCATTTATATTCCCATAGGTTCTACAGACCGTCTGAACAACATACTAAAATTTCAGTTTTATTAAGTCATTTTTACGGCAGTTATCGTGCGAACGGACAGACAGACAGACAGACTGAACAAAGTCATAAACACTTTTCAACTTTGTTGTAAAGTGTTAAAAAGAAAATTTTCAATACACTCTTCTGATTTAAGTATCTCTTGAACTAAGCGGTGGGTTTTGATGAAACAATTTCTAACAATGAAACTAAATCCAGGGGATACTCTAATATAAATTTTATCACACTTCTACAGAGTGCAGAATATCGAGAATTAAAATCTGTTTTTATATGTCTGTTTGTAATAACCACTTATAATACAGAAACGGCTGAATGAATTTACATACCTCTTTTTACTAGTTAATAAAGTGTGGTTTTTATGACTAAAATATTTCAAATTTTGTTCCGCGTTAACATATAAAAATAAAAATTTAAAAAAATGATTCCATGGTGAATATCTCCTACGCTACATGATCAATTTCCACGAAATTTTTCAATAAATGAGACCTTGTTAAGGGTATGTTTCGATTTAAGTTTAATCCCCCTACGCCTGGCCTCGGAAAAAAGGGAATGAAAATACCTTCCTATCTGATTGTAAAAACCGCTTATAACTAACTGTAAAGTGGCTTTGCAGATTACTATATATTTTAAATGATTCATCAGTCATTTTTGAAAATATTTATTTCGAAATATTTCGCATTTTATTTTATTTCAATATCATTCCCTGATGCATTAATTTATTCTGACCTGCAGTATCTCCATGATGTTTAAAATGTTTAGTTTTACTAATACTAATAACGCACTTTGCTCTACATATGTTTATTTTGTTACCGTTCAAAGCCCCTTGGATCAATATTTTTAAAGTTATTACCAAGATTATTTATATTTGTTTTATATTCCACGTAGGTAGAAAATTATCCCCTAAAATATTAATATTTTATCCATTTTTGTGTTTATTATTTTCATTTTCAATTTTCCTTAACTAATTTCATGTTTATATACATCTATGGTTTCTGCCTGTCACCGGTTATTCCATCTACTTACAGTGAGTTTATTCACTCCATCAACTGAACGTTCAACTCTCGCTGCTAGAAAATGAAATTATAATTTTCTGTTAAAATCACTTCATGGTTAAAAACATCCAAAGTACAAAAATGAAATATATAATAGTATCAATTGCTTTCGGAGGAAAACAATAATTTTCCTTTGAAATGTTTAACTCCTGACTTCTCATAGATGCACGAATTACATTTAAAATACACTCTATAACAAAAAAATCTGATGTGGGCAACACATGACTTTCCTTATATAATGTAATGAATTTACTACTTTTACAGTAAAAAAATAGGTTTTTCTTATAGTAGATACTAATATTCTTTCCAAGATATTGAATTTTCGACAATTAGTCGTCATTTTCATTGATTTAGCATCATTTTTATCCATTTGGCGAGATTTTCATTAATTTGGCAACATTTCAAAAAAGTCGCCAAGTTGGCGACATTCCGCCAAATTCGTCGCCAAAATCTCGCCAAGCGTTATGCACGAAGAAAAAAGTTATTCTTATAGCAGATAAATGACTATTGGCGTTCAAATACAAAAGTATTATTCAAAGTATGTTTTTTCATGAATGGAACGAGCTAGATCCACGAGAATGATGTCACTCAATTTATCGCATGGTATTACATATGAAAAGTGAACATGTTTCTCAATAGGAATTTTTTTTTTTTATGTGACTTTTTCATAATTTTTTTTAAAAATGCACAATATCTCAAGAACGGTTCATGTTAGCGTTCTAAAATTTATGCCAATCGTTTTCTAATGAAAAATTACATAAGAAATGTCTATTTGCGTAACTTTATTAGCAGTTTTGATTTTTTGACGATTTTTTCAAAATTTCATTCGAAAATTTAGGGGGGTTCTGAACATTCGATTACGTATAAAAACAATAGGCTTCCAGTGTTTACGGATTGTGATTTTTGTACCAAATTTGCTTCGAATCGGTCCACTCGTTCGTCAGTTATCGTCTCCACAGGCTCACTGACACACACACACACACACACACATACTTTCACACACACACACACACAGACATCACTTCAAAAATGTTTGATTCGTGATCAGGGATGCTTGAAACGTGCTCTCCCGTCGAAAACTCGAATTCGAATTTTCGACCCCGTCACAATACTTTCCTTATACATTATGTATATAAGGAAAGTAAAAATCGACGCACCAAGAAGGAGTTGTCCGATTGTGATAAAAATTGGTGGATGTGAAGAACATATATGGAAAAAGAAACGATTAAAATTTCAGAACAATTTAATGATTCAGAGATTGACCGTATACAAAGGGAGGAAGTCAATAAGGCGTTGGTCCACCTCTGGCTTGGATGCAAGATGTCACCCTGCGTAGCATAAACTGATAAAGTTCACGGATGATGTCCTGCGGAATATATTGTCAAATTGTCTCCAACTGTCGGGCTAAATCGTCAACATTTCGGGATGGTTGCAATCGCCTTCCCATAACGTCCCAAATGTGCTCTATGGGAGAGAGATCAGGAGACCTAGCTGGCCAAGGAAGTGTTGGGCAAGCTTGAAGACAATTCATAGCAACACGTGCCGTATGCGACCGGGCATTATCTTGTTGAAAAGTAAGTCCGGGGGGTGTCGCAAAAGGAACGGAAACACAACCGGTCGTAGAATGTTGTCTACGTACCGCTATGCTGTCAGTGTGCCAGAAATGACTGCCAAAGGGGTCCGGCTATCAAAGGAGATGGCACCTCAGACCATACCCATTTGCAGATATACACCTGCCCAGATATACACTTACTGAATGCGCAATTCCGATGCGCTGGAGCTCCCACTATTTATTCATTGGACACCAAATTTTATTCATTTGCATGTTCGCTTAAAATATCTTTGCATACGAAATTTCATTACAATTGGACAACTCTCTCTTGGTGCGCCGATTTTTTTTGTTATGGAGTATATATCATATTTGTCAATTCTAAATATCAAATGAAAAATATTAGCTCTTAAAATTAAATTAAATTCTGAAGTTGTATCTGTTCTTGCCCACTCTATAAAGCTTAATGAAAGTACATTACGATTTTAATATTACCCCGGTTGTCATCAGAGGTTGATAGTATAATTTGAATTTTTGTGCAAATGATGATGCCCCGTCTTCCATACAATAATTTCTGAATAATCACTACCAAGATTCGACCACCTGGATCACCGCTGAGATTTCCCCCCTTGGATCATCATCGAGATTCAACCACTAGGATCGCCGCCAAGATTTGCCCTCTTGGATCATCAACGAGATTCGATAACTAGGATCACCGCCTACACTCAACAATTTGGATCACTATAAGGATTCGACCAATTGGATCACCACCAAGATTTGACTTCTTTGAGCACCACAGAAATTCAGCAACTTAGATTACCACCAAGATCTGACCACTGGGATCACTGCCACCTTTTTCTCCTCCTTTCAGACTAGAACGGAATTCTTCATTTCTACAAATCCCTCAGTGTTTTCGAGGATGTGTGCTAATTCTCTTTTGGTGTGATAAATGTATTCAAAAAGTGCATAATTACAACTTTTGTCACTCAACTTATCCTATTCTCGTATGACAATTTTACTCATCCCTGGGAATATACTGCCAATCGCATCCCGACAGTATGAACTTCGATATTCACAGATAATTTCGAAATAATTACATGGTTTGTATTATTCGACATATTGGATCGCTATCAAGAATCATCTATATCGCTATCGGAAATTATATTATTTTAGAATAAATAAATTTAAACTCTCTGGTATTGTATCCAACAATTTTTCAGTTGAAAATTACAGTTACATTTTTTAACTAATGCTTTACAGAAATTAATTACATGGAATTACTACAAATATCCCATAAATAAACAGTGAAACTTCTATAACTGGAACGCCTGCCCGTCGAAATTTTTTTATACTTCGAAGATTTTCAGCGCATATTTTCTCAGCATATGACATCGTTACTTCGATTTGACTGGAATTTTTTGCAAGACCGATCACAAGTTTCAAAAGAAGAAACTTTTGAGAAGTTTCAAACGAAACTAAAGTTTAAATCGAAAAACGGTTTATTTCAGCGTGTTTGTCTACCATTTCTCTACAAATGTAACTTTCATATTTTTATATGCTATAGCTTTTGCGGTACGAGATAGAGGACCTTGGGAGACGCTATCGAAAAAATTTTCACTTCAGAAATGCATTAAAAGTAGAATAATTCATAAACTAATTTGAAATTTAAAAACCTGATGTGAGCAGCACATGACTTTTCCTGCAGACGTTTTCTTCACGTCAGATCCACGTTTTCTTCATTTAAATTAAATTTAATTCACTTTTCGTTCTCATTTGGTAACTGAACTTATTTTCAAAGGTTGCGTAGAGTAAATATGAAAAAAATTAAAATATCTCGAGAACGGCTAGTCCTAGTGCAATGGGATTAGTCTTATTCTTTAATCTTCTTCTTCTTCTTATCTTACTCTTTATAAAACAAGCATTTAATGAATATATTTGAGCATATGTAGTTTTTTATTTTAGATTTTAAAGATTTTTAAGGGCCATTTTGGAAAAAAAAGCAGGTTATTATTTTCCGAATCGTACCAAAATCTAATTAGAACCAGGGTAACCCACAAGCGACTTATCTACCGAATTTTGTTAAATTCGGTTTATTAGTTTTTCAGCTAGAGTGGATACAGGCTTTTGCGGGCCATGTCGCAAAAAAAGACGAGTTCTTTTTTTCCAAATCGTATCCAAAACTAATCAGCAGCAAACTCGTCCACAAGTAACTTACCTACCAAATTTTAAGAAATTCGATCCATTAGTTTTTTAGTTAGAGGGGATACAAAATCTGCACAGACACACACACAGACGTCACGCTAAAAATAATTTTTTTCGTATTCTAGAGGTCTCGAAACACGTAGATCCGTCGAAAACTGGAGTTGCGATTTTCGGCATGATTCCAATACTTTCCCTATATATTACCATGTATTGCAGGGAAAGTAAAAAAAGGCTTCGTCTATTGTATAGGTACAGGCCTGCAAAAATTCGTTATCTTGCTATTGTTAGTCTGTCCTGGACGCGAACTCGCAGCTCAAATATTTTATCTTTGACATTAAATAGCTCTTAAGTTAAGTTTAAATTTAAAACAGTTCATTTTAACGTATTTTCCTGACATTTCTCTATAAATGTATCAAACTTTATTTTTTTTATATACTGTAGTTGGGGTGTAAAGTAGCAGGCCTCCACTTGGTGCACCCTGGGTAATGCTAAATCTGCTACAGCTTTGCCGCTTGCTGAGTGATCTTTCTGAACAGGCTCATTTACACCGTATTGGACTTGTTGATTCATCATCATGTACTTTATGTGACTCTGGACAACCAATGACGGCAAATCATCTAGACGTGTGAGCTGCATTATCCAATTTTTCATTATATACTTTATGTATCATCATGTACTTTATGTATCATCATGTACTTTATGTGACTCTGGACAACCAATGACGGCAAATCATCTAGACGTGTGAGCTGCACTATCCAATTTTTCATCATGTACTTTATGTATCATCATGTACTTTATGTATCATCACGTACTTTATGTGACTCTGGACAACCAATGACAGCAAATCATCTAGACGTGTGAGCTGCACTATCCAATTTTTCATCATGTACTTTATGTATCATCATGTACTTTATGTATCATCATGTACTTTATGTGACTCTGGACAACCAATGACGGCAAATCATCTAGACGTGTGAGCTGCACTATCCAATTTTTCATCTTGTACTTTATGAATCATCATGTACTTTATGTATCATCATGTACTTTATGTGACTTTGGACAACCAATGACGGCAAATCATCTAGACGCGTGAGCTGCACTATCCAATTTTCCATCATGTACTTTATGTATCATCATGTACTTTATGTATCATCATGTACTTTATGTGACTTTGGACAACCAATGACGGCAAATCATCTAGACGCGTGAGCTGCACTATCCAATTTTCCATCATGAACTTTATGTATCATCATGTACTTTATGTATCATCATGTACTTTATATGACTCTGGACAACCAATGACGGCAAATCATCTAGACGTGTGAGCTGCACTATCCAATTTTTCATCATGTACTTTATGAATCATCATATACTTTATGTATCATCATGTACTTTATGTGACTCTGGACAACCAATGACGGCAAATCATCTAGACGTGTGAGCTGCACTATCCAATTTTTCATCATGTACTTTATGTATCATCATGTACTTTATGTATCATCATGTACTTTATGAATCATCATGGTACTTTATGTGACTCTGGACAACCAATGACGGCAAATCATCTAGACGTGTGAGCTGCACTATCCAATTTTTCTTGTAGATTCGAGAAATACTGGCAAGCTAGAAGTTTGATGGCCTAGCGGCCAATGTAACTGGCATTTGATAAATAAAAAATAAAATAATAAATATACTGTAGTTTTTACGGTACCAGAAAGAGGAACTTGAGGAACGTGAAATTTGTCAAACAGCGGCGCCTACTTTTTTTTTAACATAGAGTTATTCGAGATATAAAAGTTTTACAGTCTATTAAACAATTTCCAAAACTGTTATTTTCGTTACCTCACCAACCTTGTGATCCCCATCAACATTTCCAACAGCATATTACAACCCTAAACATCTCCAACTTAAAAAAAATAGAAACCTGCATGAAAGCGGTCTAATTTCCAACATTATTACGCACTCTCGAACAAACACTCACGCCGCAGTGAAAGTGGCCAGGCCCGCCCTTTATTGTGACCCTCTATTAATAAAGGGCGGAACCCCTAAAAGCCCCCCAACACTCTTGCCCAAACTTAACTCTCTTTCTATTGCCTGAAAGTGATTTCAGGCTTTTCAAAGCGGTTTTTTTCTGCTAAAGAACATTTCTATGATTCTTTTGTGTGATATCTAGGTGAGAAAATGGTACGATTTGTAGATAATGACACGTATTTTTCACATTTCTGTTATTGGATATATTGGCTGTTATTGATTCTTAATGCATTTCTTGTTGAGGCGGATGATATATGGACGGCCTTTGTGGCTGCCGTTTGTCAGTTCCTGGGAAAAAACAAGTGGCTTCGATATAATAGTAGCTTTGAACACTTCTCGCAATTTTTCACTTCCATTTCAGAGCGTTTAAAAAATTGTTAGAGAGGATGTCTGTGTGCATGTGTGTGTCTGTGTGTTTGGGGGGGGGGGGTCTTTGGACGCGATATCTCACGAATGAATGTAGCGTTTTGAAAAAAGAACTTGGTATGATTATTACAATCAGTGAATACTAGAACCCTATTGATATTAAAGATAATCGAATTTTCGAAATCCCTCCCCTCTATTTTCAAATTAGTTTTAAAAAAATTTATAAAAGTAATCTGGATTTTCAATAATGTTAAATAAATATCACGTAAATTTTCACTAGAAAACCAATGACACAAACTTTAGAACGCTACCTTGAACGGTTCTCAAGATACTGCAAGTTTTCCAAATAAGTTTATCTAAAACATTACATAAAATTAAACAGTATTGTAATGAAATACACACCCACCCTCTTTCATTAAATCAAATTCTTCTAAATTCATGTTTCGGAAACACTGTTTCAAAAATCCATTTTGTTCTATCGTTTCGGAGAATTCCAAATTATACTTTCGATTTCAAACTTTGTTCTTGAGAATAAATTAATACCATTTTGATAAAAAGCCAAATATTTCACTCCTTCTTCCTGGAACCGTTCGGTTTGTAACGATAACCCCTCGCGCCTTAATACATATGACGTACTTTCCCTTTTCCCGCGAAATATGTTTATATGGAAATGTACCGGCGTTATTTTTTTTCCTCGTCATGAATGTGCGTAATGTTACAAAAGACGCTTATGTCTGATTTTGGTAAATAGTTTCAGTTGACGACAGACCATGGACGGGGAAGGTCACGTATGCCCACGGGGCAGGAGAATCGAAATTAATCAACCGAAATTCTAAATTAAATTTAATTATGAAATAATCAATTAGCTTATTAAAAGTCGCGTTTTGAAAAGAAATAAGTTTCGATGGTGAAGGTGAGATGATTTACCTTTGATGAAGAAATATCGGTATTTGAAAGCGTGATATCTTGTACACGCTTGCCATGTATAATAACTTTGTCATCAGCGAGAAGGAGTGTTAATCGTAATATCATCTTGTGAATCCTGTCTCGCATGCAACAACCTATCATGTATTGAAATGGAAATGATTTGAATGCAGTTCAATAAATCGAGTGGAATAATTCTGAAAGTGACTCTTGAATCTTTATTTAGCTTTGCAATCACCACATCTACTTCTCCATGTATTCAATTCGTAAATCGTAAGCTGCTTATCAACAGAGCTCGATGTCAACTCAGCAAGTCTTCATATCTATTGACCCGCCTGCCTTACCTGCGCTCCATGGAAAAATAACACAACGCAAATGATAACACGCCGTCACTGTCGGATCACGACCAAGTACCGAGTCTCTTGGGAGAAAAGTGTTAATTCAATGCCTCACTCTGATTCAACAATTTTGAAACATCACCTGGGATATTATGTTAGCGACCCACTTCGCGTGTCTGGTCTTTCTGAAGTTTCCCCCGGGCGACCCATTACAGCATGTATCGTTCCATATGCAATATTTCTCCACTAATTTGGCTAAATATCACTAAATTGGCGAGGTTTTTAAAATGGTGCCAAATGGACAATTCCGATTTTTTTTTTTTTTTAAACTCTTAAAACCAATTGATATTTATAGAGAATTTTTTTCTGATTTGAAATATCCAAGCGAAAATCTCTTAAGATAATTATTTATCTGATATCAAGAAATGAAAAAGGGCAAAATCTACTCAAACACAAAACTGCCGTGATTGGCTGTGATGTCGTATGGCCTGTTCGACCTGTTATGCAACATTCTATCGCCTTTTGCCTTGAAATATTTGTAGGGTAGTTGGGGATTAATTTTGTGTACAATTGAATTTTTGCATTTGTACTTGGTCTGTTTGAATTTAGATCATTTGTTGATTATTTTATTTTATTGAAAACATGGATCCTGGTTTTGATCGTAGTTTTAGAAAGGGAATCAGACAATTTGCCTAAGATCCATTTTACTGTGATGACGCTTCATTTAATAAACAATAAAGGTTTTGCGACAGTTGAAACTCGAGTAAACTTAATACCCCTTTCTTGAAGGTTAATTATTATTATTATTATTATATGTTAATTACATCTACGTTTAGGGTATCTGTGATGGAAATCGAAGCACTACGAAAAATGCAAAGACTTTGGACGCCAATTACTCCGAACCTGATAGATAAAAATGTACATATTTTTTAACACTTTACAACAAAGTTGAAAAATGTTTATGACTTTGTTCATTCTGCCTCTCTGTCTGTCTGTCCGGTAACACGATAACTGCCGTAAAAATGACTTAATCAAAATGAAATTCTAGTATGTTATTCAGACGGTCTGTAGGACCTATGGGAATATAAATGAATAATATCACCCGATTAGTTTTGGATTGAACCCGGGGTGAAAAAATGAAATACATTGAGCCCTATGGGACCTAATTTTTCAAACATTTTTTAAGCAATTTTAAAATTCACAAATTGCTTGGAAAATTTTAGGTAATATTCAAATTATTCCATAAAATATATAAAAAAAATTTCAGCAAAATATATTCAGTAGTTTTTTAAATAAAAATTAAGATAATAATTACACCTCTTATATGAAGCGATCACGTGACCATGATATGAAAAGATCACATGACCCACTTCAAAATCATATATGGCATCCATCTTGTTTCAAAATCGTGATTTTTAAAGTTCTTTTTAATTCATATTGGGTGTTGTATTCGTCCTAAAACCGCTTTATTTTTGCTGAAAGTCTGTGCATCTACATACCGAAATAACGGAATAACAATATATTTGAGTTTAAATGATCATCCAAATTTGATTACTTCTACAACGAAGCCTATTTTTCACTTATGTAAAATGTAAACAGCAAAATATGTAGGATGATTTGTATAAGAATTGCTGAATTTTTTAACGCAAAAGTATTTAGCTCATGGAGTCTGCATAGCTGATATGAATGAAATATTCATTGATTTTACAGAGAGAAGGACGATTTTTTTGGATGAAGTTTTAAGCCTAGAGTTTAATTACTTGTAGCTCCATGGTCTTAAGTTTTTAAATAAAATAAATTATTTTAGTGCTGTGAGAGAGAGAAAGAGAGAGAGATGAATGAAATTAATGGGGAAATGTTATGAATGCAATGCTGCTTTTATAAAGAGAGCCAGGCGTGTTATTTTTCTATGACGTCATTTGAATGAATGTCAGTTGTTTTCGATGAAGTTTTCAAATATAATAAATTATTGTAGTATTATGATGATTTTAAAAATATTACCGAGGAATGTATCGCATTTTAGAGATGTTTAAACCAGGCAATTTATATTTCAATGAAGTTCATCATTTGAATCACACAAGTCAAAGTCACATCATTTGAATAGAGTGCATTTTTTTCGATGAAGGTTTAAGTTTTCAAATATAATATATTAATGTAGTATTGTGATAAGTTTTAAAATTTTACTTAGGAATGTATTGCATTTTAGAGATGTTTAAATGAAATTGCATTGAATTTGGAAAGTGTTTCATAATCAATGCTTTAAGCATGATTGATCTTTCTTGTTTCTTGTTCTGTTGGTCCAGATTACGAATATATGAAAGAATTTTAATACTTTAGAACTTTTTTAGAACAGCAACTGTCCGAGCGAGTGACTTTTCAATTTTTCTTATTTTCACTCAAACTTCAAAAGATAGACATAAATAGTATGCGACAAAAATATGTATTATCAAATTTAGTTTCTGAATCCAATTTTTTTTTTTTTTTTTTTTTTTTTATAATGCTAATTTATTGAACCTTATTGACTTAGTTTTCGAGTAATCGTCTTGTTAAGTTGAAGAAGATTGAAAATTTTTGCTTTACAAGTTTATGATGCTTATAAAAACTAAAAGTGCTAACTATGAACAATAAGCAATAATTTATAACTCTTTCAAAGTCTTGCAAGTATATATAATTGGGTTTTGGATCGTGTGGCTATAATTTCGATAGCTTAGTTTTTAATCTGGATTTTCTAATAGCTGGCAAAGATGCAATATTTAACATATCACGATTGTTGCAGATCAGTGTCTTTACTTACTCCTTGGTGAAAAATGAGTGCACAAGCACGAGATATTTTATTTTGTTTAAAAAAATTAGAAGGTTAAATAAACTTGGGGATTCTAAAGAAGCTTAATGATTGGTGAGGTTTGAACATAATACATGGAAATATACATAATCAGTTACGTAATTATATGCCGCCAGGCAAGTTTATAAATTAACTTGTATGTAAAATCTCGTCAGCTATATTGGTAAGTTCAATATATATACCGTAAAGCAAGTTAATAAAAAAAATTGCACATTTTGAGAAAATTGCATATCTAGAGTCGGAGCATCCAGATGAAATCGGGACGTAAAGTAAAAGTGCTAGCTAGCTATAAACAGTTAGCAAGCAATTTGTAGCACTTTGAAAGCCTGTAAACGAAACAAATGGGCCTGAAAAAAAATCAAACAAATTGAATCTTACTGAAGTTTTATTTTACAAAATATTATTTACGCAAAAACCATTTCCTCTTCATCGGACTGGAGAACCCAACTCTGATTTCTTTTTTTTTAATGTACTCCGTAAATTTTTGACTGCAAATAGCCTTTTATAGTTAAGTTTGTTATACAGTAAATTCAAACCGAAAGTTTAGATTGAGCGGTGCATTTTTTCTGTGAATTAAAAATATTATTTATGTTTATATGTATATATATTTTTATGCACATATTTTTTAATATATTTATATGATTTGTGAGGATTCTAAATATAGTATATAAATTTATT
The DNA here is from genome assembly GCA_951213105.1 of Amaurobius ferox. NCBI lineage: Eukaryota > Metazoa > Arthropoda > Arachnida > Araneae > Amaurobiidae > Amaurobius > Amaurobius ferox. Next base: position 122,086,122 of record OX578144.1, on the reverse strand, counting down.
TTTAAATTAAAAGCAGTTTTAAATTGTTTCTTATAATATTACATTTCAAAATCTACAATAAACAGTAAATCATTTATGATTTTGAATAGGTAAAGCAATTATTTTCCATTTAATTTCTATTCCTATTGTCCAATGTTTCAAATTTGCGATTTATTTTTTTAGATAAAATATATTTTATAACTTTTCAAAAGCACATGTACTTAATAAAAATACTAAATTGCAACTGCTTACTGCAGTATACTGGTATAAAAAAATTATGCACATATTTTTTTTTTATATTCTCTAAATTAACTGCGAACATCACACACTAAACCGGGCTCAAAGTCAATAATCTACTTTGTATTTGGTTTTAAATTCATCCGTAATAGCAAAACTAAATATAGAGTTCCGAACCAGTAGTGGACACCCATAAGGATTTTGTAAATTTTCAAAGTTTATTAAATCATAAAGAAATAACTTCTCATGAAAAGGCTTTAAAAATCGGATTATACAGTAACTGATTTATTATCATAACATACGTAACGAACACTCTTCAATGACAGTGGTGAATTTTGTTTAAAATCTGGCTTCCTGCGCTTCAAATTCAAACTATCTTTTACGAAAAACATCATTTTTTTGGCACAGATATATATATTTTATCTGATGATGTAAAACTAGTAGTCGGACACATTGGAGCGATACAATACTTATAACTAACTATTCGGTCATTTTAAATGGAAGAAACAGTTATAATTATCGGAACTTTACGAATGTAATCAAACTTATGCAGCAATTCTCGAAGACGCGATCCGCGGATGAACCTTGGACGTCATATTCCTTGCGCGCCAAAATGGGTCGTTTTCCCGCCACAGTCAGAATGGCGAACTTTGACTGGTATTAAAACATGAAATACAGATCGGAGAATAAAAATTTTTATACTTTTGTCCGCTTTACAATATTTAGAATCGAATAAATAATAAAAAAAAAGAGGCCGGAATTATTCATTGACGAAAATAAGACAAATATGATGTGACATTATGATTTATGTCAAATATGATGTCACATTAACGAAATTGAAGCCAAATTGAGAATTATCAAAACCCTTTAATATATGCACCATATTGCTTGCTTGGCGAATGCTAGCAATATTTCTAATTGTTTCGTTGGATTTGAGCAAAAATGAAGTTAATTTATTATTTCGAAATAGTTTTTGCACTCTGTCATCCAGAACTTTCTGTTAGGTCGGACGGTATGGGTCTCAACAACGACAACAACAACTCTGTCATCCAGAAATATGCCAAATGTTAATGTGCAATTGAATGTTAAGAATATTGTGACGTGGACCCTGTACATCACTTTTTCACTGTGAGTGTAATCACTGCATTATGTAGGAAAAGTTATGTGCTGCCCACATGAGATTTTTTTAATTTATTATACTACTAGAATAAATTTCTCGGCTGTGTCCGGGTTCTATATAATCGTCCGCTACGTAAATAATACAAATACATTTGTATATAATTGCCTTTGTGCAGTAAAAAATAAATGTTGTATAAACATGGCAGGCACATAATGCAGTAAAATACTCCCTGTAGCTGGCATTTTATATTACAATGACGTCCAAAAACGCCATTGAATTTTTTCAGTAAATACGCAGGAGAGGTACCTCTTTTTCCCATTATAAGTTCGAGGCACATGCCTTATCTCAAAAGCTTTCAGGTGGCCGACATGCGTTAGGTGTCTTTTAAATCTACATGTATTTTTGCGAAGAAGAAAATCTTGCCATATAAACTTTAAAATTGTATAGACTCCTCTTTGAGAAAAAAAAGTAGTTAGCATAAAGTTAACAAAATTTGAGTAATAAAAATCTAGATAAGTAACGGTCAAGATACGCCCTGACCACACACGCGTCTTGGGGAAAGATAATTTGCAGGGGCTACAAGTAAGGTAACCCTTTCAGTCGCCAACCAGTTAGGAAAAGCACGAGGAGGAGCTACAGGAAATCTAATTTGACTATAGGTTAAGATAATATAATAAAGGAATATATAATTGGTTGAGGAAAATTTGGGACGTACACACATTGAAACTATGTGAACAGAAAAAGGAGAACCAGCGAACACTTCTATGAAAACACTTCGATGGTACACATTGCACCTGCCGCAGCAGGTGCAATGTTTCTGCAGGCGATTTTCATGGACGCCAATGCCTGCAAAGGGGGATCGAACTGTTTGGGATAGTGTATGTCAAATACCTGTCTTTTTGGGAGGGTCTTCGTTTGAAATAGACGCTGTCCCGCCTGTAAGCAAAAGGTTGAACGCATTTTTTTCGAAACGGAATTTTGAAAGGTTTTACATTTTGAAAATGCGTCTTAATTTTTGCCTGAGATGCATGAAATTTGGCAAGAAGACACCTCTTATACTTTTTAATGAAACTGGGCATGCATTTTATAATTGAACCTTATTAAGGTAATTAAAAGTGAATAAGGACCTGATTAAATGATGAAAATTAAGTTTTAATGAGGAAAAATATTTTTAAAAAATTAACTTTCTAAAGGATTTAAAAATGAATATCCAAATTTGTTCATAATGTATTTTTGTGTGATCATAATGTAAAATTAATCAAAAATGTGAACAAATGGCACGCAAGGAACATTTTCAAATTTTCGTTAAAAAAAATTAAATTGAAAAATAAATACAAAATTATAATAAAATTGAAAATAAAATTAATGGTATTGTATATAGTAATGTTAAGAGGAATATTTATACAAATTTTCACGTTTCAAAGTCAATAAATAAATAAAAAAAAAAAATCAACGTCCACCGTCCCCTTAAGAGGGAACCTTGTATTTGTACTAAACAATATAGTGTTTCCTCCACAATACCTAAATTCGTTATTCTAGAGAAAGTCATGAGTTGGACGCATGCTTTTTTTTCTTCTAGACACACACACTCAAGCACGTAAACATGGAATTAACCTCAAAGGTGAAAATAGTAATTAAACGGTGTTACCGTTAACTTCTAGCTATTTAACGTTCTTTAGGAAGAGTGGTGGAATTCAACAATGAACTATTTGGGAATTCACTCCACTAAGAGCACGCGACTGCATCGTTAACTTTCCTTTTTCGTTGCCGCTTTCACTTTTACCTCCGTTCGGAGGTCGATTAAGATCAAAAGGCTATGATCTCATTCATCATGTTAAAGAACTCGCGTTATTTATACCTATACCTAATAAATGTACCTTAAAGTTATTTTTCGAGCTTACTACGCCATTGTATGCAAAAAGCTATGATCTCATTCATCATGTTACAGAATTCGCGTTATTTAAACCTATACCTAATAAATGTACCTTAAAGTTATTTTTCGAGCTTACTACGCTATTGTATGCAAAAAGTTCCAACGTGGGCATGTAGCCAGAAATTTTTTTTCGGGTGGGCATAATTTCTGACGAAAACATAAAAATATGTTTAAAATGTAACATATTTATAATTAATCGATAATTATATATTTTAAAAAATCTAATGTAGGCAGCAAATGATTTCCTTATATAATGCAATGAATTTACTACTTTTACAGTTTAAAAAATCTGATGTGGGCAGCACATGACTTTCCCTGCAGACTTATATACACATTCTTTTATTTTAATTAAATTTAATTCACTATTAATTCAATTTTCGTTCTCATTTGGTAACTGGACTCATTTGCAAAGGTGGCGTAGAGAAAAAAACAAAAACTAATATATCTCGAGAACGGCTAGTCCTAGTGTAATGGGGTTGGTCTTATTCCTTTCATCGTTAAAAATTACGTATTAAACGAGCATTTGATGGATATATTTGAGTATACCTAGTTCTTTAGTTTAGATTTTGACGATTTTTGCGGGCTATTTTGCAAAAAAAGGCAGCTTATTTTTTTTCGAATCGTACCAAAATCTAATCAGCACCAGGATGACCCACAAGCGACTTATCTACCAAATTTTGTAAAATTCGGTTCATAAGATTTTTAGCTAGAGTGGATACAAGCTTTTGCGGATCATTTCGCAAAAAAGGCGGGTTCTTTTATCCCCAATCGAACCCAAAATTAATCAGCACCAGATTCGCCCACAAATGACTTACCTATCAAATTTTATGAAAATCGGTCGATTAGTTTTTTAGTTAGAGTGGATACAAAATCTGCACAGACAGACACACAGACACACACGCAGACGTCACGTTAAAGATAGTTTTTTCGTATTCTAGAGGTCTCAAAACATGTAGATCCGTCGAAAACTCTGTGATTTTCGGCATGATTCCAATACTTTCCCTATACATTGCCATGTATTGCAGGGAAAGTAAAAATCTGATGTGAGCAGCACATGACTTTCCCTGCAGACTTATATTTACGTTCTCTTTATTTTAATTAAATGTATTTCACTTTTATTCAATTTTCGTTCTCATTCGGTAATCGAGCTTATTTTCAAAGGTGGTGTAGGGAAAGTACAAAAAACTAAAATATCTCGAGAACGGCTAGACCTAGTGTAATGGGGTTGGTCTTATTCTTTTCTTCGTTAAAAATTACGCATTAAACAAGCATTTAATGGATATATTTGAGCATACGTAGCTTTTTAGTTTAGATTTTGACAATTTTTGCGGGCCATTCTGCAAAAAAAGGCAGGTTATTTTTTTCTGAATCGTCCCAAAATCTAATCAGCACCAGGGTGTCCTATACGTGACTCATCTATCGAATTTTGTGAAATTCGGTCCATTTGTTTTTCAGGTAGAGTGGATACAAGCTTTTGCGGGCCATTTCGCAAAAAAAGGCGGGTTCTTTTATTTCGAATCGTACCCAAAACTAATCAGCACCAGCCCCGCCTACAAGTGACTTACCCACAAAATTTTGTGAAAATCGGTCAATTAGTTTTTTAGTTAGAGCGGATACAAAATCTGCACAGACAGACACACAGACACACAGACAGACACACAGACAGACACACAGACAGACACACAGACAGACACACACACAGACGTCACGCTAAAAATGGTTTTTTCGTATTCTAGAGGTCTCGAAACGTGTAGATCCGTCGAAAACTCGAGTTGCGATTTTCGGCATGATTCCAATACTTTCCCTATACATTACCATGTATTGCAGGGAAAGTAAAAAATGTTATTCTTATAGTAGGTACTAATATTCTTTCCAAGATATTGAATTTTCTTCAATTAGTCGTCATTTTCATTGATTTAGCGTCATTTTTGTCCATTTGACAAGATTTTCGTTAATTTGGCAACATTTAAAAATGTCGCCAAGTTGGCGACATTCCGCTAAATTCGTCGCCAAAATTTCGCCAAGCGTTATGGACGGAGAAATAAATTATTCTTACAGCGGATAAATGACTATTGGCGTCCAAATACAAAAGTATTACTCAAAGTATCTTTTCTCGTGAATGGAGCTAGTTAGATCCAAGAGAATGATGTCACCAAATTTATCGCATGATATTACATTTGAAAAGTGAACATGTTTTTTAACAGTAATTATTTTTTTTCATTTATGGGATTTTTTGATAAATTTATTTTAAAAATGTGCAATATCTCAAGAACGATTCATGCTAGTGTTCTAAAATTTATGTCAATCGTTTTCTAAGGAAAAATTACATAAGAAATGCCTTTGCGTAACTTTATTAAAGGTTTTGATTTTTTGATGATTTTCTCAAAATTTCATTCGAAAATTTAGGGGGTTCTAAACTTTCGATTGTGTTTTAAAACAATAGGCTTCCAGTATTTACGGATTATGATTTTTGTGTCAAATTTCATTCGAATCGCTCCATTCTGTCGTGAGATATCGTCTCCACAGACTCACTGACACACACACACAGACATCACTTCAAAAATGTTCGATTCGTGATAAGGGATGCTTGAAACGTGCTCTCCCATCGAAAACTCAAATTCGAATTTTCGACCCCGTCACAATACTTTCCTTATACATTATGTATATAAGGAAAGTAATAAGTATACATTTTACCATACATTTAGAAATTTATTAAATGGCAAAAGTTGGGAAAAGTATGTTATTTTAGAAGATGGCATAAAACATATATGAAAAATATGCATTTCGGGGAGAGGTAGGTTCACGTGGTCTCCCCCTGCCCTGTCCTAAACATGACATTTCAAGGAAATAATGAGATATCGGTATTCTGGCACTACACAAATTGAAGCTTTCTTAGATATTCGATCTGGCTGAAAGTCGATAGTCTTATTGAGATCAAACTCCCAATGCTGATACCAGCATTTAGCAAGCAAATTATTTCACCTCTGTGTGCGATTGCCATTATTTTTTTAGAAATTATTATCATTTTTATAGAGCATAATGCTATAGCAATCTTAACATTCGAGTACTTCAAGTTCTAATCATGAAAATTACTAAAAATTGTGCTTAGTTGCAGTAATTACTAAAATTTTATGTAGTTCTGATAATTATTAAAAATTATATCGAGTTTTAATAATTAATAATAATTCTATCGAGTTTTAGTAATTATTGAAATTCTACCTGGTTTTAGTAGCTACTAAAAATTGTATCTATTTAGTTAATTATATTGTAATATATAATATTATAATTATATTATATTGTATCTATTTAGTTAATGTTATCTATTTTCAGGTACGTAGACGTAAAAGTTGATAGAGTATAGTGCATATGTTGTTCTTGAGTTTTACTGTACACGTCTAAAGTACACAAACACAGATAGAGGGATAGAGCGATAAATATATAGATAGATAGTCAAACAGAGAGAAATATAGATGCAGATATATTTCCCAGTGTATTCAATATGTGCTCAGGAAGTCTTAAAACGTGCTTATACTTTAAAATCTCTAAATAGAAAAGTTTTGGGGAAACACTTATCAATCTATACTATAGTGTGAGACAATAAAAGTTCAAAAATTCAAATTTTGAGTAAACTAGGTTTTAACAATAAGTTTTAGATAGTAAGTATTAGTCAACAAAATTTTTATTAATTTTCTAGAGTTACTGATTTAGACTATGCTTGTATCTTTTGATTCCATACAACTTTTTGAATTTTATAAAAAGAATTTCATTTATTTAATTTACTGCCACAAATCTCCTAAATGCTATAAATCACACATAATCTTACACTCTCGTCTTAAAAAAAAATCACATTTTCCGAACTTCATCTCCATCCCCCTTCGCTTAGAGCTAGACTAGCTCCGCGGTGCAGTACATCATTTTGATCTATAGGCTAGTACTAAATCACCCGCGCCATCCTCAATATCTACTCCAGTTCAAGGATTTATGGCCGCCCTTATATTTTATAGTTGTTGCCGTATGTGCAGAATCTCTCATAAAAAGTGTCAATAGTTGTTTAAGCACCGCTACGCTGCTTTAAAAATTTGTTTGCAGGCAGTAAATTTTACGATAGCTAAATTGAGTTGTGAGTTGCTGATATTTAGGTAGGGAAACAGCTGGTGCAAAAAATGTATGAAAAAGAGCTTCGCTTAAGTGACGAAAGAATAGTGTAGAATATGTTTAATGTATGTGTATTTTTTTTTATTATTATTATGCTCTGCTACCTCATATATTATTTTTCGGTTGAGAGTTTAATAATTTTAAAATTATACTTTTAGTAAGTTATTTCTTAAATTATTAGAAATTCATAATTATATGCATCTCTTGTGTTGCAATGGTTCGATAAGTTGACAGAGGAAAAAGGTTGATTTAGCACCAATACCTGTCTTAGATGCATGCGGCTGATTCTACTTATTAAAAAGTATTTTATATCTATGTTGTAGTTCAAAATATATTATAAAATATTCCTTACAATTTCTTTACTGAAAATGAAAATCAAAAAACGTCCTTGAGACTTGGAATTATGTTAACTTTTCGGAAACCAAGATCAATTTTACATCTCATTTAATTTTTGAATTGCTCTATTGTTTCACATTCGAACTCGTCAGAAGGGCTCTCTCGTGATATGGATCACTTTCACCTGCATGAAACACATCTCGGCCACTAAGCGATTGATCGGCTGTGTGACCGATGTCTATTAAGCGACATCGTTCACACAACCGATGTCGCTTAAATCAGCACGCTCCACTTTGAGCCGGCGAATGTGACAAATCAAAACTAATACGCACACCCATATAAGAATGGAGGGCTAACTCTAATGGTGAATTATTGGGACCCGTTCCGTCGTAGTGCGACCGGGGCATATCCAAGAAAAGATTGACGTTATGCCTTCAAATATTGCAACATACAGATTGAGTGCATTGATTGAGATGTTTAGAATAAAGCATTCCAGCTCAATATGACGTCACAAAAAAGAAAACAAAGATCAATCATGCATACAGCATTGATTATGAAACACTTTCCAACAGAAATGCAATTTTATTTAAACATCTCCACATCTTACAATCATTTGTTTACATTCTGCATCCAATAAAATTAGGCTTCGTTATAGAAATATTCAAAGTTTGAGGATCATTTAAGCTCAAAAATATTGTAATTGCGTGGACACAGAATAGAGAAGCACAGAAAATATGCAAAAATAAAGCGGTTTTAGGACGGATGCAACGCTAAATATATGCCATATTTTATTTTGAAGTGGGTCATGTGATCTCTTTATATTATATAGGTGTAATTATTATTTAATTTTTTTTTTTTAAATCATCTAACCCATTTTCTTTTTAAATTTATTTTATATATTTTATGGGATAATTTGAATATTTTCTAAAATTTTCGAAGCAATTTGTTAACTTCGCTTAAAAAAGTTTGAGAACTTAGGTCCCATAGAGTTCAATGTGTTTCATATTTTTCAACCCGGGTTCAATCCAAAACTAATTGGGTGACATTATTCAGTTACATTCCCATATGCCCCAAGAACCGTCTCAACAACATACTAAAATTTCATTTTGATAAAGTCATTTTTGCGGCAGTTATCGTGCGAACGGACAGACAGACAGACAGAAGGAATGAACAAAGTCATAAACACTTTTCAACTATGTCGTAAAGTGCTGAAAAGCATAATGTCTCTATAAAAACTAGTGATAAAAGATGATTGGATGAGTTCCTTCCGATCACAGATTTTAAGGGCCATGCCCTAAATATTATTTTCAGATGAGAGAGATTCCAGAGGTTTTCAATAAATATAAGGGGTTCAGTAACATCATTTCGATTTGATATTTGCTGAACTCTAATAGTATATTAGCACACAATTTTATTAAGAACAACTTAAACATTGTGACCAAATTTGAAAAATCCAATTAATTCACATAAAAATTGAACTAAAGAATAATATTAACGAACATGAGTTTTAGAATTGTATGTATAATCACAACATAATTAAAGTAAAAGAAATTGGTAATTATGTACTAAAAAATAAATAATAATATTAAGTCAAATCGCCTTGGACTATTTATGTATTTTAACTTTATATGAGATGATAACTTTATATGAGATAGAAAATGAGATATACGTTATAACAATCACTTATATAATAACCAAATATGATAATTTTGAGTAAGAATATCTTTGCTATTTTGCTGATTAAATTTAACTCTAATGAAATGATTTATATATAAATAAAATTCTGTTTTGGTCCACCTCTTTAGTATTGCTTGCCTAGCATAATAGATTTTAATACAATGATTTTAGGTTATTTCAGCATACAGATAATGGTAACTAATTTCATTAAACCTAACCACCATAAATATTTTATTATGAGTGAAGACTTTGGAGAGTGAGAAATTTTAAGAAGAGCAATTACGAAGAATTCTAATTAATATTACTTGAAGCCCTCGTTGGTCTATACACTATTTTAAGTGTGTCAGTTCAACTGTCAGTACTTCTCAACAATATCCTTCATGATATAACTTCTCTCATGAATAATTTGTGTTCTAATAATGTGAATTATATAAATTTATCTAGTACTATATTTTCGCATAATCTTCAAATGAAAATTCTTCGTGTTCGTATTTGTGTGTCCACACACACATACGCCAAATTATTTTTTTTAAATGTTAAAATTTGAAAACTTTGGAGTAAGCGCAGTACTTTGTATTCTACATTTGTTTCTAACACCTTGGCTATGATCCAACTTTGTGTTCTAAAGGATATTTTACTGATGGTGAAATCTGATTTGTCAATGCGAAACAAACATACCTTCGGTTAAAGGGTCAAAATGTTAGGCTTTTTTACCTAAATCGTCCAACGAACCAAGCTCTAAAGCGGTTGAAACAGAAGATTTGTTAATCAAAATCCCGAACTCTACCAGACTCTAAAATCTCTGAGCATGAGTAATGGTATGTACTGAACTGCGGCTATTTAGATAGATTTAAAATTATAATTTGGACCCAATTTTGTGCTCTGAACTGTGTAATATAATGTTTATTAAGCTTTCCCATGAGCACGGTCAAATAAAAATAACAATTTTCCATGTATTTTGCAATAATATTTATTTATAACCTGCCAAAACATGAATCTCTATTAGCCTATCTGAAAATTTCAAAACTCTCTTCTCAACAACAGACCGATCTGATATTCTCTGAAATTCTCAAATTATAAAAACTTTTCTGCCCAACTCGAAACTTTTTATTAAAAATGTTGCCTAACCCAGGCAGTACGCCAATCGAACTAAGACGCATCCGTAGACAGGGTCAAATTAAGAAAGTGGGCTTTATAGTGTGCGGTTCTAGGGCTTTAATTCAAAAGTGGCCTTCAAATGCGTGGAGAATACAGATTAACCACTGCTTACAGCCAAGAAATAAATAATTGGTAATTTTGATTAAAAACATAAACTCAGGCTTTTTGTTTTTGCAGTTTGCAGTTTGGAGTTATTAAATTGAAAATAATATTTTCAAAGTTTTTAACTACCTCCTTACATATTATACATATTTTCCATGTTATTTAAAATGTGACATTTCGAGCTATTCTTCTGTAGGTCCTTTCAAACGTCAAATATAAATGCAATTTTTGCTACTTTAAAATATGCTCTTTATATCCAATTACTATATGAAAAAATCTGATGTGGGCAACACATGACTTTCCTTATATAATGAAATAAATTTACTACTCTTACAGTAAAAAATAGGTTTTTCTTATAGTAGATACTAATATTCTTTAAAAGATATTGAATTTTCGACAATTAGTCATAATTTTCATTGATTTAGCGTCATTTTCATCCATTTGGCGAGATTTTCGTTAATTTGGCAACATTTCAAAAATTCGCTAAGTTGGCGACTTTCCGTCAAATTGGTCGCCAAAATCTCGCAAAGCGTTATGGACGAAGAAATAAGTTGCTCATACAGCAGAAAAATGACTATTGGCGTTCAAATACAAAAGTATTACCCAAAGTATCTTTTTTCATGAATGGAACGAGCTAGATCCACGAGAATGATGTCACTCAATTTATCGCATAGTATTACATATGAAAAGTGAACATGTTTCTCAATAGGAAATATTTTTTTTTTTCATTTTCTATGACTTTTTGATAATTTTTTTGAAAAATGTGCAATATCTCGAGAACGGTTCATGTTAACGTTCTAAAATTTATGTCAATCGTTTTCTACTGAAAAATTACATTAGAAATGTATATTTGCGTAACTTTATTAGTGGTTTTGATTTTTTGACGATTTTTTCCAAATTTTATTCGAAAATTTAGAGGGATTCTGAACATTCGATTACGTATAAAAACAATAGGCTTCCAGTGTTTACGGATTGTGATTTTTGTACCAAATTTGATTCGAATCGGTTCATTCGTTCGTCAGTTATTGTCTCCAAAGACTCACTGACACACACACACACATACTTTCACTCACACACACACACACACAGACATACACACACACAGACATCACTTCAAAAATGTTTGATTCGTGATCAGGGATGCTTGAAACGTGCTCTCCCGTCGAAAACGATACCCGTTCGATAAACGTCTCCCGTTCGATATTTTTGGCTGCCAGACTAAAATTTTTCCCGCTTCTCTATACAAGAAAGTAATAATATATGAGATTTTCAAAAAGCCGAACAATTCCTTCAGCAACTATCCAATAATCCCCAGTCTTTCAACTCTTTTTACCCCCTGCAGGCATAATATGGAGCTAAACCATTGATCGCTTGATACTTGACCTCTCTCCTCTTTCAGTTCATTTTTCGTTCAAGAGGAAAGGGGAACCCAATCGCGTTCAAAATGGGGGATGCTTCCTCCTTTGAAGTGAAGTTATTGTTATTTCTTAACATATGCTTTTGTCTGGTTACAATCGACGTCATGTAAGAGATGGCTGGGATTAATTTGGACCTGCCACAGATGAGTTAATTTGAGCGAAGAAGTTTAAGATATTTTATGTGCTAGGCAATTACTCAACGGTTTTTATCAATGGTTTTGTTTTTATGCCTTCATTTCTAAGACATATATTTTTTTTATTTTGAAGTAGCATGAATGAAAATTCACTGAATCAATTGTTTGCCATCATAATCTCGTTTTTCCATGACAAATGCCAGCATCCATGGACCGGTTTTGCTCCCTTTATTATGGGGAAAAACCGATACTGGTAATGGCAGCAAGAATACTTGCTATATGGGTCTCAGTTTGCAAATCTTTATGGAGAACAACAAATTCAGTTCTGTCACGTAGCTTGCATGAAGTTTAATAAAAATTTAGCTCAGACAGGCCGAAACATTAACGGACACGTTCATGTTCACTTTAGTTAGTTCACACAGTAAGCTATCTGTGCTGCTATTGTAGACATCGACTAGTTAGTGTTGAAGAACACAAGGAAGTCAAAATGCCTAGAGATATATATTCCCGATACATTTCCAAATTTTATTCGATTTTACATCATGCAAAAGCGTACACAGGGTTCCGTGCTTTAACTTTCCAAAACGCACATATGCACTAATATATTTTCTACCTGTAGAATCACTCGATGGGCTTTATAAATGGCCAATTGACCACAAAAGCCTTATCCTTATAAATAAACACTGGCCATAAAAGCCTCATAAAAGGCCAATTGGCCACAAAGGCCTTATCCTTATAAATGGCCACTGGCTATAAAAGCCTAAATGACCAATTGGCCACAAAGACCTTATCCTTATAAATGGCCACTGGCCATAAAAGCCTCATAAATAATATTCATACCTCTTTCATGTTAATTGATGAATGCTATTCAACAGTCCAAAACATGCAAGATTGCATGTCCTACAATATCTCAAACTCTGAACTAATTATTAGTTTTAAATTATTACACAGTAAAAGCATATTTTTTCCAGTAAATATTCAAATTGGAAATTTAATTTAAGGGGAAATATCACCTTTTTCACCTCCCAAAATGTATTACTTTCTTCTATATTTATTAAATAAAATGTGAAGAATATTTTTAAAGAATTGTCAAAATATTCCAATGAGAACACGTTTTATAATAAAAGTGGTGAAGCAATACATGCACAAATCAAGCAAGCCTCTTTGATTCCGATATTGTTTTTCTCAAAACTATCATTTTTAACGTAGTAGCGTCAAAACTATTAATCTTAAAACTTAAAAATCTTAAATCTTTGCATACTGTTTTATTATGAACATATATAAATACAACACCTAAATTTAAATAACTGTCTGTCAACAAATTAAGAAAACAACTACTAAATATATTTTTTTAAACTTCAACGTAATTTTAGGTGAAGCTTAAAATACAGCCTCTTAGATTATATTAAAAAATTGGGAATTCGTGTTGCACAGTGTATGAAAAAACTTACGCGCAATACCGCAAGACCCATTTTCAAAACCTATCATTAAAACAAAATATTTTACTGAACTTTTGATAATGTTATTTTTTTAAAAATAATTTCGAAATAATGACAGGGCCATAAAACTTTTAAATTTCCCTTCCCCTGCGTAAAGATACTCCGATACTATTTCGAACTATATTGGAAAAATGCCAGTATCTCTGTGAATTGTGGAATCGACAACTCAAGAATACATACCCTAATAGCTATGCAATTTTATGCATTAAAAAAAATTAAAACTAGAATATTTAATTTGTTTAATTAAAGGGAACTCGTTACCATTAAGGGAGGGGGACTTTATGTATATAGTAATTTAAATTCGTAAAACTATTCCGTACAGGTAGGATACGCCTTTGAAACAAGCATGCATAAACCTATTGCAGCCATGGAGACTGGGGTGGGACAGTAGTTAGCGCGCTGGGATTGCAGTCGGAGGGTCCAAATTTGATTCCTGACTCTACCCAAACTGTCTCCGTGTTCACGCAGAGTACGAGTACGTTAAATATATAGGTCCGTAAGTTCTTCCGAGAGGTTGGTAGTAGGAGAAGGAGGGTATGGTCCCGTTGTATCCCGCCTCCACTACGTTCCGATCTAATTTGAGTGGCACTCCCCAGCAGTCCAAACAGATACCTTACACTTTCGGATAGGTCGGACTGTCTGGGTCGAAGAAAAAGAAGAATCATGGAGATTAACACTTCTAATAAGTACATTTTTGAATCTACGTAGCATAAGGGGCAATGAGCAAAATCATCTCACTAAAGAAATTGCTATACTCATATTTTAGCAGGAAAACACAACATATCAATATCTTAAATGACTGATTATCCCTTTCACTTCCCTTCATTTATACACCAAATTACACCCCAACCGTAACCCGTCTGCATCGGACAATCTTAATAGAACAAAGGACTTAACTTCCTCATTCTAATACGCTCCCGATGCATTTGATCCAAAGTTGGGAGCAATTCATTCCCCATCCACATACATTGTTCTGACAGGCGCTGTTAAAAAATTGCTCCATTAACCCTTCAACAGCATTGCAACTTCAGGCTACGGAAATAACCATACAACCATTCTGCCTCTACTTCTTTGGCCCATACCCTTCTAATACATCATACTGACGGCCAAGGGTAAACCCCTGCTACTGGAGAAAAGCGGTTCTAACCCTTAAAACCCTATTTTTTCTTCTTTTTTTTTCGATTGGGTGAATTTCGAGGTGAACTGCTCAAGAAACGGATTTCCGCTTGAATTAGAAGCTATTAATCAATGTTCTGCGATCCTTCCGGTGGGGTGGCATGAGTGAAGGAGTTGAGGAGTTTTAATTAAATTTTTTGCACTTCTTGAAAACAAAAATTTTGTTTCGAAGGCTTTTCTTGAAATTTAGAAATCAGGAATTCCTTTTGATATGATTTAATGTTGGTTTTCTCATACTATGAAACAGTTCTACAAAGACTACCTGCAATCAAGCTACCATCGACAAGGAACTGCCGTTTTAAACAGGGGTCATTTAAAGGGGAACATTTTGCAAAGAAACAAAACTGATGTCTTGCCCGAGTTATAAAAAAAAATTAAATAAGAAATGCATATTACTTAAGAATTTTATTAAACTGTATTTAAGCCTGTCAAAGTCAAGAAACTAGCACTCTCAAAATATTAAGCTGCAACTTTGTTTAATAAACTTTATTTTGTTTAATACTGTATGGTACTTCGAGTAGACAATAGTCTTCTCCATCGAAAATTGACCCAGATTGTTTCAGACCTATTGTCAAGTTTCAATCTTTTGGGTCACCGGGGGGCTTCCGGAGGGTTCTGAGAGACTTTATTTCTCTCCCATTTTGTATATTTCCTAAGATAAATTAAAAATGCGACTCCGTTAGATTCGGTAATCAGTTCCGTAAGTGTACAAAGAAATTCGTAATCAACCGGCGGACTGTTTGAGGGTCCAGAAACACTTTTCGATACAAGGGGGGGGGGGGAATATTGCCATCTCCGCTTTGCTTGGGAACCAAAAATTAGCTGTTTTAGGTTCTGTCCTAAGATCGATCCTACAAGTGTACTTTTAGGTCAATAAGGAGTGTCTGAAAGGTATGAAATGACTTTTAAAAAATATGATGTAGCAGTACATGACTTTTCCTATATAATACAATGAATCTACATTTTTCATAGAAAAAAAAAATGATGTATGAGATAGACAGCACAAATAATGTACACCAAATAATGTACATTTGGGGCTTATCCGGATGGCGATATGCAAAACTATTTCGAAGTACTCAATTAACTTATATTTCGCGCAACTCTAAACTAGCAATTATTAATATTAATAACATCCGCAACAAGCAATATATAGTCCATATATTTAAAAATTTTAATAATGAAATCATCAATTCGGCGTTGTTTTCATAAATTCACCGTCCTTGTAATATTGATGATCATTTCGTCAATCTGGGGCGAAATATCGCTACGTTGGTGATATTTCACCAAATTAGTCGCCAAGCCTGCCAAAGTTTTCGCCAAACTTTATAGACATACAGAGATAAGAGCTTTCCTTAAATGTGGCTATTGGCGAATTTCAGAGCATCAAAATACGAAACTTTTACCCTAAGTAGCCTTTCTCGTGGATGGAACGAACTAGATCTTTGAAAATAATGTTAACAAATTTTTCTTATGATATTGCATATGAAGAATGAACATACATTACAATAGCTAATGCTTTATAATTTTATGTGATATTTTATACATCTATTTGAAAAACGCGCAAATCTTGAGAACTGTTCATGCTACTGTTCAAAAGTTTATGTCATTCGTTTTCTAATGAAAAATTGCATATAAAATTATCATTTATCTAACATTGTTGAACGTTCTGCT
Organism: Amaurobius ferox; assembly: GCA_951213105.1. NCBI lineage: Eukaryota > Metazoa > Arthropoda > Arachnida > Araneae > Amaurobiidae > Amaurobius > Amaurobius ferox. The sequence goes on along the minus strand of OX578144.1, from coordinate 122,069,527 downwards.
TTTTAATGACTTTTTGATATTTCATTCAGAAATTTAGGGGTATTCCGAACATTCGATTACGTTTAAGTTCAATAGATTTCCAGTATTCACTGTTTGTAATATATGTACCAAATTTCTCTCCAATCGTTCGTAAGATATTGCATCTACAGCCTCACAAACACATACACAAATATATATACACATATATACACAGACATTACCTCAAAAATGTTCGATTCGTGTTCAGGGATGTTTTAAACTTGCTCTTCTGTCGAAAACTCGAATTCGAATTATCGTCCAGTCAAAATTACTTTCTTTATACTTATACTCTATATAGGGGAAGTATAAAAGTCATTTTCTGCCCTTCCCCCGTGGCGTTAATTGAGCTTCTTTCTAATACAATAAGGGTGCAATGATTTAGACTTCAAAATCACCACGGTGATTTTTTTAGGACGTGAGGTGTCTCTGAAAAGGTTTTTCGGCAAGACATCATTTTCTTCACCATCTCCGCAGATAAATCAAAAGTTCGTCTGCGTTAGGTTATGTTCTGTGACTGATACTGTAAGTGCGCAAATCCTGTTTTACAGGTTATCTAGGGGTTTCCGGAAGGTCTAGAAAAATATAAACACGTGTTAGACAAATTTTAAATTATTACTTTTTGAAATTATTTTGTGGAAATAGTCTTAAAAAACTCATTTTCCAGACAGAAATTTAAATGTTATGTGAAAAATGCATTTATCATCATTTGTCGCAATATATGACATCTCATTTTTACAAATGTGATTTTAGTTCCGAAAATATTATTTCATTTTACTTTATTCTGCCTTCCATTCAAGTTTGCATATAGAAAGTTCTGTATGTTCAAGAAATGGCTATATCTGGGGGACGCGGAAACTATACAAACTCTCTTAAATGCAATCCTGGATTGCATTACATATGGATGGTACAGCACATGCATTCAATAAAAGTTAAGTATACAAATAAATATTATGATATAAAGATAATAAAGAATATTTCAATTGATTTGACTCTAAAAACATGAACTTTTAATACAATAATCGGTGGCTTACTAAACGGAGTTTATTTCATCCATGTGAAAATCCCTTGATGGGAAAATGTTTAACTGTTTGATTCTATGTAGGTGATAAGCATTTATTTTTATAACACTTTTAATACCAGAAAAAATATATCTTAATTACACAAAAAATTAGTGGACACTATGCAACATTTTTCTATCACAATTATTATCATAAAAAAATTTTGTATTATCCTTTTGAGAAAAAATTTAAAAACTTCTTACATTTCCAATCATTTACATTTATTATACAAACTATAAAAGAAAATTAGTTATATATCTTACATTAGCGACAAAACAACTGGCAGAAATTTCTATGGACTGTCCTTTATCTCCATGACGCACCGTTTATCGCCTTTTATTGCCACCAAAGAAGGATTTTATATGTTTTAATATGTGAATGTTACGTTGCTACTGTTCTGTAATAGAGAATTCCTTTTGCAATAAAAGTGAATTATTTATTTTTCCTTAAATTCATTATGTGTGCGAATTATCACAGCGATATATTACTTACGTTTAAGTGCGTCGATTTTATGCTTCAAGGTGTATTATAAAATTTGTATCTATAAATTTCTATCTTATGAATTTCTATATATAATTGTCCACAACAGGTTAGGCATTCGTTCGTTATAATTCGCGTTTAATTAAGTACCATTGAATTTGATAATGACCCCCACCCACCAATCCACCCCCTTGTTGTTCCAGGAAAAAATCGGCAAATTACTATAAGGAGAATAGGAGGGTTATAATCTGATTTCTTGAACTTAGAATGAGTTACAATAGATGTTCGATGGTGAGAGAAAATTTATGATTTCGAATTTTCAAATAAAAGAATGATTTTCATTATTTTACATTTGTTTATACAATTTGCATTCTACAGGTGATCAAATAGAAATAGAAATGCATTTCAAAAGCTAACTTAACTGCTTAACTGACCTGCAAAATGGAGAAGTGAGAAAAAGTTCCTATTTGGAAACTAGATGGCAGCACTTACACCTAATTTCCTGAGTATGTTTTAACTAAATTCTAGGGTCAAATTTATACGGTCCTTTAGTGCTGCCATCTATCAATACATAGCATAAGTTTCTGTTGCTTATTTAAACGAATGAAGTACGAAATCTATATATATACAGAAGAAAAGTATGTATGTATGGTCTAACATCACGGGAGAACGGCTGAACCGAATTTGATGAAATTTAGTGAGTAGTCTTGAAATAGCCCCATTTAAAATGTAGTCCATGTGTTGAGTTTCTAACACCAGGGATTGCCCCGATATTAATGAAAAACGAAACTTTCGTTTGTCTCATCCTCACGGGAGGACAGCTGCACCGAATTTAATGAAATTTTGTGAAAAGCTTTAAAATAGCCCCTCATAAATTTAGTTCGAGTTTCGAGTTTTTAAGACTAGGGGTCGTCGAGATATTAATGGAAAACAAAACTTTTCCTCCTAGGAGTTCTACTCTCTAACTCCATGATTCCCAACTAAAAAGATTGAAAATCGTTGGTTTAAAACGTGAAAGTCAATTAAATCTCTGAGTTTTGTGGGAGTTTATTGAACGTATTAGTCACTTTTGAAAATCGCAGGTTTGAAATATGAATTTAAATGGAAACTCTATCACCATGGTTTATTTTTCACAGGCTTAGTCAACAAAGTTTATTTATTTGGATAATAAATAAATGAATATAAAAATATCTATATATCTATATATATAAAGAAGAAAAGTATATATGTATGATCCAATGGATCTGATTGGCCAAAGAGTGGCCAATCAGATTAGTTTTTTTTTCTTACATTATGCAATGAATTTACTTCTTTCACAGTGAAAAAACAATGTATAAGATTCACGACCCTATATGTTCCGGTGTAATTTTTATCAACGTTTCGGATCGTAAATCCCGAGCAACGCGGGTAATCGTTGCTAGTAATTTATAAAATCGAAATATGCATCATTTTACAAACATTTCAATAACTATGTATAGTGTTATTTGATGCTTCTGTTTCTTTGCTTGTTTCAACTTCAATCTGTTTTTCCTGACTAGTGATAATATTTAATTACACAATTATTAGTAAAGAAGAGTATATAGCATTTGAAGTAAAGACCTGCACATAGTGGAATCGCTAACGGATTTGGGCTTCATATGCCTCAAGGACCCATGAGAATCCATCGAAGTTCGTACAAATGATAATTGGAGAAATAGGATTTTTTTTCATGGTTATAGTACAAATTTTCAGAATTTCTTGAATTTTATATTTTTGTCTCATTATGACCTAACTTTCCCAAGTTGCTGAATTTAGAAAAATTCAAATCTTGTAATTTGCGAGCCAACTAAAATAGTAAAAATCGATACCTTTCGTCTCCCATCCCTCAAAAAAAATATCTGAGGTAGACAGGACATGACTTTCGCTATGTAGAGCATTGAATTCACTTCTTCCACAGTGAGAAAACTATGTATAAGATCTACGGCATATGATTTTTAATGTTGAATTGCACATTTGGTGCTTTTCCAGATGACATTAACATTTCCAGATGACAGTAAAACCATTTCAAAATACCCAATTAACTTATATTTCACGCAACTGTAAATTGATAATTAACAGCATCCGCAGTATACAATATATTCTATATACCAATATACTTTAATAATTAATTAATCAATTTAGAGAACTTTTTGTTGCGCCATGTTTGCAATTTTAAAGATATTTTCGTCTATGAAGGGCAAAATATAGCCACGTTGGCGATATTTCGCGAAATGAGTAGCCAAATCTATCACCAAGTGTTACAGATAGACGGGGAAAAGAGCATTTCTTATATATAAATGACTGTTGAATTATTAGATGTCAAAATAGAAAACTATTACCCAAAGTATCATTTCTCGCGGATGGAACGAACTAGATACAAGAGAATGATGTTAACAAATTTATGACATAATATTACATATGAAAAGTAAACCCATTTCTCAATAGTTAATACTTTAATCATTTTATGGGATTTATTGTAATTGAATTCTTGATTTGAAAAAAGTACAATATCTCGACAATCGTTTATGATAGCGTTCTAAAGTTTATTTCAATAGTTTTTAATGAAACATCATATAAGACATAATTATTTACATAACTTTGTTGAAGGTTCTGAATTTCTGATGATTTTTTCAAAATTTCAACCTAAATTTCGGAAATATTCCGAGCATTTGATTGCGTTCTAAATCAGTAGACTTCCATCATTCACTGATTGTAATATTTATACAAAATGTCAGTCGAAAAGCTTCATTCGTTCGAAAGATATCATCTCCACAGACTCACAGGCACACACACACACACACATCAGGTCAAAAACGTTTAATTCGAGATCAAGGATGCTTGAAACGGGCTCTTCCGTCGCAAACTCGAATTCCCTATATATTGTATTACGTATGTAGGGAAAGTAATAAGATTTTCTTAGCTACGGCCTGGATAAAACTATAAGCCATTTAAAATTTTCTATATTACATAAGACAATAACAAAGCCTTAAAAATAACAAATTACGGCAATCCAGTAATTTAGGTTAAGTTACAACAGCTTCAAGAGGTCAATGCACCAAAATTAAACCTTTCTTGACGGGACTAGAAGTCGAAGGGGAGGACCAGAGCATACGTTAGACGAGTACATTACCAAGAACCAGAGCAGAAGAGAGAGGGGGGAGAGTGTCTACTACAGTCTGGAATTATTGTTCACAGCTGTTGTCATGCGAGATAATCGTAGGAGGTACCTGGAGCTTTTCTACGAGTTATTTTATGCACAGAGCTGCTGCAACATGCAGTTAGGCACATTTTGAAATAAACTTCTTTTGGATTAGGTTTAGATGCTTACTAATTTATTCTTTCATATACAGAGTATTTCGAGGATTTATCAGGCTGTTAAAATTTATACTTAGATAGCCGGAAAAGGATATAATGCGAACTCTTCAATATTTTCTTGACCTCTTTGGGCTAATCGGGTACACATTTTACAACCTGTTAACTGAATTGACTGTCGGTTAATCGGATAATTGTAGAAGAATGCCCAGAAATGTCGGTCATTCAAATTTTTTTGATTGAACATATTTCTCTACAAAGACCGTTTGAAAATTTAGATCCCCTATTTTTCTAATAATATCACACCTTGCAACAAAATGCCACGATGTAATACTACTGCTCTTTTTGGTGGATTTTTTTTCTTAATTGGAAGTATGGGCCTATGAGCAACCATCTACGAGATAAGTCCCTGAGAGGGAATTCTGAAATACCCTGTATAGAAAAAGAATCACTTCCCCAAAATTTTACAATTTAATGTTTCAGTTTTGTTTTGCTTTTTTCCTTTTACTTTCATTTTTGCTCCTTTTGTTCTCAGTTTTACAGTATGTATTCGAGTAGTGCACATTAGTGTCAAGTTAGGTTTCCCATAACGTTTCCGTAAAATTTGGGATATTTACAAGTTTTCACTTAAAAATCGTGGAACATCTCGTAAAGAAACGGGACGTATTAAAAACAAAACAAATCTGATATGGGCAGCACATGACTTTCGCTGCAGACTCATATTCACGTTCCCTTTATTTCTTCAATAATTCATTGAGTTTAATTGCACAAAATAACACCCATAATTATTTTAAATTACACTGAATTTGTATTTTTAATTCATTTTCGTTTTTATTTGGTGACTGGACTTATTTTCAAAGGTGACGAAGTGAAAATGCGAAAAAACTAAAATATGTCGCGAAAGACCAGTCCTAGTGTAATGGGGTTAGTTTTATTCTTTTCATTGTCGAAAATTACGTATAAATCAAGCATTTAACTGATGTATTTGAGCATACGTAGTCTTTTATTTTAGATTTTGACAATTTTTGAGGGCCATTTTGCAAAAAAAGTAAGTTATTTTTTCCAAATCATACTAAAATCTAATCAGCACCAGAGTAACACACAAGTGACTTATCTACGAAATTTTGTAAAATTTAGTCTATTAGTTTTTCAGTTAGTGTGGATACAGGCAATTTTTGATGGCCATTTCACGAAAAAGGAGAATTCTTTTATCCCGAATCGTACCAAAATCTAATCAGCACCAGGGTCATCCACAAGGGACTTATCAAATTTTATGAAATTCGGTCCATTAGTTTTTTAGTTAGAGTGAATACATACATACATTGCACAAACAGACACACAGATACACCCACAGACGTCACGCTCAAAATGGTTTTTTCGTATTCTAGAGGTGTCCAAACGTGTATATCCGTCGAAAATGCGAGTTCCGATTTTCGACATGATTCCAATACTTTCCTTATACATTAACATGTATTTGCAGGGGAAGTAAAAAACAAAAAGTAACCTATTATACAATATTATATGCTGCACTTAAAATATGTTAACTTTTGTGAAATATGTTAACTTTTCATATGTAATATTATGCAATAAATTTGTTAACATCATTCTCGTGGATCTAGTTTGTACCGATCACGACAGCAGATACTTTGTGTAATAGTTTTGTATTTTAACGCCCATCAGTTCACTAACATGTAAGAAATGTTCTTCTCTCCCTTTGTCTGTAACGCTTGACGATAAATTTGTCAAACTTAGAGACTCATTTAACAAAACATCGCCAAGATTCCAGATTCATGAAAATATCTTCAAAATTTCAAAAATGACACTAAGTTAACGAAAATGACTCCAAATTGATGAATTAATTATTAAAATATTAACTAGCGATGTATGGACTATAAAGCTTATTGTGGATGCTATCCATGTTGATAATTTTCAACTTAGACTTGCGCGAAAGATAAGTTAACGGGGTACTTTGAAATAGTTTTACATGTTGTTATCCGCAAAAGCGTCAAATGTACAATTCAGTATTTAAAACTTTGTATCGTAGAACTTATACATCATTGTTTCACTGTGAAAAAAGTAAATTCATTGCATTATACAGGGAAAGTCATATGCTGCCTATATCAGATTTTTTTACTTTCCTTATATACATAATGTATAAGGAAAGTATTGTGACGGGGTCGAAAATTCGAATTCGAGTTTTCGTCGGGAGAGCACGTTTCAAGAATCCCTGATCACGAATCAAACACTTTTGAAGTGATGTCCGTGTGTGCGTGTGTGAAAGTATGTGCGTGTGTGTGTGAAAGTATGTGTGTGTGTGTGTGAAAGTATGTGTGTGCGTGTGTGTGTGTGTGTGTGTCAGAGAGTCTGTGGAGATGATAACTGACGAACGAATGGACCGATTCGAACGAAATTTGGTACCAAAATCACAATCCGTAAACACTGGAAGCCTATTGTTTTTATACGCAATCGAATGTTCAGAACCCCCCTAAATTTTCGAGTGAAATTTCGAAAAAGTCGTCAAAAAATCAAAACCGCTAATAAAGTTACGCAAATAGACATTTTTAATGTAATTTTTCATTAGAAAACGATTAACATAAAATTCAGAACGCTAACATGAACGCTAACATTCTCGAGATATTGCCCATTTTTCAAAAAAATTATCAAAAAGTTATATAAAATAAAAAAAAATATTTCCTATTGAGAAACATGTTCACTTTTCATATGTAATACCATGCGATAAATTTAGTGACATCCTTCTCGTGGATCTAGCTCGTTCCATTCATGAAAAAAGATACTTTGAGTAATACTTTTGTGTTTGAACGTCAATACTCATTTATCTGCTATAAGAATAACGTATTTCTCCGTCCATAACGCTTGGCGATATTTTGGCGACGACTTTGGCGGAATGTCGCCAACTTGGCCACATTTTTAATTGTTGCCAAATTAACAAAAATCTCGCCAAATTGATAAAAATGACGCTAAATCAATGAAAATGACGACTAATTGAAGGAAATTCAATAAGTTCAAGAAAAAATTCAAGAATATAATTATCTACTATAAGAATAACATTTTTTTTAACTGTAAATGTAGCAAATTCATTGCATTATATAAGGAAAGTCATATGTTGCCCACATCAGAATTTTTTACATGTGATGTACACGAATTTTCGATTACACTGTGGATATGGCGCAAATATATTTTGTTCTCAAACACTCAGCAAAATGATTTGTGAACATAGTTCCAAATAAACGTAACTTAATAATGGATGAAAAAATGCTCAACAAAACCCACTCAACAAAAATATTCATTTGGTGAGTTTAATACATACAGTGCTATTAAGAACTTCGAAAATAATAAAAGAAAATGTTATGTGGGCAGCACATGACTTTCCTTATATGTATAATGCAATGAATTTACTCCTTTTACAGTAAAAACATAATACATAAGATCCACGGAACTGTGTTTTTAACGTTGAATTGTACATTTGGTGATTTTCAGGATGTCAACATGTAAAATTATTTCAGAGTACCCAATTAACTTATATTTCGAGCAACTCTAAATAAATATTTAGCAATATTGAAAACATCGTCAATAAACGATATAATCAATATATTAAAATATTTTAATAATTAATTCATCCATCAGGCGTCATTTTCATTAATTTAAAGTCATTTTAGCAATTTTGACGATATTATTGTCAATCTGGGGGAATTATATCGCCAAGTTGGCGATACTTAGCCGAATTATTCATCAAGTTCGACAAATGCATCACAAAGTGTTACAGACAAACGGAGAAAAAAGCATTTCTTATATACTAGAAGGTATGCTCGTCATATGACGGAAATCGGAATTTGTGAAATATTACTTCCCTTTTGGATTCACTTTTATCAATTTGACGGCATTTTTATCAATTTGGCGACATTTTTGTCACTTTGGGAACATTAAAAATAATCGCCAAGTTAGCACGAAGTTATTCTTATAGTCTACTCTCATGCGCGTTCCAAGATATTGAACTTTCATCAATTAGTCATAATTTCATTGATTTTGCATCGGTTTCATCAATTTGGCAAGTGTTTTTCAATTAGGTGACATTTTTGTCAATTTAGCAACATTTAGAGAGTCAGCAAGTTGGAGATATTCCTATAAATTCGTCATCAAAATTTTGGCAAACGTTACGGGCGGAAGAATAGGTTATTCTTATAGTAGATTCTTACATTATTTCCAAGATATTAAATTTCCGTCAATTAGTCGTCAGTTTCTTTGATTTAATGTCATTTTTATCAATTCAATTTGGCGGCATTTGCGTTAATTTGGCAACATTTAAAAAGTTGCCAAGTTAACAAAAATCCGCCAAAATCTCGCCAAGCGTTATGGACGGAAAAATAAGTTATTCTTGTAGCAGATAAATGACTATTGGAGTCCAAACACAAAAGTATTACCCAAAATATATTTTCTCATGAATGAAACGAGCTAGATCCACGAGAATGATGTTACTAAATTTATCTCATGATATCACAGATGAAAAGTGAACTTATTTCACAATAGTTAATATTTTTTTTTTATTTTATGTGATTTTTTGATAAATTTTTTGAAAAATGTACAATATCTCAAGAACGGATCATATTAGCGTTCTAAAGTTTATGTCTATCGCTTTCTAATGAAAAATTACATAAGAAATGACTATGTGTGTAACTTTATTAAAGGTTTTTTTTTGATGATTTTTTCAAAATTTCAATCTTAAAATTAGGGAATTCTGAATGTTCAATTGCGTTTAAACACAATACGCTTCCAGTATTCACGGAATGTAATTTTTGTAGCAAATTTCGTTCGAATCGCTCGATTTGTTTGAGCGATATCGTCTCCACACACGCACACACACACACAGGCGTCACGCTAAAACTAGTGTTTTCGTGATCTAGAGGTCTCAAAACGTGTAGATCCGTCGAAAACTCGAGTTGCGATTTTCGACATGTTTCCAATACTTTCCCTATACATTGCCATGTATTGCAGGGAAAGTAAAAAACCGATAGGTTCAGTTTGAATATTGCAAATGTCAAATTACAGCGCCAAATAAACGTACTTAATCCTTTAAGAAATACACTGAAAATGTGCTAAATTACTTATAATATGCTTAATATTTAATTGTATATACAATTATAAGATACGATATGTTTAGCGCGTAACATGAAAGTACACATAAAGGTTTGCAAGAGTTTTTCATCTATTCGCTCGTCTACAGCCCTTCCGCTGCTAAAAGTTCTGGACGCCCGCTGTCCATGCAACTCTATCGATCATTGTTATAAATTACTATACCTAATAAAATATAACCATTATACAATCCTCCAACAAAACACATTTGTGAGATTCCTTTAGACTATAATTCCTAATAAGCACGTCCTACTCATACTGAAACTAGCTATACTTTAAATTAAGTCTGGTAAAGTAATAATTCCCAGCTAGTGACAAAATTATGAAATAAAGTATATTCCACACATTCTCAGAGATATTGGTACTTCGAGATATTTTACAAATATCGCCAAGTATGTAACATTAAACCTAATTTGGCACAAATGTTGCTATGTCTGTAGCAAAGTATGATAGACACATAGACAAAGATATTTTTTCTTTTTTGATTCATATTTTTTGCTAGCAGTAAAATGCATCAAAATATAATTTAATTGTATTAGTTTTACTCACTAAGCTATTTATTTTCATTCACACTACATACATAATTTATGCATAAAAATGGAGTGCTGTGATTGAAAATTCAAATTTGAATTTTCAATCGATGCATATTTTGAATGTCATATGATTTGAATCATGCCGATTTGATAATATGTATGCACGTGTCTGTTGAAGAGCTAAAAACGCATAAGTATTTGAGTGAATTATATAATTTCTGCCCCGTACAATTACTGCATACGCAGGTCCATTCTCGGCGCATTTCCGCAAAGTGACAGCAAAGTGCTCGGGACAGAAGATCGTCGGGACAGAAGATCGTCGGAACAGAAGATCGTCGGGAAGTGCCACTCAATGTAGTATTGAGTGGCACTTCCCGACCGTGCAAGAAGACGCCTTGTATCTCCGGATAGGAATCAAAGAGGAAAGAGAAAAAAGGATCCAAGGGGTGGGACAGCCCAGTGGTTAGTGTGCGGGGATTTCGCTCGGACGATCCGAGTTCGTATTGATATTTTCTGCACATTGAAACTCAAAAATATGGTGCAGTTTCCAGTAATAAAGAATAATCTTATTGATCTTAAAAACAATTTATGTAGTTTTATACTGAACAAATAAACAGACAGAACAAGACATTTAAATTCAACATTCGAATTTAAATAGATAACAGTACTTTTTCTATTAATGCACTGTGCACTACAGTAGGAAGTAAAATATTTTAATGTTGCATGTCATACTCAGGCAATTTCCCGCGGTTAATACAGAAACATTGCTACAAAACAGAGCGAATAACTGTTATTAAAGAGAAGTTCCGTAAATTTAACGTTATTTATCAGCAACAACCAGTGTTTGAAAATTACATTTTAAATATATTATATCGCCAAAAACGCTCAATGCCTAGAAAGTAACATATTTATTCTATTGATTCCTAAGTATTTTCCGATGATCTTGTAATGAGATATTCTATCCCTCGCACCCCCTATCAAGTAGTGAAGGAAATCTAGATTAGAAAAAGAAGATCGTTAAAGAATTTTTAACGAAGTTTTGATAAGCCTGCCAACTTTAGATAAAATTGAAATTTACCTGCAACAGAACGTAATCTAACGTTTTCTAAAACTGTGTTTTCAGCAAATATATGTGAGTTATGGAGAACGTTTTTCTGCAATATTTACCAGGCGAATTTCGATGTTATATTGCGTAATTATGTAATCATTTGTGAGACTGAAATTATCTTTAGGAGACAGCACCAATGTTTTGAATCTTATATTACCTTTCCTGCATAAATTGTATGATGTATAGATAATGTATTACGATGGAGGTTGAAAATTTGAATTCAATTTTTTGATGGATTTGCACGCTTTGATCATCTCTCTCTCCCTCTCTCTCTCCCCCTCCCTCTCCCTCCCCCTCCCTCTCCCTCCCCCTCCCTCTCCCTCTCCCTCCCCCTCTCCCTCTCTCCCTCTCTCTCCCTCTCTCTCCCTCTCTCTCCCCCTCTCTCCCTCTCTCTCCCTCTCTCTCCCTCCCTCCCTCCCTCTCTGTGTGTGTGTGTGTGTGTGTGTGTGTGTGTGTGTGTGTGTGCTGAAGAACAAATATACTTACAGCTATAATATTTTAGGCGTATGTGTACTATATGTGAAAAACTAAAATTAAATAACATTTCTAGTAATTCTTGGATTAACGTTTTCAATTTATAAAATCTGAGGATTTTTCATAGAATTCTTGTCCTATGGAAAACAATAATGTAAGTTTATAAGAGTATGAAGTATGCATATAAAATGAAAGTTTATATACATTTGAAAAATGGATAATTTAAAGAACAATACGGATACTAATGGTATCAAAATAGTTTATACTAGATATTGGTTTTTCTCACTATGAAGTAAGGGATATTTCAATTTTATAAAATAAAAATTAAATATAATAACTTTTCTCACAGACTCTAATTCATATTCTCTGTTTCTCAACTTTAAATTGAGTGTAATTGCACAAAATGACACTTTTTAAATTATATCCAATTTACAGTTTTATAACATCTTCCTTTTCTATTCGCAGCTTAATGCATTTTACAACGTTACCCCTGAAAATTGCACTTATTTATCTCGAGAAAGACAACTTAAAAGTGGCGTACCTACCAATTTTTTCAAGATTTCTTGAACAGTTTTTAAGCAGGAGTGTATACATACATTGCACAGATACGCACGCACATACACATAGAAACAAACACATAAATAAACACACACAAGGACGCTACACTGAAAATGGTTTTTAGTGTTCTAGAAGGCTCGAAACGTGTTGATAGGTCGGAAATTCGAGTTCCGATTTTCGATACGATTTCTATACTTTCCCTATACATTACCCTGTATTGATGGGAATGTAAAAGTCTGATGTGCGCAGTACAGGAATTTCCCTACAGACACAAATTCATTTCCTCCCCCTTTCTTTCATAATTCATTAAAATAAACAAAATCGGACACAGATAATTATTTAAAATAAGAAAGATCAATCATGCATAAAGTATTGATTATGAAACACGTTCCAACTTAAACACAATTTTATTTAAACATCTCTAAAATGGGACATATTCAGCGCTGAGATATTTTAAATTATCACAGTACTACAATAATTTATTTTATTTTAAAACTTAAAATTTCATCGAAAAAAAAATGAACTTTATTTAAATGATGGCATCATCGAATTATAAATCGTCTGGCTGTCTATGTAAAAGCAGTGAATACTTCATTCGTATCACTTTCATTCCAGACTCCATAGATAAATAATTTTGAGTGAAAAAAATTCAGCAATTCTTATACAACTCATCTTACAATCACTTGTTTACATTCTGGATCCATTGAAATTGGACCTTGTTGTAAAAACATGTTTGATGATCATTTAAACTCAAACATATTGCAATTGCGTTGGCGCAGTATATAGATCTACCAAAAATACGCAAAAGTAAAGCGGATTTAGGACGGATGCAACACTGAATATAAATTTAAAAAACACGACTTTTACACTTTGAAAAAAGGATGGATGTTTTATTTTGAAGATGTGATCTCTTAACATAATATGGGTTTAATAATAATTTAAATTTTTATTTAAAAAACTACAGCACATATTTTGCTGATTTTTTCTATATATTTTATGGGATAGTTTGAATATTTCCTAAAATTTTTGAAGCAATTTGTGAATTTTAACTTCGCTTAAAAAAAGTTTGAAAAATTAGGTCCCATAGGGTTCAATGCATTTCAATTTTTCAACCCGGGCTCAATTCAAAACTAATTGGATGATATTATTCATTTACATTCCCATATGTCCAACAGACCGTCTCAACAACATACTAAAATTTCATTTTGATGAAGTATTTTTTACAGTAGTCATTTTTACGTGCAAACGGGCAGACAGACAGAATGAATGAACGAGCAAAGTCACTTTTCAACTATGTTGGAAAATGCTAGTTACACTGAATTTGAGGTTTTATTGAAGTTTTTGTTTCCGTTTTGACGATTGGGCGTAAATTCAAAAGTGGCATTCCAAAATTGCCAAAAAAACGCAGATTCTGCTTTTTCGAATCGTACCAAAAGCTAATCTGCACCAGGGTACTCAATAAGAGACTTACCTGCAAAATTTTGTGAAATTTGGTTGAGTGATTTTTGAGCAAGATTCGATACATGCATTTCACAGACAAACGCACACACAAACGACAAGTTAAAAGTATATTTTTCATGTTCTAATGTGCCTGAATCGGAAACGCCAGTTCCGATTTTCAATACTTTCCCCATACATTACCATACATTGATGAGAATGTAAAAAATCTGATGTAGGCAGCACATGACTTTACCAACAGGCCCAATACTTTCCCTGCAAATTCGCTTCTTCTTTACTTCTTTTTTAATTTATTAAATTCATTTCCATTGCACAAAATAACTTTGCCTACAGATTCACATTCATTCTCTCTTTTCTCATTTCTTTCACAATTAGTTATATTGAGTTTAGTTGCACAAAATAACACGGATAATTATTTAAAATTACGCAGAGTTTGCAGTTTAAATTAATTTTTTTTTCATCTGGCTACTAGATATAATTTTAAAGGCGACGTAAGTAAAAATGCAAAAGCAACTGAATTATCGAGAGAACGGTTTATCCTAAACTTATGAAGTTGGTTTTATTCTTTTTGCCTTAACAAATTGGGTAAAACGAAGATTTAATTGGTACATTTGAGCATATGTAGTCTTTTATTTTAGATATTAATGATTTTTGAGGGCCATTTCGCAAAAAAGACAGGTTTTTTTTATCGCCATGGTATTCACCAAGCTGTTACCATAGGCCCATATTATATGTTGCAAACGAAACCGAAGTTTTATGTTACTTTATTTGAATTATATGATGTTCGCCATATAGTTACCATAGATTCATATTATATGCTACAAACGAAACAAATGAGAGATATGGAGGACAACGAATAAACTTACTGAACTTTATGGAAGATTTTTGTTACTTTATTTGAATTACATGATATTCACCATAAAGTTGCCATGAGCCCATATTAAATGTTACAAACAAAACAAAGGATATTGAGAACAACGAATAAACTTGCTGAACTTTATGGGAGTTTTATGTTATTTTATTGGAGTTTTATGATATTCGCCATACAGTACATTATATTGTAATAAACTCTCGTACCGACTTTTGGGACGCAATCTCAATTCTTTCATTTCGGAGCCATTTCGCCGAAATATTCTCTGTTCCCGTAAACTAATGTGGAGAAATGTAGTTTTGTTTTCATTGTCGCCAGCGTTTTCGTTTAGAAATAACGTTTGTTGCGGTTTTAATTACGATACGTCACTGATGCAGGTGTCGTTTAGCCACTGAGGGCTTGATTGATGGGTGACGTAGGAGCTGTTCGGATAATGCTCGTGGCATTTGACCCTGAATTACAGTGGAGTGTGGACGCCCGTGAGGTCACGGCATTTTTTTTTCGATGACTTGTTAAGTTCGAGTGGATTGAAAATATGTGTATATAAAATATACGTATTCAATTCGGAACGAGGGAATTAGTGTATTGGACGAGCAGTAGTGCCCGCTTGTAATCTTATGAAAGGATAAGATTTTTGTCCAGGGTTTTTGTCCAACGGAATACCTCAACGTATAGTGACAGATCGTAGAACTAACTTCATGTCTAAGACAGCACAATGTTTTTTAAGAAGTTAGGCATTGTTAAACAAAAGACTAAGTCATTCCATTCACAATCAGTTGGATGTGTAGAACGCCTCAACACCCCGCTCGTTCGCTCATTGAAGAATATTGCTTACGACGAACATGATAACTGGGATAGAATAATTCATTTTGCGCTTCTTGTGCACTGTAATGAAACCCATGCTTCCACAGGTGAATTGTCTGCTTACTTAGTTTATGGAAGAAGTTTTACAGTCCCAAACACTTTAATAACTGGATTTTAGACTCCTACATATGATTCAATCTATGATTATGGGGAAGATCTGCAATATATTCTGAAGAAAATATATGACATGGTCAAAATCAATGTTGAGAAAGTTCTAGATTCTCAAATTCACCAGCAGTACAACAAGGCAACACAGCTTGAAATTAAACCGGGAGACTTAGTATATTTATGCACTCCTTATTTACCCCAGGGTGAATCTAAGAAGTTGGGTTCCTTTAATAAAGGACCATTTAGAGTAATAAGGAAAATATCTCCAGTTAATTTTTGCATTCAACACGTAATGAACCCTATGAATGTACAATTGGTCCATAGAAATCGCCTTGTATTATTTCCCCCTAGAAGGAAAGAACTTCAATCTTGTGCTCAACAGAAATCTGTAAATAGAAGTATAAACGCTTCATCAAATGGCCCTACATCAGTTAATCCTTCATCAATTAATTCTTCAGTACCAAAACCTTCATGTTTTTGTAACTCATCAAATAATAATAACGATAATGCCAATAGGACTGTGAAAAGAGTTAGATTTAACCTTCCATCACTACAAGTTAACTCACTTGTTCCTGGAAATCAACGAAATGTTCCTGCTGCTAGAAATAAACGACCTGCTCCATCATTTAATGATAATTCTAATAATAGGAGTAAATTTGTTTACAACAAGAACTGTTCGCCACAACAAAAGCAAAATTTTTACTGCACACACAAATAGAGGTACTAAAACACAATACAATTTAAGAGCTCATTGAATCAGTAATATATACTGGCACTTTAAAATGAGTCTCACATATATTCATAAAAATTTTATATATATGCAAATGATAATTATGCAGTCACATTTACTTATTTATTATATTGAATTGTTTATGTTTAATAAACAATTTTTATGGATTTATAAATCTTTAAAATTTATGATAAAATATGTTTGTAAATCAATTTTAGAAATCTTGCATATTTAATTATAATTCTCTGTAATTATCGAAAAATTTAATTTTGTCATTTCTGTGAGAATCCTAATACTATGTTGGTGTTATAATACATTTAAATTTAAATAATCTGTTTAATTAATTAATACAAATTCTTTTTGAGCAATTTCTCAGTTAATTACTGAAATTTGAACATTTTGAGAGAAATTGCATTGACATTTTGTGTTTGGATGATTTGTCTAAATCTTGACAAAATAATTTAGGAAATTTTACTTTGCAGTTTGTTCAAATGAAAATGATTGATTCATGCAATTAATTTATTGAAATAATTTATTTTGTTAATTGAAATGAAATTTTATGTTTAATTACTGAAAATTTGTGTCACATATGAAATTTATTTGAAAAATCTAATTGATTTATCTTAAATTCAGAATTTTGAAAGTTGAAATAATTTATTAGTTTGTTGAAATGTGATATATTTAAATGACAATAATCTGAATTTAGTTCATGAATATTTAATTTCGAACTTAAAAAAACTTAATTTAACTTATCAAAATCTATCTATACTTATATTTATCTATACTGATCTTAATTTAACTTATCGATAATTTCCGAACTGTGTCCTTGAGCCTGAGAGAGATGGTTTTGACTTGGAATTTATTTACAGCAGTTTTTTTATTTGAGCTCCTATTTACACTTACTTTATTTTGACTGGTACTTCCCTTTCTCACAAATTTAGTCAGTCATCGTTAGGTCACGGAGCCTAATGCTGCATTTTTTTTTAAATTTTGGGTTCTACTGGGGAACACAAACAGATGTAGTTTTCTCGTGCCTTGAAGAAGTCTTGGTGTCAACAATTTAATTTCCCGGCTTGCATTGCCGTGATTTAATCCTGAATCGACAACTGTTTTTCTCCTGCAGAGAGCAGTTAGGAAGCCGAACCAGCGGGAATTTTAAAGCTGGTGAAAAAGATGAAGAGGGCTGCTATGAGGCTGTTCATCTTTATTTTCATGATTGAATTTTAATGCCAGGAGGCGCGATTCTGTGATTCATCTCGTTCTGTGTAGACCCTGCGCGCGGGTGATTTTTTTTAGTTTTATACATCCCTTTTAATACTGGCAGCCTGACTTGGCATTGTATCTTTGGAAAGGCCAGTTTCATTTCTGCACAATTGACTTTCAGGAGGCTGCCTCTCTCAGCTCTCTCCCTCAATTAAAATGACACATAATTTAAATGTCATGAAATAAAATTTAATTTCAAGTTAAATAAATTAAATTACTTTAGAGAATTACAATTTTGCTTGAGTCACAGAGGACTCATTGTTTTGAAATTTCATAATAATATCATAATTTATCTTCATAATTCTTAATAATTACATTATTATATATGATAATTTTTATTTAAACTTGTCATCATTTGTTAACTTTTAAACTTGCCATCACTTATTGTTTTGAATGTGAATATTATTGAATACGGATTAAGTTTTTTCTGATGACATAACATGTGTATAAATGTAAACTTCATCGCAAGTTCTTATATTAATTACTATGATTTTATTTGATATCTTGCAATTGAAGATATTTTGTGTCAGGCAAAGGATGCCATGGCATTATCGTGATGTGTAGTGATGTCTTCAATGTTTGTAAATCGTAATTTTTTAATATGTTATTGTGTTCTATGAATATTTTTTTATGTTTTCTTTGAAAAGGAAGTTCTGCAGTTGGGACATTGTCAACTTTAGGCTTTCATTTGAACCTTTCCCTGTGCGTGATGGGTGTACTGCCTGTGCATTCGAATCTCCAGGTATGGTGGTGTGGATGCATACATACTGCCTCGCTTCAAAATTTCATCAAAATTGCTGATGTCAGTATCCAATGTTTCTACAGGCAGCGTTCTGCTTAAAGCTTTCTATTGTGGTTTGTGAGAGAAAAAATTCCTCTCTATGTTCGAAACTTTTTACGTCGTAGAGCAGGGGAGTGTCGTATCGACTTTTGGAACACAATCTCAATTTCTTACATTTCGGAACCATTTTGCCCAAATACTTTCTGTTCCCGTAGACTAATGTGGAGAAAGGTAGTTTTGTTTTCATTGTCGCCAGTGATTTCGTCTGGAAATGACGTTTGTTGCGGTTTTAATTACGATACGTCACTGATGAAGGTGTCGTTTAGCCAATGGGGACTTTATTGATGGATGACGTATGAGCTGTTGACGGATGACGCTCATGGCATTTAACCCTGAATTACGGTGGAGTGTGGACGCCCGTGAGGTCACGGCGTTTATTTCAATGAAATGTTAAGTTCGCGTGGATTGGAAAGTATGTGTATACGAAATGTACATATTAAATTCGGAACGAGGGAATTAGTGTATTGGACGAAAAGTAGTGCCCGATTGTAATCTTATGAAAGGATAAGATTTTTGTAGAGGGTTGACGACTTTCGGTTAGGACCGACAAAGCTGAAATGTCGCATATATGCAGTATAATATTTATATAGGGAAGTGCAGTATTCGAGAATATGAAGTGCTACCCGAGAATGAAACATCTGGCTTGTCTGGTGGAGCGACAAAATAGTGCCGAATAGTGTTGCAGCATGATTATGCCAGACGGTAAGCTCTGGCCATCCAGGGCCCATCAAAGTCCTAAGTGCTACCCGAGAATAAAATCTCTGGCTTGTCTGGTGGAGTGACGAAATAGTGCCGAATAGTGTTCCAGCATGATTATGCCAGACGGTAAGCTCTGGCCATCCAGGGCCCATCAAAGTCCTAAGTGCTACCCGAGAATAAAATCTCTGGCTTGTCTGGTGGAGTGACAAAATAGTGCCGAATAGTGTTGCAGCATGATTATGCCAGACGGTAAGCTCTGGCCATCCAGGGCCCATCAAAGTCCTAAGTGCTACCCGAGAATAAAATCTCTGGCTTGTCTGGTGGAGTGACGAAATAGTGCCGAATAGTGTTCCAGCATGATTATGCCAGACGGTAAGCTCTGGCCATCCAGGGCCCATCAAAGTCCTAAGTGCTACCCGAGAATAAAATCTCTGGCTTGTCTGGTGGAGTGACAAAATAGTGCCGAATAGTGTTGCAGCATGATTATGCCAGACGGTAAGCTCTGGCCATCCAGGGCCCATCAAAGTCCTAAGTGCTACCCGAGAATAAAATCTCTGGCTTGTCTGGTGGAGTGACGAAATAGTGCCGAATAGTGTTCCAGCATGATTATGCCAGACGGTAAGCTCTGGCCATCCAGGGCCCATCAAAGTCCTAAGTGCTACCCGAGAATAAAATCTCTGGCTTGTCTGGTGGAGTGACAAAATAGTGCCGAATAGTGTTGCAGCATGATTATGCCAGACGGTAAGCTCTGGCCATCCAGGGCCCATCAAAGTCCTAAGTGCTACCCGAGAATAAAATCTCTGGCTTGTCTGGTGGAGTGACGAAATAGTGCCGAATAGTGTTCCAGCATGATTATGCCAGACGGTAAGCTCTGGCCATCCAGGGCCCATCAAAGTCCTAAGTGCTACCCGAGAATAAAATCTCTGGCTTGTCTAGTGGAGTGACAAAATAGTGCCGAATAGTGTTCCAGCATGATTATGCCAGACGGTAAGCTCTGGCCATCCAGGGCCCATCAAAGTCCTAAGTGCTACCCGAGAATAAAATCTCTGGCTTGTCTGGTGGAGTGACAAAATAGTGCCGAATAGTGTTCCAGCATGATTATGCCAGACGGTAAGCTCTGGCCATCCAGGGCCCATCAAAGTCCTAAGTGCTACCCCAGAATAAAATCTCTGGCTTGTCTGGTGGAGTGACAAAATAGTGCCGAATAGTGTTCCAGCATGATTATGCCAGACGGCAAGCTCTGGCCATCCAGGGCCCATCAAAGTCCTAATAGCGATTGGAGATAGTGTTCGTCATCCTCTCTCATCGGAAATGTAAAAAAAGTATTTCTTCTGTATCTGTAAGTACATATTTATAAATAATATAATGTGCATTATAAAAGGAATTGCTAATTGCTATTGGACAAGGAGATGCATATATGAAATTGCTTGAAAATATAGTTAACTTCTACTTGGATAAATATTTGTCATTGAATTAATTTGTTCTGTTGTTTAATTTATGGGTTGCTTCTTTTCTTTAATATTGATCTATGGTTGACCAACCGATTCCTAGAATCGGCCAGGAAATAGGACCTGGTCAGCACAACGCTTGACGTTATAAAGTGGTATCTAAAATTATTTACGATCACTAATACTTTTCTAAAATGTTACATTCTATTTATTCTGTGATAGACGGCAGTTGCCGATCTCTCTCTATTTTCGACTAATTCTTATTTTCGAGATTCTATCACGATTTATATATCACAAGTTCTTATTACCTAAAACCTATTTCACAATTTGATACCGTGACAATCTAATCCTTCAAATAGATATCACTAAATGAATCAAATAAGATTGATAATGGCTATGAGCCTGCGTAAAACAAAGGCTGATTAGGAGTGCTGGCCCTCGCGCCTCCACACACGTACTCAACGGTAATCTGCTGAAAAACTGAAACGTGATTCATCGCTGATCCCTATGCGATGCCATTCTGCTGGCAGTCATGATGCTCGGATATGACACCACTCCAAACGACTCTGTCGATGTTGTGGGGATATGGGCAGACGTCTTAAAGGCCGCCGTGAGCGTAACGCCTCCTCAGCCAAGCACCGTGAGCTAGTGGAAGGTACCACGGGTGGTATGGATGAGGCTGCAGCATGTTGGATGGCGAATAATGGTGTCGTTGGCCCAGTTCTGCCTGTCCCACAATCATCCGATCTTGCCTCGCATTCGTGCATCTTGGCCTTCGAGAGCCTTCATTCCAGCGATGAGTTCCTTGCAGGAACTATTGCTACCAGCACCTTTGCACAGAAGTGTTCGTTCGGTGCATGTAGCCGCCTTTTGCTTGGTATGACCAGCCAGCTTCAAGCAACCCGATTATACGACCACGTTCAAATTCGTTTAATTGCTTATAAAGTCTTCGGCGACGTTGTAACGGCATTATTGGTTCTGTCTCCACAGAACTGCAACGCCGATAAAAAGCAAAGATAAACCGTCCACATTTTTAACCTTATTTGTAGGATGCTAGTTGCGCAGTAGAAACTCGCGCTACGACCGAAGTTAACACTCATTGGCCTTGCAAATTTAATCATTTACATACTTGGTATAAAGGAATTTGCATGCGAAATTTTAAAATGATCGGGTTATTTTTTTAAGGGTGCATCGTCTTTTTTTGCAAAATAGTGTATGTGGTAAACGAAACAGATGATATTGAAAACAATGAAAAAACTGAACTTTATTGAAGTTTTATGTTACTTTATTTGAATTATATGGTATTCGCCGTGCAGTGACCATACGCCCATATTATATGTTGTAAACGAAGCAAATGATATTGAAAACAACGAATAAACTTCTTGAACTTTATTGTAGTTTTATGTAACAAAACATGTATGGCGTAGGGCTATACATAAGAAGAAAGTACGATCTTGAAGAGTATCCATTACAGCGGCAAGCATAAAACATAGATTTATTTATAAGAACATAATATCTATATTTACAAGAACATTGAGTAGCTAATATACAGGAACATTATTGAAATAGAGCAACATCATAACGCGCGTGCAGGTAGCATCGGAAAAACGAATCTCCGAATGATGGTGATAAAGTTCTGAGACTTGCTTATAAGAGCCAGGGTAGACGTGCTGCGCAGCGGCATATACAAATCTAGAGTCTCTCTGGTGAGCAAGAAAGTTTTATGTTAATCGCTTGATCAGCGTCTTTATACAAATCGCTGGAGGAGTTTCACCATAGTACACCCCCTCTTCGTGAAAGAACTGGGAGTCTAAAACGAAATTGTCTTCCATGCCTGGTTACTGTAGAAATTGAGGTAGTGGTGGAAGATAATTGGTCAGAAATCGGTGTAAATGTCTCTATTGAATCCTCTAAGGGTTTTAGTAGAAATGCGGGTTTCAAACGATCAATGCAGATGTTGCTTTTTCGTCCGCGGATATCCACTGGGTAATGTCTGTGCGTGCACACACAGGGAATGATTCCATAGTATAAGGTCTGCGACGGTCGTCATACGAAGCACAAAATCATGAGTTAACTTGGGAAGTTCCTTGTGGATAAAAACATTTTTTGAATGACGTGAAACGGGAACTGATCTTAGTCGTTGCATTCTTCTCTAAATTGTAAAAAGAATTCATGTGGATGTTTTGGAACGTCCTTTAGTGATGTGTCATAGAGGAATTCAGTTGGCAATAGTAAGGATGTGCCGTAGGTTAATTCTGCACTGGAAGCTGTTAGATCTTCATTGATTGAGGAACAGATTCCTAAAAGTACACTTGGTAGTACTTCTACCAATGTTCTGTTTCTTGAGAGTGTATTGCCGATTTGAGTTGGCGGTGAAAGCGTTCCACCATGGAATTTATGGCAGGATGATAAGCTGTCGTTCTAGTTTTTCTGCTTCCAAAAAATCTCATTAGGTGATGAAATAAATCACTTTCGAATTGTCGCCCCTGGTAAGCACTTATGACCTCGGGTACGCCAAATCGAAAAGTCCAATCACAATAAAATGCTTATGATACTGTAGCTGCTGTTCGATCCTATAATGGAATAGCTTCAGGCCAAAGTGGGAAACGATCGACACAAGTGAGCAGATATGGAAATCCCTTCGATACCGGTAAAGGTCCGACAATGTCGATGTGGACACACTTTAATTTGCCATTAGGTGTATTGAAATTTCCTAAAGGTGATTTTGTGTGCCGATGTACTTTTGTGTTTTGACAGGCGATACACGTCTGACTCCATTCGGTACAGTCTTTTCGGAGTGAAGGCCAAATGAATATTTTGCTAATCATGTTCACGATTTCTCGAACTCCTAGATGAGCGAGATTGTGTATGCTGTGAAATACTTGCTTTAGAAAACTTTGTGGGACGTACAGTCGAATATCCCCTGCTGACGTATCACATTGTAGTATAGTACCTGAAAGATCAATAGCAATACCTTTCAGTTGTAACGAAAGATAAGATTTTTTGAGATCGTTTAATTAGTCATCAGTTTGTGCTTTTGCTATTCGTAATTAAGTACATTCAGTTTATGGATGTCTTCTATGTGAGAAAGTGCGTCAGCTACGCCATTTGTTGAACCGGGAATGTATTAGATATTAGTCGTAAATTGAATAATAAATTACGGGTGTCTTAATTGACGTGGAGTCATCTTTTCGGTTTTGCTGTTCAAACGCAAATGTGAAAGGTTTGCAATCGGTGTACAAGCTAAAATCTCTTCCTTCTATCATAAGCTGAAAATGCTTTACGCTAGAATATGCCGTGAGAAGTTCACAGTTGTAAGAGATATACTTCCTTTCTGCGACATTTAGCTTGCTTGAAAAGAATGCTAATGGGCATAATTTTCTATTTTGTTTTTGTTGCAATGCCGATCCGATCGCTACTAAGGTTATGCCTACCGAAAGTGAAAATTCACCACTTGTAGTGGGATACGCCAATAAGGATGCATTTGAATATAAGGATGCATTTGGATGTATTTTGAGTTTTTACATACTTGGAAAGCAGTTTTTGTGCTTTCGATCCACTGTACTTGCGAATTGTCGCGTTTTTTATTTTCAGGTATTGAATCGTACACAACTGTTTGTGTTCCTGCAGCTTGTGGTAAAAACCTACAACAAACGTTTAAAATTGCTAGAAATCTTATTAAATCCTGTACAGTTTTGGATAGTGGAAAATTTTGTATGGTAGCGACTCTGTCTGGTAAAGGAGAAATGCCTTCTGTCCTAACCATGTGCCCTTGAAATTGTACTTGAGATTTGCCAAAAACGAATTTGGAAGTATTTATAACTACTCCATATTCCGGAAAACGCTCAAATACTATGCATAAGTGCTTTAGGTGTTGGGCTTCGTTTTCTGAAGCGATTACGCAATCGTCGATGTATATAAAACAAAATTATAAATCATGTAAGACTTCGTGCAGGAATCTTTGAAAGGTTTGATCTGCATAAACCGACTGCCATGAACAGAAATTCAAATAGTCCAAACGGCGTAATCACCGCAGTTTTCGGGACATCATCTTGTTCCACAGGAATCTGGTAGTATGCTCGTATCAAATCGAGAGCAGAAAATATCATTTTATTTTCGAGGCTCTGTGCAAAATCGTAGATGTAAGCTATGGGGTATCTATGGGGAATTGTTACTGCATTTAGTTTCTGTAATCTCCGCATACTCGAAATCCGCCGTCTTTTTTCGTTACGACGTGTATGGGACTTGCCCATGTTTATTTTGATCGTCTACAAATGCCTTATCGTTATATAAATTCGAATTCTTTTTCGACTACTTTTAGTTTCTCGGAAGCTGAACGTCTTGCTTTCGCATGAACTGGAGGTCCTCCAGTTTAAATACAGTGAGTTGTATTGTGTTTTGCAGCTTGCAGATAATTGGTTTGCACTAAACTTGGAAATTTACTTAGCAACCGAGTATAGGGTAAATAGTTACTCACTGTTAAAGAAAGGGTATCTGCGTCGTACTTCTTTTGATAGTGATTTTTGTACAGCTGTTGGTTAGTCTTTGATTTTTCATGTCGACTAGTAATCCAAATTTTGATAGGAAGTCTGCACCTAAAATTGCTCGGTAAACATCGGCAATTGCGATATTCCTAATGAACTTTCATTGGAATCGAAATTTTAAAATCAGTTTTGTTCCAAACGTTTTAAATTTGGTTCCGTTTGCTGAGTAAAACGGGAAATCTTTTTTTTTCTGTTTTTCTGTAGCAGTATGCCTGTTGCTTCGAAAAACTGATATCATTGCGCCGCTGTCAACTAGAAATCGTATATGAGATAGCTTGTCTTATAGTAGAAATAAACGACTGTTCTCAAGGCATCTATGCATAGTCGCCGAAATAATTGAGCCACCTAGTTTTCCGTTAAAAAACTTGCATGTCTTTGCACACTTGCGAGCTTGTCCTTGAAATTTTGAGTGATATCAATACATATAGACTTTTCTGGATTGTGATCGATATCTCGATCATGATAGAATTCGTAGTTTTGATCGATCAGTAGTTTGCATTTTTTTTTTAAGTTGCTCTACGGTTTTCGTCAGGTTTGCAACTTGAATTTCGAAGTGCAAAATATGGCTATTCTCTGCCACTTCTGATACTGAGAGTGATGTGGAAACATCCGCCATTTCAGAAATTTTTTATAGCGATTCTGAACTAATTGATAAGATTTGTTGCACATGAACTGGTAGTCGTTGAAAAAACAACGTGCGAAATACGTCTTCGTGCATTTTTGTCCCGGAGCGATCTTGCATTTCGCGAAGTAATTGACTTGGTTTCCTATCTCCTAAGTGCAATTCTTGCAAAAGGCTGCGAACTTTTGTGACTTCAGAATCTGCAAAGAGCGCAATGATCCCATTTTACAACAGAGAATAAGGTTCATTTTCAGAAGGTGTGCGAATTTGATCTATGACATGAGTCAAGATATCACAATCTGGAGCTGCAATTATGCAATGAAATTCTGTTTTTTTTCATTTACGATTCCGTAAAACAAGAATTGAGAGTTTAGGTGCAAAAACCGTAAATCTGGGTTTGTTTTCCAGAACGGAGGTGCTTTGAAAGCAACTTTTGAGAGTTCTACAGAACTAAAATCGTCTTTCGGAACTGAAACGCTTTTTGCTTCACTGTCTGGTATCAAACGAGTTTCGGTAGTCGCAGTTGTAGTCATAGTTTCGTTAGGAACTAAGGAAAACGTACCTTTACAGAGTTCACTTAAATTGAAGTAGATACTCACATAAATTGAAGCATCAAGTTTCCGGTGAATTGGAACCATCAAGTCTCAGGAAAGTTGGATCCACCAAGTCTCCGGTAAGTTGGATTGGGGTCATTACGTTTTAGGAAAGTTGGAGCCATCACATCTCAGGGTCACCACTCCATGCGTAGGGCCATACATAAAGCGAAGGTGCAATGTTGAAGAGTATCCATTACAGCGGCAAGCATAAAACAAAGATTTATTTACAAGAACATTACGTAGATTATATACAGGAACATTACGTAAATTATTTACAGGAACATTATTAAAAGCTACATCATAGGCTACATTATTAGCTACATCATATCGCGTGCAGGTAGCATCCGAAATACGAATATCCAGATGATGGTTAAAAAGTGTTTATGACTTTGTTCATTCATTCTGTCTGTCTATCTGTCCGTTCGCACGATAACTGCCGTAGAAATGACTTTATCAAAATGAAATTTAGTATGTTTTTGAGACGGTATGTGGGACATACGAGAATGTATATGAATAATATCACCCAATTAGTTTTGGATTGAACCCGGGTTGATAAATTTAAATACATTAAAACCTATGGGACCTATTTTTTCAAACATTTTTTTAGCGAATTTAAATTTCACAAATTGCTTCGAAAGTTTTAGGAAATATTCAAATTACCCCATACAATATATAAAAAAAAATTCAGCAAAATATGTACGGTAGTTTAAAAAAAATTAAATTAATAATTGCGCCCATATTATATGAAAAGGTCACGTGCTCCACTTCAAAATAAAATATGGAATCCATCTTTTGTGCAAATGTCAGAATCGTGATTTTTAATTTGTATTTAGTGTTCTGCCCGTCCTTAAACCGCTTTATTTTTGCATAATTTCTGCACATTTATATACTGCGCCAACGCATTTACAATATTTTTGTGTTTAAATGATCATCAAACTTTGATTATTTCTACAACGCAGCCTAATTTTTACGTATGCAGAATGTAAACACATCAGCTGTAAGATGAGTTGTATAAGAATTGCTGAATTTTTTTAACGAAAATTTGTTATTTCTGGAATCTGAAATACAGCTAATAGGAATGAAACATTCATTGATTTAAAATAGAGAAGCAGACGATTTTATAGTATTGGCTTTTCGATGAAGTTTTAAGTATGGAGTTAAAGTACTTTTACCTCCATGGTTTTAAGTTTTTGAGTAAAATAATTAATTGTAGTATTGTGATAATTTAAATATATCACCACTGAATGAAAGGAATGAATAAAAATTTATGAATTAAATATTCACTGCTTTTATATAGAACCAGGCGATTTATATTTCAATGACGACATTTGAATAAAGTTTCAATTCACTCGTCATTTTATTCGTCATTTGAATTTGTTTTCGATGACGTTTTCAAATATAATAAATTATTGAAGTATTCTGATAATTTTAAAAATATCATCGCTGAATGTATCACATTTTAGAGATGGTTAAAAAATTGCACTGCCGTTGGAAAATGCTTCATAATCAATGATTTATGCATGATTGACCTTTCTTGTCATGTTTTAGAATAGTATCAAAATCCGACAATATGAGATCGCATTTGACAAAAAATATATCATCTAGCGTTGGAGTTAGCAAAAAAATTAAAAATATCAGCACCAACTGTAGATTTAATTCATTTCAGCCATCGTTTGTGCATAAATGCCGTTACGCGTTAAAAGAAGGCGACCTGCACGTCACCCTTTTGCATATTTATTTAGTGGACACGTATCAATACTGGCATTACCTTTTGTTTATCCTCATTATTAGGGAGAAAAAGGCAGACTGAAGCAACGGATGAAATTCAAGTGCATAAATACGCAGCATCCCTATGTGTTTGAAGTGCAGTCTTTGATATGATAATGTGTGAGGATTCAAATAACGTGGGAAATGGCACGGAGGAATAGAAATATCCGTAGATTAACTAGTGAATTGCCGAAGATTTGGGTGGCTAACCATCATTTGAAAATCTGTTTAAAAACATTATCTTTCCAAGATTGATAAGTTTTGAATCACTTTCTACTTTCCATACAATTCATAGTATACATAAAGGGAAAGCATAATGAATCGCCAATTTTAAAAAGGATGTATAATTTCCCAAAGGGGTAACAAATTTGCATTTGTCTACCAAAATCATTTGTTGTCAATAGTTTGCATTTTAATGTATTTTATTATATTTTAATCTGTATATTATAAATGTACTTTTATCGTGCACGCTGTTACTGGTACTATATCCTGTAGCTTGCAGTATTTTTTAAAATAAATAAATAAAATAAATAAATAAGTTGCAATATTTCTAATTTTA